>OY992895.1:46572338-47014838 GCA_963921405.1 Cepaea hortensis | reverse complement strand
AATGCAGGTTCTTCAATTTGTGGTTCGCACGTTAGAACCTCTTCCTGTGAGAAAATGTTACTTGGAGCTTCACAATTTAGTAATTCAACAAAGTATTCTTTCCATGTGTTGCGCATTTCCTCATTGGTATTTATCATATTCCCATTTTTGTCTTTTAAACCATATGTTTCGTGTTGGTGCCCTCGTTTCATTGACTTCAGTTCTTTAAAAAACTTTCTGGATTCGTTTTTCTGGTGATTAGTTTCCATATCTTTGATTATATTACTCATATATTCTCGCTTCTGCTGTCGAACTATTTTTGTAGCCTCTTTACATTCATTTCTATATTGCTCTTCCTTTTGGATGTTGTTGATGTCATTTAGCCATAGCTGTCTGGCATTCTTTTTCCTAATGACTGCTTCTTCACATTTTGGATTGAACCATCTGTTCTTTCTATGCGTGGTTAACACACCGAGACATTCTTCTGCGGTAGATTGAATTGTATTCTTGATGTTCAACCAAGTTTGGTCAACGCTTTCCTCCAACGGGTTTTGTAGAATTTCAAGTTTACATTTTATTTCATCTGCAAATTTCTCTTTGACTGTATTTTCTTGTAGTTTTTCTCTGTTATATGTTGGGTGTAACCTTTGTAGTTTAGCATAGAAAGCTCTCTTAACTTTTATTTTAAATTTTGCCCCAACGAGGAAGTGGTCGCTGTGGCACTCAGCTCCTCTATAGCTTCTAACTTGTTGTATGTTTGATGCATTTTTGTTGCTAATTAAAATGTGATCTATTTGATTATAGGTTCTCTTGTCACATGATTTCCAAGTTTGTTTATGTATATCCTTTCTTTGCAGTCTGGTACTGCTGATCTGCAGTCCTTTGGCTTCTGCTAGGTTGATGACTCTCCATCCATTATCATTTGAAGTTGTATGTAGGCTTTCCATACCGGCAAATTTTTTGTGAGTTTGCTCTCTACCTATTTTTGCGTTGAAGTCTCCCAGCACAGTCAGGATGTCCTGTTTGGGGGTTTCTTCTATGACATCTTCCAGATCATTATAAAAGTCTTCTTTAATATCATCTTCTTTCTCTTCAGTAGGTGCATGTACATTAATCATCGTTATATTTTTCCATTTATCTTTTATTCGTAATTTACTAATCCTATCATTAACAGCTTTAAAGATTAGAACGTTCCCCCATAACTCTTTTTTGATGACAAATCCTGATACTTATTCATGTTTATTTTGGGTGTTTCCTCCATATATTATAATCATTCCATTTTGCTCTAAAGTACCCTCTCCTGGCCATCTTATTTCTTGAATTGCTGTTATATCCATTTTATACTCAACCAGCTCCCGGGTTAATTCTTCGGCCGCTCCAGCTCGATATAGTGTCCGTACATTCCATGTTCCAAATCTCAAAAGTCCTTTAACGTTCCAAGCTCGATGTCCGAATAAGTCAGTCCGAATTCGAGGCTCATGTATCTCTTTCGTAACAAAATGGTTTTTACAAAGGTGGGGATGTTAACCCCACGCTTCAACCCCCAACCTGGAGGACCAGGGTGTTTCTCTTTGTCTGTTCTCTACCCTTTGACCTGTCCGGCTTGGGAGGCCCTGCTGGTAGCTACGCTACGGCCGGCATAGCTCTCGGGGTCATTGAGAAACTCAAGCTCCCCCACCACGACAAGGTGGAAACACCATCTGCAAAGTACTATAGGTATTAAATGACAGAATAAAGTCTCTTAGCAAAGAACAATGATGGAAGGCACGATCACTTCTCTGCCTTTTGGCTAAGATCAAAGCGTTGTATCTGCACTTGATCTTGCCAGGGCCGCCAGCAGAGGCGGTCATCTGAATGACACACTGGGGCGAGGGAACCTGATGGGGGCTACTATGGTCCCTGGGGGAACCGCAAGCCCTAATAAAAAAAATAAGGTTCCTGGAACTAGAGGCAGGGATCAACCAGCAAGAGGTGGACACGTAACACTGAGGAAACCTTGAACTTGAAAACACGTGAAGCATGGGAACAGGCACACACAGGCTCGTGATTATTTTAGCACATCCGAGAAGAGAGTGGCATTCTGCAGCGGATCTGCTTAATCGTTATGATTAAAAGATTCTCACATACCGGATCCATTATAAGCAAAGTTTGATGAGCTGGAGGCGATGTTTGAGGCAGGGTATAATAAGATTTATTTTTTTTGGGCCCTCGCTTGCTTCCGTTTTACCAGTGTCCCTCATCTCCGACTTCAGATGTACTCGTAATTTACGTCCCCTAGTAAAGGACGAGAAGTCAACATTTTAGTCCCACTGACCTATGTGGGGGTTGAACACCCCCCCCCCTCCCCTTCCTCAGCATACCAGGTGTTGTAGAACGAGAGCTCTTGTACATTCGATCTGCATGCTAAGAGATGATACCTTATATGTCATAAACAACGGTGTGTATTCAATTAAGTTTAAATGCGAGCGGATATATTTCATTGCCCAGGGTTTATCCTGTTTGGCTCGTTTTCTTTCCTCAGGGGGACCTACCGAAAGCGTCGCACAAAGCACAAACTCCGTAGACCCCCCCCCCCCCGCCGCCCCTCCCCCACGGGTCTCCAAGTACAGGGTGTATTTTTTATGACTGTGCAGTGTTTGAAAATATTGCCGGTCCAAGTTTTGTGTTCACTCGATGTAAAGTTCATGCAACATAATAGGTAAATACACAACTTTGACAGGCAATATTTTCAAACACTGCACAGCCATTAAAAATACACCCTGTAAACAGCAACCGTGAACCGAATGACGGAGCATAAACATAATCTAGAATGAAAGACATCAATGAGAAGCATCTTCTCCTGCACTATCTGTGACTTGCAAGAAAATAGTACGAGAACCACTGGTATTGATACAGAGACTAGAGAACCGTATAGGAATTTTGTCACCAGAACAATATAACGCTTGAAGCGATCAATTGTCAAGTGACGTGACCTTTGTGGATGTCTACGCTCCTTGCAGGGGGTGATTATTACGAAGGAATTCCAATAAATACATAATGCCACACACACGCTAGGGTTCCAGGTTCATTGTAACCACGGACCGACACATGAGAGAATGCTTTAGATAGGCCAACCGGAGTCACCTGGTTGGCGCTGGTTCGTCACATTTGATATACCGAGCGTGGGGAGATAGGGTTGTTTGTTGAACATATTCTGATTGTCTGTCTGTTTTCGCTTGTCTTCTTTCTGTGATTTTGTCTGTTTTTATAACCTGCTATATTGTCTGTCGCACGTGTTGACAAGATTTTCTTTTCTCTTTCTCGCTGTGTAGTCTTGTTTTGTCTGCCTGTATTTTCTTACTACTAGCTGTCTTAAAATGTTCGCGGCGACTGCACTAGCCAGGCGGCCTTAATTTCTCAGACTCAAGACCCCCCCCCCCCCCCACCCCCTGTCCTACACATCAAGGTACTATATGCAGTAGATGGCTGTTTATATTTAAAAAGTAATTAAAATTCTTCTTCTACATTTTTTCTGAGTGTTTTATCCTCATAATCATCATCGCCATCATAATTATTACTATCACCTTCATCATTAGCAAGACCTTCATCACCGTCACGGTCATCGTTACCCTCACCGTCATCTTTACCGTCACAATTTCCGTCACCGTCATCTTTACAGTCACCGTTACCATCACCATCTTCATCACCGTCATCATTACTATCACCATTATCATTACCGTCATCATCACCGTCACCATTATCATTACCATCATCATTACTATTGTCAGGGTCTTAAACCTGGCTCGTTAACCTAACACATGTGAGACAGTACAAGTACAACGTGATTTGACTTGAGACTCAACGACACGAAGTTTCGATGGATTTATTTACAGATCACGATCTAGAGATGATCATCACAATACATAAATTATAACAATACACTTACAAGCAACCCACAGCTTACAGTCTATCTCACAAGATGTACAAGCACTCGACTTTCGGGCCACAGAACTACACAAGCCTTTCTCCCATCATACGTCCAGTCGAGTCCGAGTCCCAGAGCTGTCTGGCTATTTCTCGCAACGCGCCTGCCCACCTGAAGTGGCTTCACGAGGCCTGCGTGCGTCCTGCTTTGTCCTTGCCTGACCGCTGGCTGTCTCGTCAGCCGGCAACCTCGCAGGCAGGTAACCAATACTCGCCAGGCGGGCGTAACGATGTTACAGCATCCCCGCTAGGGACTATTAGCCTGGCGGGCGTAACGATGTCCCTGCATCTCTGCTGGCAATACTTTAGACTCTGACATGCTCCCCCCCCCCGGGACTTCTTCATGAAAGATGTTATCTTTCATGTACACTCTATATACAATACTGGGTTAATATTTTTTAACCTGTCAGAGTCAACCTTTCTGTTATATACAATTATTTTGGTGTAGAAATACAAAAACACATATCTTGGCATAGAAACACATAAGAAATGGACATTGTATCTAAAGACATGTGGTGTTCAACCTTTAACACTCGTCAAGCTTCATCCTCTCGATGGCTGATTACCTTAATTGCATTATTGACCCAGTCAGATCGGTAGTAACAGCTTCCCAAGCAACTACCTCGCAGCCTTTAAAAAAAAGTAATAATATGCTTTTTGAGACAAAAAACATCTGGCAAGACTGTAATACGGCTTTATATAAGCCGCATTCAACGCTCAAACTCTGACCTCATTTGGCCAGGAGTTCTTGTGTCGGTCTGCAATGTCGGTAACACTCTACCATGCCCAGTAGATGGCTTCTTGGCGTGTTAACAATCTGGCAACAACATGGTTATTTATATACAACACATCATCATATACATTTCAATTAACGCCCTTGGTGTAATAATGTACTAACAATTAAATGAAAGGGACATAACTTCAAAAATTAACAAATATAATATCTTACAATAATTCTTCTATTTCTCAGCGTCATAGCTTGATGTTTCTCCATACTAGCGAAAAAATGTCGGTAGTATGAATAAATTAATCAAGATATGATTCTAAGATTACACTAAATGAAAAATCTTAATAAACAATTTGTGTATTCGAAATTATTGAATCGTAAATAGTTTAGAAGTGTTATAACTTTTTAAGCTTTTGTTTGTCGTCTGCTACTTTTAAACTAATTTCTAAATCATCCGGAAGTACACACGAAACAGCTGATGTTGAAAATTTGTAGAACACACTTGTTCCGGTCTGATGTAGTAAAACGGAATGTGCCAAGTTCTGATCGTTCATGTGTTGGTTGTTTCACTGGAAAAACTTCTGGATTTCGATTGACTGAAGTGGTGTAGATGTCAATGTTCAAGTCACACTTTCACACACGGAGTTAAAATATCACTGGATATGTTCCAAATGCAGATACCACGGATAAATTGGATAGTTCGCTTGCGGTAAGTTCAGAGCGAATGTGGCACTGTTCTTGTTTCGTAATATATACAATTAATAAAGTTCTCTTTCTACCACACACTACACAATTATTCACGGCAATCACTACATTAATAATAAAATAAGAAAAACTATATATATTGGGAATACACCCTATCACATCATATAGACATACACAGCTTTCGTGAAAAAAAAAAACTTCACTGATGCATGGCTGTGTTGGTCTGAGTGTATTTTACACACTGCACTCAGACATTGGTGCTTACTGGGTCGGTCGGACAACGGGACAAAAGATCGGCAATCGTGTTGGTTCTGCCCGCGATGTGTCACACTTCAAAGCTGTAATCTTGCAGCTTAAGAGACCAGCGAGCTATCATTTCGTTGGAAGGTACACCTGAATTGATAAATCTCAACGGACTACTGTCAGACTCCACAATAAAATGACGTCCCAGAAGGAATCTCGAAAATTTAGTTATACCCTCAACTAGAGCAAGGGCTTCCAACTGCGGTGTCGACCAAGAGCGTTCTCTAGGTTTTAATTTTCTCGAGAAGTAATATACAGGATGTAGGATGTTATCATGTTCCTGTAACAGAACTGCTCCAATCGCTACGGAGCTCGCGTCTGTGCGTAATCTGAAAGAAATAAGAAAATTTGGCAATTTGAGAATGGGATTCTGTAAACTATTCTCAGAGAAATAAGATAATACTTTATGGAATGCAAATTTTAGGCATTCATTGCTTACAATTTTCTCGGGTTGATCTTTTGTTAGTAAGTTAGTAAATACTTCGGACAGTTCAGCAAAATCTGGTATGAACTGCCTATAATAATTTATAAGTCCCAACAAACTTCTGACTTGCTTTTTTGTAGTCGGAAGTGAGAGTTTTAGTATCTTGGACACAATGTTATCGTCTGTCGTGACAAAGCCATTAGATATTTTGTACCCCAAGAAGGATATTTCCTGATAGGCTATGTCTACTTTTGCAGGCTTTACCGTCAGTCCGTGCTGTCTAATGCGTTCAAATGTCTGTTCTAATGTCTTTATGTGGTCTGTCATTGTCTTTGTGTGAACACAAATGTCGTCTATGTAACAGATAATATTCGGTATGTCTACTAGTAGAAGTCGTGTCATACGTACGAATGTTGCTGGGGCATTGACAAGCCCAAATGGAAGTTTGCACCATTCGTACAGTCCCCAATGTGTGGCAAAAGCTGTCAGATGTCTGCTCTGTTCGTCTACTGCTATTTGCCAGTAACCTTTCGTCATGTCTACCTTCGTAAAGAACCTAGCGTCTGTCAGTTCTGTCAATAGATCTTCAGAGTTTGCCATTGGCTCTAAATCTAAAAGAGTTATCTTATTTAATTTCCTATAGTCGACACAGAGTCTTACTGTGTTGTCATTTTTGCGTACTATGACCATTGGAGATGAGAAATTTGATTGGAATCGTCTAATGATGTTGTTTTTTTCTAAGCTGATGATCTCTTGATGTAAGTGTTCTTTGTAATGCAATGGAATGGTGTATGGTCTGCATTTTATGGGTGTATTTGACGTGAGTGTGATGTGATGTTGTACTAACTCTGTTTGTCCTGGGTTGTTGGAGAAAATGGTGTTGTACTGTTGTATGAGCTGTTTGCAACTGTCTGTTTCTGCTTGAGTTAACTTTGGGTTGATCTTAATTTCCTTCAAGCAGTTCGTCGTGTCTAATGCAGGTGTTGGAATTTCGTCACTAGCCTCGTCATCTTCATGGTCTATTATCAATGTACATGCTGTTGTATCGTCTTGTTCGTTGTCTCTGTTGTAATATGGTCTTAGCATATTGATGTGGAATATTTTGTGTTTGTCTTTTATTTGGATCTCATAGTCTACAGGTGAAATCTGTCTCGTCACTTTAAATGGTCCTTGCCAAGAATCAGTCAATAAGTGTCTGTCACTAGGTAGAAGAAGAAGAACGTCCTGTCCAGGCGTCAACGTTATTGTCCTGTTACCTTTGTCAGCATATTGTCTATATGTAGCACCAGATAATTTTAGTGCATCCTTTGCAATTATACAAGATTTGATGATTCTTTCACGCAATGATGTAACGTATACGTATGATGATATGGGTTTGAGTAAAGGAGTGGATTCAGTTAACATTTGGTGATAGATGCTTAATGGGCCACGTGGTTTGGCACCATAGATAAGTTCAAAAGGAGAGAAACCTGTACTAGCATGTGGCACCTCGCGATAAGCAAAGAGAATAGCAGGTAAATAGACGTCCCAGTTATTGGGGTGCTCTTGCGTGACATTAGCAAGCATATGCTTTAAATCACCATTAAATTTTTCTATAATTCCGCTCGAGTGAGGATGGTACGGGGAATTGAAACATTGCTTCACTCCTAACATTTTGGTGAAAGCTTGCGTAGATGCAGCTATGAACTGACTTCCCCTATCTGATTGGATAGTGTCTGGAAATCCTATCCGTGAAAATATATGGAAGAAAACTTCCATTATGTCATTGGCAGTTATGTTCTTTAGCGGAATCGCTTCAGGCCAGCGGCTACATTGATCAATAACAGTTAATATATATTTATTCCCTCTGGTTGTTATCTGATTAAGAGGGCCCACTATGTCGACAGATATTTTCTCAAAAGGTCGACTGGCTAAGTCAGTAATTTGTAACTTTGCCTGTGGGTTTTTTCCTTTCTTTACAAGTTTTTGGCAGATGTCACAACTCCTGCAATATTGCTTAATGTCATTGCAGAATTTGGGCCAATAAAACTGTAATAATAATCTTGATCTGGTCTTAGCGTATGCCATATGCCCTGCAAGAGGTATATCATGGGCAAGATGTAAGGCTTGCTTACGATACTCAATTGGCAAAACAGTTTGCTCTGTTGTGGTGTCACCTCTGGTATAATACCTGGTGAGGATACAATTTTTCAAAGCAAAATGCATTTTTGGTTAACTTTGGCTTTTTGCCGATCAGATTAAAATATTTTGACAATGAAGGATCAGCCTTTTGGGCTGTTACAAAAGTCTCCTTCATGGTTTTAGGAGGTAGTAATACTGGGCTAAGCATTTCTATAGCCTCAGTTTGATTAATTTCATCTTGCATTCTAGCAGTAGATCTAGTTACTGCGTTCACACATTCAATGATATCAGATGGTGATGAAATAGTGTTATCAATGATGTCATGAGATCCTAGTGCTACGTTAGCTAACATACATTCTTTAGGTGGTACAACATTATCAATGATGACATTTGATGGTGATGTTGTGATCTCATTGATGCAAAAAGATGTTATGTCATGAGGCATATCATTCACCTCTGGTAAATTCCCAATTATAATATCACACACCGGGTTTGTTAATGCTGCGCATTTTACTTTCCCAGTGAGGAAAGGTGTTTGAATATATGCCCATGCTAGTGGGTACTTTTCAATATTGCCAGATAATGTTCTGCATGTTACGTGCCTGCCTGTATAGTCTGTAGGCATTATGAACGTTCTCTTCAGTCCAATCAGTGAACTTCCCGTGTCCCGAAGGACTGTAGCAGGTTTGCCATTCACATATCTTTGATGGATGTTTATTCTGCCGTTGGAGTCTACCACCAAATTAGCTTCTTCATTGGCAATAGGGATGGAGTGGCCGCATGTTAAAATACCATCTTCATAAAAGGTATTACAAACAGTACATTTGTTTGCGTTAAACATGTCAAAAGGCTGTGCTGAGTTCACAGGGTGTTTCTCTGATTGTTCTTCATCTGATGATGAACTATCAAATAAGGCGGCATTAGCTTTATTGGTCATTTTCCTTCCTTTACAAGCATGACGATAATGCCCGTACGCCTTATAGAGGAAACATTTACGTAAATTTCTGAAGGATTTACGTTCCTTATCTGGTCTATTTACAATCTTCTGTAAATATGTAAGATGTGCGGGGTTCTTGTCGCACATCTCACCTTGATGGTGTGAAAATCTACAATAGTTACAATGGTGGTACTTCTCAGATGTAGGCTTATAAGGTTTTTGCCTACTATAGGGTTTGTCATAGTTAGCCGATGCTACAAAATTGGTTTCAGTAGCTTCACTGGCAAAACAATGTTTGTTGGCTGTGTAATAAGCCGAACCACGCCTCTCAATCTACTCTACATTCGTACATTCATTCTCTTGCAAAAACTTTGAAAATGCTGATGGAATAGATGAAATGACTTTATCTCTAATGATAAGATCTTCTAACTTGTGATAGTTCTTATCAATTTTAGCTGCTGAAGTCCATTTGGAAAATATATCTCGGACTAAGCAGAGGTAGTCAGAGAACGTTTGAGTCGGTTTGGGGCTCAACTTGCTGAATTGTTCTCTGTAACCTGCCTCATCTAACATAAAATGTGCCATAATCTTTGATTTTAGATAATGGTAATCTTTTCTGAGGTCTTTGGGGATAGCCTCTATGACTTTCAGAGGCTCCCCTGATAAACTTCTCACATAAATTATATTCCATTCAGACAATGGGACCTGGTAATGGTCCATTAAAGTCTCAAAATTTTGGGTGAAGGCTGCAATGCAGTCACCCGAGGTATAATTTCTTACGATACCTTGATATTTCTTGTACTGGTTTTCTTTCTCCAGTCTCTCAGATTTCTTGGACTCTTTGTTTATGGCAGGCTCAGTATCAAGTTGTTTGATTTTTAATTGCACTTCCAGCTCTTCCCGTTTACTCTGAGCTGCTATCTCTGCCTTCTTTAATTCTGTCTCTCCTTGCTTTAAGGCTGTTTCTGCCTCTACTTGCTTGGCCGCTCTTTCAGTCTCTGCCTGCTTTAATGCTCTTTCAGCTGCTCTTTCATCGCGTTCATTAGCTTTTTCCTGTACTAGGAGGTATTCAGAGTATTTCCTTTCACTCCACTTTGTCAACTCGTCACCTGTTAACTTTAACTTTAAACCCATATCGATGAAATCATTTAATGAAGACATGATGGAAAATGCAAATGAAATATCAGACACACAATTTGTTACAAGTTGTTAGTAACGTGAACAATTTACAATTGTGTTCTATTTACAATATGTGCCTAAATTTGCATCCGAAAGTATATAGAAAGAAAAAATATACTCAAGTGTCCTGGATGCGGTGAAGAACGGTTGAAATTTGGGTTAGGAACTGTAGGGTCGCTACTTCAAAACACAAATGACCTCTACGGGCAAGGGTTTCAGATGGCACAGAAAACCTGCTTTGTTTTTGGAGAAAATAAATTAGCGTCTATTTGATGTGGTGTGTATGCTTGTCACTAAGTTTTGGTTAGGTTTGTATGGCGTTGAGTGTAATTGTAGGTCGTAATGTTGTCAGTCAACAATTTTTTTCAAAACCACAAGTCACTTTCTTTCCGAAACTTTCTGCTTTCTACAATTCACTTTTCGAAGACAATCTAACTATATCTCAACACTCTACAACATTGATGACACATCACTTACATTAAGATGACATTCAGTAAGGACATAGACATCAAGTTTACAAGATGGCGACAAGGTCACAATGGCGACAACTTCACAATGTCGACAAGGTCAAAACGGTGACAAGTTCCACAATCACAAATATTTTACACGTTTACAAGATCAAACAATATGTATGTACTGTACGTTCACATTTAGTCTCCATGTTCAAACAATGTAATAATATATATCAAAATGAGCCTTCACAATCACATTTAAATGTACTCTAAAGTTGGACAAAAATTTCTAAGTTCACAAATCTAGGTTTTAAATGTTAATTACTTAAACCACGTTCATTTTAAAGCCGGACGAATGCCACCACGTCCACACATGTCAGGGTCTTAAACCTGGCTCGTTAACCTAACACATGTGAGACAGTACAAGTACAACGTGATTTGACTTGAGACTCAACGACACGAAGTTTCGATGGATTTATTTACAGATCACGATCTAGAGATGATCATCACAATACATAAGTTATAACAATACACTTACAAGCAACCCACAGCTTACAGTCTATCTCACAAGATGTACAAGCACTCGACTTTCGGGCCACAGAACTACACAAGCCTTTCTCCCATCATACGTCCAGTCGAGTCCGAGTCCCAGAGCTGTCTGGCTATTTCTCGCAACGCGCCTGCCCACCTGAAGTGGCTTCACGAGGCCTGCGTGCGTCCTGCTTTGTCCTTGCCTGACCGCTGGCTGTCTCGTCAGCCGGCAACCTCGCAGGCAGGTAACCAATACTCGCCTGGCGGGCGTAACGATGTTACAGCATCCCCGCTAGGGACTATTCGCCTGGCGGGCGTAACGATGTCCCTGCATCTCTGCTGGCAATACTTTAGACTCTGACAACTATCACCATTATCATTACCGTCATCATTACTATCACCATTATCATTACCGACACCGTCATCTTTACCGTCATCATTACTATCACCATTATCATTACCGTCATCATTACTATCACCATTATCATTACCGTCTTCATCACCATCACCATCACCTTTACCGTCATCATTACTATCACCATTATCATTACCGTCATCATTACCGTCACCGTCATCTTTACCGTCATCATTACTATCACCATTATCATTACCGTCATCATGACCGTCACCGTCATCTTTACCGTCATCATTACTATCACAGTCTTCATTACCGTCTTCATTACCGTCATCATTACTATCACCATTATCATTACCGTCATCATTACTATCACCATTATCATTACCGTCATCATGACCGTCACCGTCATCTTTACCGTCATCATTACTATCACAGTCTTCATTACCGTCTTCATTACCGTCATCATTACTATCACCATTATCATTACCGTCATCATTACTATCACCATTATCATTACCGTCATCATTACTATCACCATTATCATTACCGTCATCATTACTATCACCATTATCATTACCGTCATCATTACTATCACAGTCTTCATTACCGTCATCATTACTATCACCATTATCATTACCGTCATCATTACCGTCACCGTCATCTTTACCGTCATCATTACTATCACCATTATCATTACCATCATCATTACCGTCACCGTCATCTTTACCGTCATCATTACTATCACCATTATCAGTACCGTCATCATTACCGTCACCGTCATCTTTACCGTCATCATTACTATCACCATTATCATTACCGTCATCATTACCGTCACCGTCATCTTTACCGTCATCATTACTATCACCATTATCATTACCGTCATCATTACTATCACCATTATCATTACCGTCATCACTACTATCACCATTATCATTACCGTCATCATTACCGTCACCGTCATCTTTACCGTCATCATTACTATCACCATTATCATTACCGTCACCGTCATCTTTACCGTCATCATTACTATCACAGTCTTCATTACCGTCATCATTACTATCACCATTATCATTACCGTCATCATTACCGTCACCGTCATCTTTACCGTCAGCATTACTATCACCATTATCATTACCGTCATCATTACCGTCACCGTCATCTTTACCGTCATCATTACTATCACCATTATCATTACCGTCATCATTACTATCACCATTATCATTACCGTCATCACTACTATCACCATTATCATTACCGTCATCATTACCGTCACCGTCATCTTTACCGTCATCATTACTATCACCATTATCATTACCGTCACCGTCATCTTTACCGTCATCATTACTATCACAGTCTTCATTACCGTCATCATTACTATCACCATTATCATTACCGTCATCATTACTATCACAGTCTTCATTACCGTCATCATTACTATCACCATTATCATTACCGTCATCATTACTATCACCATTATCATTACCGTCATCATTACTATCACCATTATCATTACCGTCATCATTACTATCACCATTATCATTACCGTCATCATTACTATCACCATTATCATTACCGTCATCATTACTATCACCATTATCATTACCGTCATCATTACTATCACCATTATCATTACCGTCTTCATTACCGTCACCGTCATCTTTACCGTCATCATTACTATCACCATTATCATTACCGTCATCATTACTATCACAGTCTTCATTACCGCCATCATTACTATCACCATTATCATTACCGTCTTCATTACCGTCACCGTCATCTTTACCGTCATCATTACTATCACCATTATCATTACCGTCTTCATTACCGTCACCGTCATCTTTACCGTCATCATTACTATCACCATTATCATTACCGCCATCATTACCGTCACCGTCATCTTTACCGTCATCATTACTATCACCATTATCATTACCGTCATCATTACTATCACCATTATCATTACCGTCATCATTACTATCACCATTATCATTACCGTTATCATTAATATCACAGCGCCAAACCAATGCACTTAGTTTGGTCTGTGAAAACCGTACGGTCCTGGCCACGCCGGAAACGCCACTTGAAACAAAGACCGGAGGCCATTTTTTCCTTGTAGCAGCCAGCTCGGTGTGAAGGCAGGCGCTGGGGCCCTGTGTAGTTTTGTGGCCTGCCCGCCTTGAGACAAGATATGTGGGGTTTCCCATCTTTTCATCAGTGAACAACATATGTCAGAGGAGAAAGCCGAGCGGCTGACTAGTTAGTGTCAGCAGGCCTGGGTTCTTGGTGGGATAGTAAATTGTGTCACAACTCTTTGTTTATGTCGTGTCTTGGGGTTTATGTTGTGTAACCTATATTTTTGTAGTGCCTTATTGTCTGTGCCGTGTTGCTTGTGTCAAGGTTCTTTATTGTGTCAGTCTAACCAGCTATTGCTTGGAGCACCTGTGTTGTGGTACTTGGTGTACCCTGTTGTCTTAAGTGCTGTTTATTGGTTGGGGGTTACCCACTGTTGTTTGAGATATACAGTTGTCTGTTGTATCTGTAATTGAACATCCCTTATTGAATGCTTTGTTCAATGTGTTCGAGCACAAATTGTCACAAAAATTTGTAGCAGTTGATAAATAAAGAGCTATTTTTGTACTGTTTTTGATTTGTTTGTTTGTCTCTTTTAGTTTTTACAACCACTATTTCTACCACAATCTAACACATTAATTCATCGCTTGGGCTCAAACATGGTGTTTCCTGTGTGAACATCTATAAAATAGTTTCTGCCTCTGTCTGAGATCTCGTATATCTAATTACTATCATCTTTTTTTGTCGGTTGAGGCGGTGTGAGGTTCTCTCTCTTTTCACTATTTGTCTTCTTTGGCCGTAACGAAGTCAGAACTACTCTTTACCTCTTAGCACCGTAGTGAAGGAAGCATCAGTCTTTATGATTGTCTCTCTTTGTCTTTTACCATCGACTACATTAATATCACCATTATCATTACCGTCATCATTACTATCACCATTACCATTACCGTCTTCATTACCGTCACCGTCATATTTACCGTCATCATTACTATCACCATTATCATTACCGTCATCATTACTATCACCATTATCATTACCGTCATCATTACTGTCACAGTCTTCATTACCGCCATCATTACTATCACCATTATCATTACCGTCATCATTACCATCACAGTCATCTTTACCGTCATCATTACCATCACCGTCATCTTTACCGTCATCATTACTGTCACAGTCTTCATTACCGCCATCATTACTATCACCATTATCATTACCGTCATCATTACTATCACCATTATCATTACCGTCATCATTACCATCACCGTCATCTTTACCGTCATCATTACTATCACAGTCTTCATTACCGTCATCGTTACTTTCATTGTCTTCTTTACTTTCATTGTCATGTCATCATTACTATCATCGGAGCCTTTACTGTCATCGTCATTATTATCATCACCGTCGTCATAACCACTAATATCATCATCATCACCATAATTATCGTCATCGTCATCATTAAGATGAAAACTGGAACTGGGCCATCTGCAGGGAGGTATATGATGGTGTAACCAGGTCATGACCCCGCACAGCACACACAGGCTGGCTGGGGTTAAGCCTGGTTGGGTCATATTTGCTCCGGGGCTTCTGTGTATTTCATTATCACCAGACTACAAAGCCCGTGCCTAAGACTCGCAACTCATGAAAGACAAAAGAACGAATTAGACATTAGTCGATACACAAGAGAGCTAGTTGCATATCCTTTACATGACGTAGCAGTCAACCCCAATATTTTTGGCTGTAAATGATTCCTGGCAAGTTTACGTTCAGTAGTTAGTAATTTCTTTCTGAACGACCGGCACCAATACCATATCATCAACGTAAGGCGGTCTGCTGCCAAATCGCCCACAGCTGTGTATCGAACGCGCTATGCGGGATTACAAACTGCGTCCGTAAATCCATCGCCACGGAGCAGGCTAAGCCGACACAAAAGAACCTGTATATTAACATCTTGATCCACACGGCAGCAAGAAGTAATCATATTATAAAGCCAGACAAGCCTCACCTGGGGACGAGTGTAGCTTGACCAGATATATTTGTTTTCCTGTCTCCAATGTGATTTTGCTTCTCGTGTTGCTTGAATAGTTTCTAATGGCTCGAGTGCGACTGATCTGTCTCTGTAGAACATGGAGTGAGTGACAAGAAAAGGAACCTTATACACGCCGAGTGGCTAGAACGCCGGATTCCCATTCGGGAGACCCGGGTTCGATTCCTCGGTAAGGTGTTGGATATTTTTCTGACGGGGGCGAAAAGAAAATCCTAACCTGCACAGTTCGCGGCGACTGCACTAGCCAGGCGGCCTTTATTCCTCAGGCTCAAAGAGCCCTCTGCCATACACCGCAAGGTACTATATTGGCAGTAAATGACAGTTACAGAGGCTTAGTTGGTATATGAACGTAGTCCCATACCTTTACAGACCAATCAGCTCTCTCATCGATGTAGTGCAAAATTCATTCATCATGTGCCATGGCGATAAGCGTGGGCGGACATGTTTCGCCATCTCTCTCGATCACCAGAGTCGTGGATCAGCTCAGTGTTCTTGTCTCAACCATGTCACGTAACCAAGCCTTCCAAGTATTTACTTCTCTGCCTTCCTCTTGTTATTTCCCCTCGAGCTTGCCAGTTGTCACCAAGATCTCCAATTTATTTCTTCTCATAACGTGACCAAACAATTTTGACTGTCTACGTCTAATTTCTCTAATCAGTTTATGAGTTTCATTTGTTTCTTGTAGAACCTGGTCATTGGTTTCTCTGTCTGTCCATGGTATTCTTTGCATTTTTTTTTTCAGAAACACATTTCCACAGCTATCAGATGTTTTTCAGCTTGTCTGCTCCTTGTCCACGCTTCACATCCATAGGTACAGGTTCTATGTAGCACCTCAACGCTCTTTTTCTCGTTGCAAATGGCATCATTTTATTGGTCAGTATTTTTTCCATCTTGCAAAAGACTACCTTCGCCATGGCGATTCTTGATTCTAAAATAGACAAAGGTAAGCTGGCCGGCGAGATATTGACCACAACGCCCGTCCAGTGCCGATTGGTCTAAAAATATAGACCATGTACCCAATACGCAAAAAGTGCGATTGTGAGTGAGTACATATATACTGACTGAGTAAATCAATTACAAATTGCGTATCCATTGCAGGGCGTTGCCGCCAAACCCAACCCCCAAGTTGATTTTAAAAAATGCAACTTTACGTTCAGTAGTTTGATATTGATGATCTTCTTCTTCTTCTTTCGTTCGCCTGAAATATGTTTATAACTGCAATGTTGTCTCTTGTATGAATCTAACAGTCTTTTTTAGTTCATTGAGCGGTCCATAGAGTTTATCTTCCACTGTTGTCTCTCTAGGCCAGAAGGTTCGCCTGGGTATGTTGTAGTTTGGGCAATCCTGGAGTATGTGCTCTGCTGTCTGCGACGCCAAACCACATGTGCACATGGCTGAGTCACCAATCTTTAATTTTGTATACATGTGGTTGCGTGGATATTGATGATGAGTTTGATATTGTTTTCTGAATGAGAAATTAACGTTGAAATCCAAATTGATGCCTGTAAGAAACTTCTCCTTCTTCTTTTGGTCGCTTGAAATTTATTGTCTATATCTGTAATTTTGTCTCTTGTATGAACTTTTCAATGTCTTGTTTAGTTCATTCAGTGTCCCATAGCGTTTATCTTCCACAGTTGTTTCTCTAGGCCAGCAGGCTTGCCTACATATGTCGTATTTTTGTGTATGTGATTCACTCCAGGTCTAGTGAATGAAGAACCAGGTCATATGTATTTGTGGTGTGCCATGATCTCGAATAGAAGGTATGTGGCCAAGACGGTTTGTTAATTAAGAGAAATCTATTCGCATCCAGCCAGTCATCAGCGTAACGGAAGTTTAAGAGCTGGAGCGCTCTTATCTTCATTAATTCATTCAGTAGCATGTCTTTTGCAGAACCTTGCTCCCATAACAACCTTCCGGAAAACTTCTCGGTCATAAGCAAGATGATCCCTCGTCCAATACACCCATCTTCTCTTTGGTTTTCCGCTTCCTCTCTTCCCGGGCATATACCTTTCCGTTATTGTTCTCTCCAAACTTTCATGACGTGTCATGTTACCAGTATATATATATATATATATATATATATATATATATATATATACACACACACATACGAGAGAGTGTTTGAGAGAGAGAGAGAGAGAGAGAGAGAGAGAGAGAGAGAGAGAGAGAGAGAGAGAGAGAGAGAGAGAGAGAATGATTGTTTTATTTTATCCCCTCACCCTCTTTCGCCTGTCATTTCCACTTCTCTATTTGTGTACTCCCCACTTTCTTTGCTCTGTGGCCACCTCACTCGCTTCTCTCTGTACGCAGTTTAAGTTTTGCACCCTGAGTTGGTATAGGAGCAGGTCGATCAGAAAGCAATGGCAAACTACTGAACGTAAACTTGCCAAGACATCAACAATAGCAGTAAAATGCTGGTGTTGACATCGGTGTTCTGTAAATAGGATAAGAAAAAAAAAAGATAAGTGCGCCCCATCTCTAAACTTCCGTTACGCTGATGACTGGCAGGATGCGAATAGATTTCTCTTAATTAACAAGTCGTCAGACCCACATACCTTCTACATCTGACCTGGTATTTCATTCACTAGACCTGAGTGGATCACATACTCCAAAATACGACATATCTAGGCAAACTTTCTGTATTAGAGTCTGTATTAGAGAAACAACAGTGGGAGATAACTCTATGAGCCAGTGAGTGAACTAAACAAGACATTGGAAAGTTCATACAAGAGACAACATTGCAGATTACTTTTTCCTTTTTGAGATGCGAGTCCTAGGCATGGGGGTTGTAGTCTGTTCATCAAAATTATCTTCCACTTTTGCCATCAAGCGCCGCGGGGAGGAATAATTGTCGCTCCAGCGCCCGGTTGGTGACATTGGATTGTACAATGTCTTTGATTGATGTCAATCCATTTTCTTCTCGATCCTCTCACTCTCGTAGCAGATGTTCTCTGATGTAGGGCTTGTCCTGGTAGCTGATGGTGGTGCATTCAAACGAGATGGCCAAACCATTTGATCTTCTGTCTTTCAATAAATGTGGCACAAGATGTCGATCCCACTGTCTGTCTGATAACATTTCTTACTCGGTCTTGGATTGTTGAGTTGGCAGCCCTAGTGAAGCGGTGTTGATTCTTCGTAAGTGTGATTTTGGATAATGTCCAAGTGTGACATTGGTGGTAGCATAGAATTGGTGCCCCCCCCCCCCGATGTGTCTCCACCTTGTCGCGGGGGGGGGGGGGGGTGGTTGCGTGTCCCAATGACCCCAAGTGCTATGCCGACGGAAGCACAACTACAACTACATGTCGGACAGCTATTGTATTGGGGTTGGGGCCAGACTAAGCGAGACACAACCTGCTGCTCTGCAGGTAGACTGAGGATAGCAGTCAAAGTCTAAATCTGGCGCACGATGCCGCTAATTCTTGGTCCGGACCCATACTCTAAGGCTCCCAGCTGAGGGATATGGCTGAACACTTCTAAGCCAAAAACCCTCGGATGCGAGAGCTGGGCCGATACCCACCTACCGCAAAATGGAAGTGAGATGCTGAGCACGCTAAATGCTAAGTTCAGATACTTGTTCGAAGGCTCTCAGCTGGGGGATATGAGGGATCCACTGATGAGAGGGTCAGGCCATTTCTCACTCACTGATGCACGGAGGTAAGGTGCTGAGCCGGCAGCACATGTAGCCTACCTCGTGAGCGAGTACTAAAGGAAAAAATGTGCCCCAGTCGCACAAAATGGCTACGAAAAATGTCTGTATCTATACTCATAGAGAGTTGTCAAAGGCAGAAAAACGTCTCAATAACACGAAATGGAACGCTTGGCTAGCGAATCCATTTCATGGTCCAAAGTTCAAAGAGAAAGCTTACCCAGTGGAAGTCGTCTGCAGACTGTCCGTTCCTGGTTTGTGCTTGAGCAACCAGTGGCAAGCGAGATGCCCAACACATGGAAGTGAGGAATTAAAGCAGCCATGAGCAGGCGTGGCAATTGCTCGGGTGAACCCAGTCTTAGAGATGTGCCGGCTCTGCAATTATGGAAGCCTCCTTGTATATCGGGGAACGCCCATGGTCTGCCCCAGCCTGCCCTTGAGGGTTGACCATGATGTCTTTGACCGTTCTACCTTGACCAGCTGAGATGTGGGCGACACCACAACAATAAGAGTCTAACGTGCCTCGAAACCCGAGGAAGGCTAACTTCATTAAAAATGCCCGCCGAAGTCGGAAGTGCCGGCCTAAGGGTGGTAAAATAAAAACTGGCACTACGCAATTACTTCCGAGTGAAATGTCTTTCGTGGTTGGAAAACTCTGACTAACTAGTCTTCCGAACGTCCTTAACGTTCGGAAAAGCTCTGACTAGCTAGGTTGCGATTGTCCCTTGTGCTAGGAACAGCTCTGACTACCTAGTTTTCCGAATGCTCCTCATGTCCGGAACAGCTCTAACTAGCTAGCTTTCCAAATGTCTGTCGTGCCCAGAACAGCTCTGACTATATTGTCCCTGGGCACAACGACAAGCACATGTCCGAATCGAAAACTCGCTGTGTGGGCACTGTCTGCAAACCAGTCTGGTTTGTGCGGGAACAGCCCGGGGGGAACGAAATGCCCAATATATTGAAGTGAGGAATTAAAGCAGGACGTGACGATTCCCTCGGTGAGCCTAGCACCAGGACGCTATGTGTCGGCCCTGCAACTGTGGAAGCCACCCTGGATGTCGGAAAATGCCATGGACTGTCCCTGCCTTCCCTTGAGGGATGACCGTGAAGTCTTCAACTGTTCCAACTTGACCAGCTGGGATGTGGACGGCACCACAAAAGTGAGAGTCCCACAAGAATGCTAACCTGTCAAAAATGCACGCTAAAAGTCCGATGTGTTGGCCTAAGGGTTTCGGCCCAAGGGTGCCAAATCAGATGCACCTCAATCACATCTGAAAAAACACTCTGGATGAACGCAAAGAAGAAGGATTGGTGTGAATATAATATTATTATGTGTCGTTTTGCGGACATAGGTAATTTTTTGGATGTTTCAGTATGGGTGATAGTTGATATACAAGCGCGCTTGCATTTTTGATTACATCTGATTTCACACACACACACACACACACACACACACACACACACACACACACACACACACACACACACACACACACACACACACACACACACACACACACACACACACACACACACACACACACACACACACACACACACACACACACACACACACACACACACACACACACACACACACACACACACACACACACACACACACACACACACACACACACACACACACACACACACACACACACACACACACACACACACACACACACACACACACACACACACACACACACACACACACACACACACACACACACACACACACACACACACACACACACACACACACACACACACACACACACACACATATATATATATATATTACTGCTCCACTTTTGTAGACAGAATGTACTGTAAATGAAGATGAAGTCAATATAAAGTTCATTCAAAACTATTTTTATTCGAATTATTAACAAGCGGTGAAAGAGGCACACAAGAAATCACAACAACAACAAAATAAATCAATATCAAAATGTCCATAAAAATATATCTTTCAAATCTTGGAATTATCTAAGGTAATTGTCATCCCACGACTGTCTGTGACTGTGGCTCATAAGAGAAACAAAGAATAACAACAGTGACCCGACATGCATGTCACAATAGGCAAACAAGGAGGGTTGGCTTGGGGGATGGCTACCTCAACCTGTAAAAACACTTTAGCTCTAATCTATCCAAGCAATCATGAAGAAAACATACACAGGGGTTGGCATAAATTGTTTGAGAGCCTGTGCTCAACTGTTAGATAAAAGATAGAAGAAGAAAAATTATCATCCCATGGCAGATACTGCTGTATGGGTGTGAAGTATTAGGTCTTCACATACACTGGGCAGTGACTACTATCATGGCTAAGTCTCTGATACCACGTCACAATATAGTGACATAGGGTGGCCTTCCCCCTAATCAGACCATTTCCGGGACATTCAGAAAATTACCAGGCACCCATTTTACGAGGCAGAGTTGAAACCAGCACTGCACTGGTCCCGAAAACAACACTACCACTGCTGGAGATTGAACAGACTAATGTGTTCATTAGCCAGTATACTAACTACTACACCACTGCAGTTCATATTTGTATGTATTGCCCAGGAAGAAGGTAACTGATTCAGTGCCAAACAAAAAGTCGGTCTGGACCAAACATAGTAAACAATAAAATGAACAAGTATTATAATGTAGATTTCCACTCACTGAGCATTGAAATTGCATAAGATGCCACGAAACAAAATAAATAACACAATGACCTTAGTGGAGCGATATATCGTCCTTCTGTTCAAATGGGAGGTCACATGTGGCGATATATTATCCTTCAGTACCTGTGATATTTGTCTGTTACGTGTTTTCTTTAGCACAAATAAGGGGCAACAATTCCGAGAAGGCTGACCCGGTTAATAAATTTCGGGAAGAAGTTGGATGTGTCGGCCAAAAGGTGCAAATAATGCAGTTCTGTTCTGCTGTAAACATGCACAAGGCAATTACGTCCAAAACAAAATGTGGATGAACGAAGAAGCTAACAAAGAAAAAAAAAAAACATTACTATTATATGTTCACACAGTGATCCAAATATCAACACTAGGCACTTGATGAGCATGTAGGTTGCCAGATAATTCAGCAGTTTTCAAACTTCACAAGGCGTTATGATTAGGATCAGGGCATTCAATGAGAGGGGGAGCTCCAGTGGCACAGTGGCTAGCATACTTTCATGGTATCATGGTAGTCACGTGTTCAAATCCTCAACGCGGATGTTTTACATTGACCGCACCCCCCCCCCCCCCCCCCAGATTGACTCTGCCTAAAATGAGAACCAGGATATGTTCTGGGAGGTAAAGGCAGCTGGCAGAGTGTTAACCACATCACTCACTGAGTGGTGAGTGGTCTGCAGGCCTAGCACCTTATACCCATCACGCATCAAAGCGTGTCAAAGGTTCCATGACTTGAATGTCACCCAGAGGCATGCTGAACACATGACAGATATCATGACACTAAATGTCATGCCATGTCAGGTTTATTCAGTGCACAGACCGGTTGGCAGTTTCTGAACATGCCATGACTCCATTCCAGATTTGTGATCTGCTCATGAACTTATTCTCGGAAAAATAATGTGGTGGCTTCCCCTAGCTTCCATATCAACATGTGTGGTTTGTCACCCCAATGCAGATTCGAACCTATAACCACCGGGCTGGCAGGCAAGTGTCAGGCCACCATGCTACTGCAGTTCCCACCTTGGAAACATGGTGAGGGGGGGGGGGGTATCATTTTCAAATTCATTACAATGAAGGGAGGTCAGCATGGTCGAATGGATAAGAATGCAGTTCTTAAACATCCGGCGTGCTGATGCTGAGGTAAGGGGTTCAACCCCTACACTGGACTGTTGGACTAAAATGTTGAGTTCTCGTCCTTGACTTGGGGTTGTAAATTACAAGTACCTCTGAAGTCAGAGTCAGTTCGCCTGATGGCGAAGAACACTGGTAATAGGGAAAAACTAATCCACGCGCAAAATTCAGTCCAGCACTACTAGAAGTAGTGTATGTGGACTAGGCTTTAGATCAAAGCGAGCGAGCGCAAAATAAAAAAAATTACAAAAAAAAATTATAATGAAGCAATTTTAAAACAATAATTCACAGTGAAGTTTATGTGGTGAAGTCAAGATCCCAGCATCGAGCTATGGAGTTCGTTTTCAGATTCTGTCATTCAGTTCATGAGTGCAATTATTTTGGGGACCCCTGGGGGTTGTTGCTGGAGCTATGGAATTTATATTCTGTGTAATGCTTTCGACAGGCTGCTCTACAGAAAGGAGATCAGGCCATAATAGATAGAACCCAGTGCAATGAATTTGATCCTCTCGCTGTTAACTTGTCAGCAAAATCTATTGTTACTTTAGAAAAGAAAAGGACAAACAAATAATTGACAGGAAAACTAAATTCTTAAAAAATACATTAAACAATGTTTACATTATTAAACACTAAAACAAATAAATATACTAAACAAGAAGGAACCTTAAAATTAATTCACATCACATTATAACACTTCACATGTTTATATCATCAAAACAAAGATAACAGTAACAATATATGACACTTATAAATACAAGAGGATTATATGAATTTCCCCTCTCTATGGTATCATCAAAACAAGCAAATATCATGAAAATCACATGAATGTCCCTATGTCTATAGCATCACTGAAACAAGCAAAAATCATGAGATTCACATGAACTTCCCTATGTATATGACATCACTGAAACAAGCAAAAATCATGAATTTCACATGAATGTCCCTATGTCTATGGTATCATTAAAACAAGCAAAAATCATGAGATTTACATGAACTTCCCTATGTCTATGGCATTATCGAAACAAGCAAAAATCATGAAAATCTGATTAACTTTTCTATGTCTATGGCATCATCGAAACAAGCAAACATCATGAGCATCACATGGGTTTCCCTTTGTCTATATCACAACTGAAACAATAACAAATCATGAGAATCACATTATTTCCCAAAGTTTATGTCAAAATTGAAAAAGTAATCACAGTAGAGAGGGACACATTAACATTCACAACCAGGAAATGAACATGTGGTAAACAAGATTAATATAATTGGTAAACAGGATTAGTTTAGATTAGTTGCACCAAAGCCAGTGAATCAGAGCTGATCATGATCCTACTCCACCATTAAGTAGTAGAACTGGGAGCAATGAAGGTCATTGCAGTCTGGTCAGGGGAGTAGAGACCAGACACATGTATCACAGATATGCTGCAAATGGACACAATACAATGTCCATTTAGGAAAAATTAGGATGAGAAGTAGAGGAAATTCACACCCATCACTTTAAACAACCATCATTTTATAGACCCATCATTTTATAAAACTATAATTATATAAAATCATCTTTATTTCTATTATATCCAATAATGATACAGTTCACCAAAATTAAGTCCATCACTACTATAAATAGTGTGTATAGACTACTCTTGAGTTCTAAGCGAGCGAGCAAAAAAAACAAGATACCATTCACAAAAATAAAATGTACATAAAGTTGAATTATACAGAAATTCAAAACCCAAATATAAAAAAAGAGAACAGAAAATGTTGCAATATATTTAAGTAGAAAACTCATTCTTGGAGGCATTGGAGATGTAGCTCCTGAGATGAATGCTGCAAATATCTTGGACAGCCAGAGTAAATAACAACACTTGCCTGGAAGAAGCTAATGAAAGTACAACCTTATATACAACTACAAGGGAGAAACTGTGTTCTTTGGTCATGTAATGAGAAAAGAGGTATTGGAGAACATTGTGACAGCCTGAAAGATCAGTGCTAGAAGAGAAGAGAGGTATTTGAGATTGTGACAACCTGAAAGATCAGCGGTAGAAGAGAAGAGAGGTATTGGAGAATAGTGTGACAGCTTGAAAGATCAGTGGTAGAAGAGAGGTATTGGAGATTGTGACAACCCAAAAGATCAGTGCTAGAAGAGAAGAGAGGTATTTGAGAACATTGTGACAGCTTGAAAGATCAGTGGTAGAAGAGAAGAGAGGTATCTGTGAACATTTTAACAGCTTGAAAGATCAGTGGTTGAAGAGAAGAGAGGTATTGAAGATTGTGACAACCTGAAAGATCAGTGCTAGAAGAGAAGAGAGGTATTTGAGAACATTGTGACAGCTTGAAAGATCAGTTGTAGAAGAGAAGAGAGGTATTGGAGACTGTGACAGCCTGAAAGATCAGTGGTAGAAGAGAAGAGAGGTATTGGAGATTGTTCTAGCCTGAAAGATTAGTGGTAGAAGAGAAGAGAGGTATTGGAAAAAATTGTGACAGCCTAAAAGATCAGTGGTAGATGAGAAGAGAGGTATTGGAGAACAATGTGACATCTTGAAAGATCAGTGGTAGAAGAGTAAAGGTAGTGAGATGGTCTAAAATGATGACATGGAGAAATATCATCAATATAATTAATCAAGAACGCCTAGAACTGAGATATTTGGAGAGACACAAATGCCTATACCACTTTACAAAGCACATGATGAAACTCTAGAAGTCAACTGATTAAAGGATATTAACAAGTCTCCTTACTAAGAATATGCGTTCACTGACTGATAGCCTTTCCTCTTCTGCCTTTAGGGATCTCTTTGTGTTCAAATTGTTACTTTATGATCTTTCTTTTTCCTTGTGATAGAATGGTCACAAATGCTGTATGGAAATGTCCGATAAAACAACAAAAAAACATAATTACAGTTACACTGCAGTGCATAGAGATTTTACACAAAACGTCAGCACTAATAATAGCAAAATGGAATGTTCCCCGGATTTATATAGTGTGGATGGAGTCAAGGAGAAACTAAAGTATCGGGAAAACAACAACATAATAATACTGATTCTGGGAAAGACAAGAATACATACTGCTCAATATAAACAATGCTTTACTTCTGGCCAGGGTGTTATTCATGAATGCAACAGAATATAAAAATGATATTTGTATGCAGTAAAAATCAGGGCATTACATTTCTAATCAGTTCTCTTTGGCATGTAATACTGAAAAAGAAAAAACAACAACTTGAAAATGGACAGAAAATATTGTTTTCATCAGGTTTGGCATTGCCTTTTCACTGATCTTTATCACAGAAATGACAAAGCAGAAAGAGCATTCACAGACACTACTACTTCCTCTGTCCTTTATCTCCCAGGCTCTCATCTAACTAACACCAAGCCGTTCTATACTTTGCTAACTCCTGTAGCTCCCTCTATGTATCAGTATATGTCGAGTTGAGTTGAGCTAAGAACTGACATCACTGCACTCAGGACATTCCCATACACACTACGTCCCCCTCGTTAAACAGCCAGTGAAGTGTCACACTAGTAATCTTTCCCACCACTATCTGATTGAAAGTTCTCCTGGTCTTCCCTCTCAGTTTTGAGATCCCCCACAATCTCATTCTTTCCACATACAGGTTCACAATCTGTTCCTAGGACTTCTCCACCTGGTCCCACTGGCGACGACCACCTCTCCCTTCTTATTCTTCAGCATTACGAGCCAGAGGTTCTTTGCTGAAGATACAAGCCATCTTCATTTGTCTCTCTGGTTGACCTTCTCTTGCCAGTCGCTGATTCCAAGTGCTTGTAGGTCTGTATGTATATTATCTCTCCACCGTCTTCTTGGTCTACCTCGGGGTCTACGGTCACTTATTTCCTGAGTGTAAGTGACTTTTGTTTCCCTATTATCTTCCATTCTTTCTATATGCCCCAGCTATTGCAATTTATTAGCCTTCATGATACCAGTGATTAGCGGGGACTTAAACAGATCATAAATGTCTTTGTTGCTTCTTCTTTTCCACTCTCCACTTTGTGTATCCCTAATAGACCCAATGATGCATCTTAAGACTTTGTTCTCAAAGGTTTGTAACAAGACTTCGTCTCCTTTAGTTGTACTCCAGGTTTCAGAGCAATACAGCACAACTGGTCTAATCAGTGTTTTGTATATTGTGATCTTGGTGTTACGAGATAGCGCATTTGATTTTAGCAGATGTTGTAGTGCATAGTATATCTTATTTCCAGAGTTGATTCTAGTCTGTATTTCTTCCCTTATTATGTTGGAGCTTGTCCATAGGTAATCTACCACCAAGAGGTGCATTCCCTGCCAGCCTATCAGCATGTTCATTCACCCATACTCCCGCAAAATATCCTTACAGTTCTCACAATCTTATACCTCTGAAGCGAGGATAGCAATACCAATATATATTGATATATTATTAATCTCAGTCTCAAATTCTCTTTTCCACCATGTGTTTTAGTGTCCTTCCTAATTCATACATAGCTCTAACATTCCAGGCACCATATCTGGATATGTTCCTGAAAGGAAGACAGTCAGCGATCTGAAGACTCCATGCGGCTTTCTCTGCATCGTACCATCTCTTCTAGATAAACCTACTGTCCTCTAGGTTGGCTGAGTTATTCTTGAGTTCTTATTTTCAGACTAGCTCATAGTTAGTTGGATTTTGCCACTAAAGTCTTCTATGGGATGAGATAGCCAGTTCCACACCAAACCCCCTTAGTTGCCCCTTATGACTTTCATGGTAAGTTACAATGTTACAGTTCTTTGTGTTCCCCAAAGGCCCAGGTAACACACAGATGGCAGGTGTACTTGGGTTTGGGTATTTGTGTTTGTCCATCAAGAATAATGATAACCATTCATTTCATCCAGTGAGGTTGAAAGTATGGAGCCGTGAGTTCTAAGATGGCTGGTAAGGTCTATTTTGGCTCTAAATGTTCTTTGACAATGTGGGCAACAAAGAATGCTTGACATTCCAGGAAGAGGTTCTCCTGCAGTGTTTTTTTTGTCCAGCCTGTTTTTCACAGCTCTTGCAGTCCTGGTTGCTTCACTAGTGACTACTCTCTTGCGTAATGATGTACGCCATGAATTTCGGTCTTTGGCAGCAGTCTCCCAAGTGTTGAAATGAATTCCAAAAGCTATTAGTGAGATCTTCAGTGTCTTTAAAGCGTTTCCTCTGGCCGCGTTGGGAGCTTTTACCACATTGCAGGGTATTACACTGACCATGATATCCCTTCATCTGCCAATGGGTTATTCTAGAATGATACACTAGTCTGGCTAACTAATAGATCATAATCTCCACTGATGTCACGTCACCTGCCAATGGGTTATTCTAGAATCAGACACCAGTCTGGCTAACTAATAGATCATAATCTCCACTGATGTCACGTCACCTGCCAATGGGTTATTTTAGAGTGAGACACCAGTCTGGCTAACTAATAGATCATGATCTCCACTGTGATGTCACGTCACCTGCCAATGGGTTACTCTAGAATTATACACTAGTCTGGCTAATAGATAATGATCTCCACTGTGATGTCACGTCACCCACCAATGGGTTACTCTAGAATTATACACTAGTCTGACTAATAGATAATGATCTCCACTGTGATGTCACGTCACCTGCCAATGGGTTACTCTAGAATTATACACTAGTCTGGCTAACTAATAGATCATAATCTCCACTGTGATGAAGTCTGGTGAGGATTACAAACTTTGAGTGCTGCAAGATTGCAAGAAAGTCACATCAATTTCTCATGCTGATGGTAGATGACCAGCACCCACATCTTGCACATGCTGCATGCTGGGAATTGAGTTCAATACTTGCTTGCTAAGATGAAATCTAGACATCTAACATTACATTAATCTGTACTCGAGGGATACACCTGATATAATTGTATTATCAATCAATCATTCAGAAAAAATGCAGGTAAATTTAACAAACAGTTGAACATTAAAACAATGTATTCCTTTAGTGATTTTAAAAACAGAACCACAAACAATGTGTTGCACGATTTATGTTTAGCATATTTTACTGCATCTCATCAGGTGCATACTGCATTCATATATCATATGAATGAATTATATATCCTATTAAAATGAATAATATCTTCTTCTTCTTCTGCGTTCATCCGGAGTTTGTTTTTTCGGATGTGATTGCGTTGTGCCTGTTTACAGCAGAGCTGCGTTCTTGCGCCGTTAGGCCGACACATCCGACTTCTGCGGGCATTTGTTGACCGGGTTAACCTTCCCGGGGAAATGAATAATATTATAGCTGAATTGGTTCCTTTCTTAAATTGGTAGAAAAGAGAATTAATCAGTCTTCAGGAATCCCTGTGCAGTTGAAAGGCTATCAAATGCCCTCATCGTTGATTTCTCAACACCTCAAAAACTAAGGCATGAACAAAGAAAAAGTGTTAGTATACTGTGTTCGACGAACAATAAACAATTGCCCAAATATAGTGAGGGGTTAGCAATTAGGTGGTTCCAGCTGGTTTTATGCAAACAGAAAGAGGTTGTGTTAAATTTGAAATGACTGTGGGGATAACAGATGATCCACATTCAAACAATACCTGTGTTTTAATTGTTTTAGCTAAAGTATAATTCACTTCGTATAATATATAGCTCTGCAGTATGCATCTGATGAGATGCAGTGAAATGTGCTGGCAATAAATCATGCAATATTTTGTTTGTGAATTCTGTGTTTAAACAGTTGAACAATATATCATGAAAAGCTGGCTAATTTAACAAACAGTTGAACAATATACCAACAGATGCTGATAAATTTATCAGTCTGTAAAAACTGGACTTGAAAACAAATTTCACAACCAGTTAAAAAGAAAAATACATGAAGAACAACAGAGATCCAACTTAATAAAATGTATAAAGAACAGCAAACAATCTAAGCAACAAGCCTGAAAGGTTCATAAGCAAGATGGCATGATAAGATTTGTCAGTTTAGCAGCGAGCAGATCACTGGACCGGGGAGGATATTGTCATATGCCGACGATGTTTTAGTGTATTGTCAGGGTAAGGATAGAGATCAGGTTTCTGTGGAACTGCAAACCAAATTCAAACGCATAAGTACTTGGTGTGATGAAGCTGGGGCAATGGTCAACCCAACAAAGGTAACAGTGACATGGTCCTTTTTGAATAATCATATTGTCAACACTCCAACACCAACTGTTATAATCTGTGTTCCGAGACTGTGGAAAGAACGCAGGCAATGAATTACCTGGGGATACGTTTTGATCGAAGCCTTGCTTATAATGAGCACATAGACCAGGTGATAACAAAGGCCAAGAGAGGTTTGGCTGCGATGTGGGTGATGGCGGCAGCAAACTGTGAGCAGCGCCATCTATGCTTCCTGTACGAGGGGCTGGTCATGTCTGGTTTTGAGTATGCGATGGCGATCCTGACTCTCAGCCATAAGCAGATAGAAAGGATGGAAAGGATACAAAACGAAGCTATGCGCATTATTCTTGGATGTACAAGCGATACAGCATGCAGGGCTGTGCGCTACCTTCTTGATTTTCCAACCATTGAAGACAGAATACAAATTTGCAGAGCACGTGTCTACCTCAGAATCAACGCAAACATACAACATCCACTGCATAGTGAAATTAGGAAGGTGAAGGGCAGGTTAAAAAGAGGAAGGTCTTGGATGGGTCAAGCGGAAGACATTCTTCAACAGCTGTGTTCACTGTACGTCCTTTTTAGTTTGCATCCAACTAGACAGAAAATGCAGACAAGAAAATCCAGCTGCTGTGGAGGCGGAAGTACAAGCGTTGATTTTCGAGAATTCGTTAGACGGTGATGCTGTCATTTACACAGATGGGTCTGTCCAACATGTGAGAAGCTCATGGGCCTTTACGGTGTGGACCGGAGGGAGAATTGTGATGGAGGACTCTGGTGCTTTTTTTGTGATAAGTAGCCTGACTATGGAAGTCATGGCAGTAAGTAAAGCATTAACATGGCTTGAGACACAGACATTCAATAGGGCATGTTTCCTTAGCGACTCAATGAGCATGCTCAAGAGGATAGAGACGGGATGGATCTGAAGAGAGTGGCTGCTGTCTCTGGAGCGGTCTTGGCTGGCAAAGATTAGTTTCATCTTTGTGCCAGGGCATGCAGGAGTACAAGGAAATGAGCGGGCTGACAAGCTTGCAGGTAAGGCTACTGTGGAGGGCGGACGTGCCATTGACCAGTCTGACATTCTGAATCCACTACGAGAAGTAAGACTTGCGTGAACAAAGTGATGACTATGAATCTACAACCATGGTCAGACTGCGAGAACAGCAAATTAAATTAGGTGTGGCCAAACAAGAACACTACACAGGAAGCCAAAGATGATTGATAAACCAACACAGAACTGGTGTCGTTAGCTGCTACACGCTGCGGGATTTGCTGAGGAGGAGATCCAAGCACTTATGGATTGAATGGTTCGATGTGCAATGAGGATGATATGTCGACTAACTAACGATAAGATTTGTCAACCAATGAAAGACAATAGACAAACAGAAGAGAGAGAGAGAGAGAGAGAGAGAGAGAGAGAGAGAGAGAGAGAGAGAGAGAGAGAGAGAGAGAGAGAGAGAGAGAGAGAGAGAGAGAGAGAGAAACATGCATATAAATATTTAAATATCATATAATCATAAGCTTAATTAGAATTAATGGCGCCAGGAAAACACTTAAATAAATGGTTTTCTTTTAAAACAGTTCATAAACATTTGTTCTGGTTATTCCTTATACTGATTTTTAAAAAATACACAAAAATTACTTTTGTTTAAAAAGCATTGCCATAAATTGTTTCTAACATGTTTTTATAATTATAAACACACACTTATTTCTCCATATGTCAGTGTAAATTATGAAACATTATTAATGAGAAAGTATGAAGAAAATATTGGAATTTTGGCATAGCTTAATCATAAACATGGTATGATATTTCCAGAAACATGCTGGTCGCTGTAATAAAAAAAAATTGCTGGACATCAAAACCCTACTAGTTTTAATTTTTCTGTCTCAAGCCATTGTTATTTTAACATAATAACACTGGTTCAGAAGGAATTAAAGTTTTAATTATTTGGGACTGAAATGGTTAAAGTAATAACTGTTTCAGACAAGAGGAGTTAAGTAACAATTATTTGGACCTGAAGAAGTTAAAATAATAACCATTCTGAACTGGAGGAGTTAAAGAAATAATTATTTGGGACTGAAAGGGTTAAAGCAATAACTATTTGGACCTGAAGAAGTTAAAGTAATAACTTTTCTGAAATGGAGGAGTTAAAGAAATAATCATTTGGGACTGAAAGGGTTAAAGCAATAACTATTTGGGGTTGAAGGAGACAAAGTAATAATTAGTGGGGCTCTGTAGCATTATAATAAATGCAATCTTTAATAAAACAAGCACTGGGTTATAATATAATTGTTTAATCAATCATTTAGAAGACAGCAAGTCAAATGGTTTGGCCATGCAACTAGGTTACCAACTAACAGTATACCACAACAAGCAATGATGTACAGACCAGATGGAAGCAGAAGAGGCCGACCACGTAAATGATGGATGGAGACAATTGCAGAGTCCATGGGAATATCGATACATGAAGCCCATAAGCGGGCACTCTCCCGCTGTTTATACTTCACCTCGACACAAGGTACAAGAGGAACAAGATGAGACGAGATGAGAATCAATCATTTACCTTAAACTTTAATATTTATTTTAGCAAACGGGTAGGTATTTTATAAAGGACAAGTCATTACAGTAATGTTTCAAAAGGTCAAGAATCTTGTGTGGAAGTTAGCATGGCCGAATAGATAAAAGAGTTCTTGCTCTTAAACTTCCGGTGTCTTTGTCAGCAAAGTCCAATCCAAGGTCCAAAGGTCAAATTCAAAAGGTTAAAAGTTGTTTTTAAAAAAAAATCATTTAAAAGACATTATGTACACATATGGTATGGTATACAGCTTGCAAAAGATTGTGTTTATTTAACAACTTAAAGTTGATTTTAATTCTAGTTTTAGAACTGTCATATTTTCTACTCCTCCCATTATCCACTCATTGAATGCATTTTTCTGTTGAAAGAAATGTACTTCTGAATATCCTCCTGCAGCCGTTGAGACATATCGTTTCCTGCCAGGTCTATTTCAACAATTGTGGTATTTTTCTTGAACATGTCCATCAAGGATTGTCCACCTCTCTCACTGATGCCCACAAAACTCAAGTCTAGAGTCGTAACAGATGTGTTGTTTGTCAAGCTGTCTGCAATGTAATCTACCCCTTCATTACCTATGAAATTATGGTCCAAAACAAGTGTTTCAAGTGTGTTATTGTTAGCCAGGGATTCCCCAATGGCTACCCAGCCATCCGATGCTATAGTCTTATTGGAGGACAAATTGAGGGCGTTTATGGTATCACTGGATTTAATCATGTGTGCCAAGGCTTCTGCTCCTGTATTGCCAAAATGACAGTTGCTCAGGTCAAGTTCACGAATTTTGCATGGCTGTCCATTTTCTGTTGAAGCTTCCATCTGAAAATTTAAAAAAAAGTAAAGCTATGATAGTGGTAGGAGATAGTGCAAGTCTCTGAACATGTGACATTAAAAAAACTGAAATAATGTTTTGTTTGTTTTGTTTACTATTTCTTTTAATATGGTATTCTGAGATGAATTCTGTGAATACCTTGGACTGCCAGAGTAACTACAACTGCCTGGAAGAGGCTAATGAAAGTAGAACACTAAAAACAAAAGAAAGAGACAAACAATGATCTTTGGTCAGGTATAAAAGGTTAAAATGTGGAAGGACTGATTTCATTGCACTGGGTTTTATCCCACGTGGCCCAGTCTCTTTCCACAGGGCAGCCTGCCGTAAGCGTCGCACAAAGTACTAATACTGAAGCTCCAGCGATGACCCCCAGGAGTCTCCTAGAAAATTCCATTTGTGAACTAAACGTTTAGGCCAGACTTAAGTCCACAACCTTCAGAGTGTGAGGCTGGCGGCATAACCACGTCATCACAGAGATTCCCTCTGGTCAGGTAAAGAGAAGACAAGAATTAGGAAAAAAATTGTGACTAGAAAAGATCAATGGTAAAAGAGGTAGGGAGGCAGACAGAGAAATGCTGCTGTGTGGCCAAAGATGGTGACATAGAGGAATAAGAAGCACAGAATTGATGAAGGACACCAAGCACCGAGATCTTGGAGATACATGGCATGGCATATGATGATATATTTTTAAAAAAAAACAATATTTCTCCACTCTAACATCGCAGGTTATTTGTTGCTTCTGTGGATCCAGGGATGCTTAAACTCTCGCCCTTGACCCAACATCATGCACATGATACTAGCAAGTGTTCATCAACTGCTGCTGTGCTCCACATAAAGTGTTCCTTTTATCTGAGTTTTGCTGCAATTTCCTAATATTTGCAAGAGCTGAACACTTGCAGATGTCTGACGGTCTCATAAGGATGTGTAAGGAGTCGCGTACCAAAAGGTTAAGAGTGCTCGCTCTTAAACTTCTGATGTGCTAATGAAGGGATAGTGGGTTCTCTCCCTACACTGGCCAGTTGGATTTAAACATGGACTTCTCACCTTTAACTTGGACGACATAAATTACAAGTACCCCAGCAGTCAGAGTGGGTTCGCCTGATGACGGTGGACACTGGTAGTAGAGAAAGCTGACCCACATGCAAAAATCAGTCCACTGTGGACTATGCTTGAGTTCAAAGCAAGCAAAGATAAAAAAGGATGTTGAATGTGGACAGTCCAGAGTGTGCTGTGGTGTAAGTCTGTTCAGGTGTGTTTAAGTTGAACACAACTTTGGTCCTTCCTTATAGATAGTTAAATGCTGTCTGTGCTTAGATCTCTTTATATACTGTTCTCATTAATTGTTTGACTGTTTTAATATAGGGTGTATTTTTAATGACTGTGTAGTGTTTGAAAATATTGCCGGTCCAAGTTTTGTATTCACCCTGTGTAAAGTTCATGCAACATAATAGGTAAATACAAAACTTGGACCTGCAATATTTTCAAACACTGCACAGTCATTAAAAATACACCCTGTACTATTTGCTGTACATAGTTGTTTTGTCTAGATCCTTTCTTTGGTGGTGCAGTAGCTAGCATGCTTTTCTGCTAGCCTGGTGGTTACATGTTAAAATCCCCTGTGGAGTTGGGGATTTCAATTCTGTGAGACAGAATGAGTTAATGTGATAACTGTGGGGGGACAGAACAAGTTAAAATGTTAACTGTGTGGGACAGAATGAGTTAATATGATAATTGTGTGGGACAGAACAAGGTAATGTGATAAATGTGTGGGACAGAATGAGTTAATGTGATAATTGTGTGGGACAGAATGAGTTAATGTGATAAATGTGTGGGACAGAACAAGGTAATGTGTGGGGCAGAATGTGTTAATTTAATATCTGTGTGGAACAGAACTAGGTAATGTGATAAATGTGAGACAATGAGTTAATGTGATAAATGTGTGAGACAGAATGAGTTAATGTGATAACTGTGAGACAGAATGTGTTAATGTTATAAATGTGTGGGACAGAACAAGTTAATATGATAAATGTGTGAGACAGAATGAGTTAATGTTATAACTGTGAGGGACAGAACAAGGTTATGTGTGGGACAGAATGTGTTAATGTGATAAATGTGTGGGACAGAATGAGTTAATGTGATAAATGTGTGGGCCAGAATGTGTTAATGTTATAAATGTGTGGTACAGAACAAGTTAATGTGATAAATGCGTGAGACAGAACAAGTTAATGTGATAACTGTGTGGAACAAAACAAGTTAAAGTGATAAATGTGTGGGACAGAATGTGTTAATGTGATAAATGTGTGGTACAGAAAAAGTTAATGTGATAACTGTGTGGCACAAAACAAGTTAATGTGATAACTGTGTGGGACAGAATGTGTTAATGTGATAACTGTGTGGGACAGAACAAGTTAGTGTAACAAATGGCAGAGACAGAACAAGTTAATATGATAACTGTGTTATAAAGAATGAGTTAATGTGATATCTGTGTGAGACAGAACAAGTTAATGTAACAATCGGCCAAGACAGAACAAGTTAATGTGATAACTGTGTGAGACAGAACAAGTTAATGTAACAATCGGCCAAGACAGAACAAGTTAATGTGATAACTGTGTGAGACAGAACAAGTTAATGTAACAATCGGCCAAGACAGAACAAGTTAATGTGATAACTGTGTGAGACAGAACAAGTTAATGTAACAATCGGCCAAGACAGAACAAGTTAATGTGATAACTTTGTGGGGGGGGGGGGGGGGGGGGGGGAGCAGAACAAGTTAATGTGATAACTGTGTGAGACAGAACAAGTTAATGTAACAATCGGCCAAGACAGAACAAGTTAATGTGATAACTGTGTGAGACAGAACAAGTTAATGTAACAATCGGCCAAGACAGAACAAGTTAATGTGATAACTTTGTGGGGGGGGGGGGGAGCAGAACAAGTTAATGTGATAACTGTGTGAGACAGAACAAGTTAATGTAACAATCGGCCAAGACAGAACAAGTTAATGTGATAACTGTGTGAGACAGAACAAGTTAACGTAACAATCAGCCAAGACAGAACAAGTTAATGTGATAACTGTGTTAGAAAGAATGAGTTAATGTGATAACTTTGTGTGGGACAGAACAAATTAATGTGATAACTGAGTGAGACAGAACAAGTTAATGTAACCAGCTGAGACAGAGAGCGCTGGGAGGTTTACCTTCTCAGTGTGCAGCCTGGTAATGCCGTCTAAAAGTTCACAGACTCCATTGTCACCAAGTCTAGCATCACGAAGCCTACAAAATTAAAGCAGATATAATGTCATGATCCACTTATTTCTGTCATCAAGTGACATCAACACTGAGTTATGGAAAAGAATGAATACTATACATATCTGGTTTGTATTTCAACCACAACATTCTCTGTGGAGACAGCACCTGACTGACTGGTTGAGTGACTGATTGATTGATATCTGGTTTGTGGTGCTATAAGTACAGACCTGTTTTACTTACCTTGAGGTGTACTGAGTTTTTAAAGAGAAAGTCACTGAAATTGTTCGATTGTGGAGTACAGAAACTGTAATCTACAAACCTGTACTGCACTTTTACATTTCAGCTGAAGTATTTCATCCACCTGCTTTACAGTTGATTGTGGGAGGCCATGTTTAAGAAATTCAAAACAATGCATTCCTTTGGTGAATTTAAACACAGGCGCCATAAACAAAATATTGCACAATGTCAGTATTTCTGTTTAATGTCCATCACCAGAGCAAACAAAGATGTATGATCATTGCATCATCAGTTGGTCATGAGTGGCCTTGTGCTTGAGCTTGCTCGATCCTTTGCCAGTTTGTCCGCCTGTTCACCCCCATGTCCAAAGTGTCTACAATTTCCAGTATTTATTTTCATGCTTTTCCGCCTCTTCTCACTGGAACTACGACTTCCATCACTGTTCTTTCCTAACTACTGTCATGATTAAAAATAGTCGCTTGTTAAAGATAGCAGAAGGCATCATGATTAATCTGCATAGGCCAGTTGTGTGCAAACAAAAAGACACAAAGTCAGCTTAAAATTACCCTGATAGACAATTTAAATTACTATGCGAATATGTGTATATTTTAGCTTGAAGGATTTATCTAATTACTTTACTTTATGTTGTGTGATTTCTTCAGTATGTACCTCACGAGATGCAGCAAAATATGCCAGGCAATAAATTGTGCAATCCCTGGGAAGGTTAACCCGGTCAACAAATGCCCGCAGAAGTCGGATGTGTCGGCCTAACGGCGCAAGAACGCAGCTCTGCTTCTTCTTCTTCTTTCGTTCGCTTGAAATATGTCTATATCTGCAATGTCGTCTCTTGCATGAATTGAACTGTTTTTTTCAGTTCACACAGTGGTCCATAGAGTTTATCTTCCACTGTCGTCTCTCTAGGCCAGAAGGTTTGCCTAGATATGTTATATTTTGGGCAGTCTTGGAGTATGTGCTCTGCTGTCTGCGACGCCAATCCACATGTGCACATGGCTGTTTCACCAATCTTGAATTTTGTATACATGTGGTTGCGTAATCTATTGTGTCCTGTTCTGAGGCGCAGAATAATGACTTGTTCTGGTCTGTCCATAATGTGGTAGTCATCTTGAGCAGGTTTTGGTGGCTTTCTGACTGATTTGATCATTCTTTTCTTTTGGTGGTATGTAACGGGCACATCAGGCTGTTCCTCTTTGGCTCCTTCCTTAGCCAATTGATCAGCTCTGTCGTTTCCGGGTACTCCACAGTGGGATGGTATCCACTGTATGGTGACTTTATGCTGACTGCTAAGTTCAGAAAGTAGTGTCCTTAGTACTGGCAATTTCCCAGAGAGGAGCGCCTCGAGTACTGATTTTGCATCTGTTAGTAGCACCACAGGTTGTGTACCATTGCTGTTATTTAGTAATTTCTCTGTTGCTATCTTGATTGCCTCAATTTCGGCATCATAGTTGTGGCAGTACTTTCCTGTCGGTACTCTGGCTGTGTCCCTAGTATTATTTGGGTATTCTATGTACACTCCCGCTCCTCCATTTCGAACAGCATTTTGTGCTGACCCATCTGTGTAGACTCGGATCCAGAGGTCCTGTGGGTATTCTTCATCAAGGAAGCTGAGAGTGGCTGTTCTGCGCTGCACACTGTTCTGTTCTTCCTTGTCAAATATTCCTCTCACTTTTGTCTGGATTTGTAACGATAGTCTATGCTCATCTTTCCATGGGGTTCGCTCTGGAATAGTTGTTAGGGGGATACCAACTGTGGGCAGATCAGTGGTTTCTCTGCAGAGTCGTTTGGCCTGGTGGATAAAACTACTTCTTTTCAACCGCCCCATAGCTAGGTTTTCAAATCTGTTCTTCATAGGGTGGCCTGGCAAGCTGAGGAACTTTTCTGCTTGTATTAGTGTTTTCGTATCTCTGCGCTCACTCAGTGCCTGTGTCCTCCCCATCTTCTCCATTTCCACTATAGGGGTTGATCTCATCCCTCCTGTGGTGACTCTAAGTGCTTGATTTTGCACCTTGTCCAGCTCTTGTAGTGTGGTATTTGATGCTGAACACCACGCAGTTGACCCATATTCCAGGTGTGGTCGTATGCTCTGTTGGTAAACTTTGCTAAGTATTTTCGTACTGGCTCCCCACGTGGTTCCACTTAGCTTTCTCAGGATGGCTATTTTCCTTCTGGCTTTTGCTACTGCTTTGTTGATGTGCTTTCTCCATGTCAGCTTGCCATCAAATGTTACTCCAAGGTATGTTGGTTCTTTATCTTCTCTTAGGGGTGTTCCATTTATCTGGATGATCCCTGCCTTTTGTTTTGGAGAGAGGGTAAATAGGGTGGTGCTGCACTTGTCAGTGTTTATGCTGACACACCATCTATTTGCCCATGCAGCAAATGTATCTACAGCTCTTTGTAGCAATCTGGTGGCCACTGATGCATATTCATTTGTGCTCCATAGAACCAGGTCATCGGCGTACATTGCCGCTTTAATTCCATGCGGTAGGTGAGCAACAAGATCATTGATGAAGATTAGAAAAAGTGTGGGGGACAAGACTCCGCCCTGGAGGACACCGTGACGCAGTAGTACTTTCTTGCTCTTTAGTCCGTCTATCTGTACTCGGGCTCTTCTGTTGTGCAAGTATGCTTTCACCCATTTGTACATTCTTCCATTGACTTTGCAGTTTCTCAGTTTCTTCATCAGACCTTCTTTCCAGACTTTGTCAAAGGCTTTCTTCAGATCTATCCATGCCGCAAGCACCAGCTTCTTCTCTTGGAATGCATCCTCAATTTCTTGAGAGAGGTAGGTTGTCTGATCTTCCGTAGAGTAGCACTGCCTAAAGCCAGCCTGCTGTGGCACAAGGATGTTTTTACTTTCAATGTACCACTGCAGTCTGTGATTGATGATGCGCTCCAGTGTTTTGCTGAGACAGCTGGTGAGGCTAATTGGTCTGTAGCTAGAGGCAATGGAACCATCTTTCCCTGATTTTAGGAGGGGTATCATGATTGCTTCTCTCCAGGCTTGTGGAACACTGCCTAAGGTCCAGCTGTTATTGAAGATCTGCAACAGCTTTGTTTTGGCCTCTGTTCCTAGGTTCCTGATCATTTCATTGGAGATACCATCAGCTCCTGGTGACTTTCTCATTTTCAGTTTTGATATGGCTAGCTCCAGTTCGCTGATTGTGATGGGTGCCTCCAGAACCTCATGTACTATTTCCTTCTGTCCTGTATGTTGTCGTTTCTCTCGAATCTCTTGTTGTTTCTCTGGACTAATTTTGATATTGCTATCTTGTGCGAACGAGTCCGCAAAATGGTCAGCTGCTTGCTTTCTTGTTAAGATTTTTCCATCTTTATGTAGTGCAATTTTTGAGTTTCTCCCTGTGCCCTCGTCATTAAGCTGTTTTATTAGCTTCCACAATTTCCTTGTGTCTCTTTCAAAGTTCAGAGACTCTGTTTTCTCCTGCCAGCTTTTCCGTCTAGCCTGCAGCTTGGCCCTTTGAAATTTGGCTTTTGCATGCTGGAATTTATTGTGGTGCTCTTGGCTGGGTGTGGCCTCTGCTTGCTTTCTACACACTTCAACATCATTATGCAACTGTTCCAGTTCACTACTCCAGTAGGGTTTATATTGTTTATGGGCTCCTCTTGGTACTGTTTCTCGCGCTGCCTGTAGTATGCATTTCCCAAACTCTTCAACTACTTTATTTATGTCTTTCTCAGTGTTTAGGTTTCTAACCTGTATGCTGGTGCGATGCTTGTACATTGCCCAGTCTGCTTTCTTGTAGTTCCACCTCGAAAATGTGCTGCTTTCACTTACAAGCTCATTTTCTACGGTTAGAAAGACTGGCCGATGGTCACTGCCACCAAGTTGTTTCCCAACAGTTCGTGTAATGTTCCACTCCAGGTCTGGTGAATGAAAAGCCAGGTCAGGTGTAGTTGTAGAGTGCCATGATCTCGAGTAGAAAGTAAGTGGGTCGGACGGCTTGTTAATCAACATGAATCTATTCTCATCCTGCCAGTCTTCCAGTCTCTCTCCTCTCTGGTCCATGTGATCATAGCCCCAGCTCTGCGAGTGGCTGTTGAAATCGCCACACACAATCATTTTTTCTTTTAGTGGTAGAGTGTCCAGTGCCTGTGGGCGGTCACTTGGACAGTAGTAATTGATCAGATGTAGATCTGTATTACCTGTCTTAAGTTTAAGTGTCTGATACTCAGCCCCTTCCATGTAGACTTTGATTTGGGAAGCCATGATGTTATTTCTTACAAGGGTCAGTATCCCACCTTTTCGCCTGTTCTTTCGGTCAGATCGGTAACACTGGTAGCCTCTGATTTTGAAGGCTATATTTTCATTGAGGTGAGTTTCTTGCAAGCAACATATGCTTACTTTTTCTTGGTCCAAGATTTTTTCTAATTCTATTTTTTTGTTGCTGACTCCCTCCGCATTCCAGTGCATTATTTTAAGTCTTCGTTTAGTATGGCCAGTCGTCCTATTCTCATGTCCCCTGGCTCCAGAGGACATCTGAGAAGGACCTCCAGTAGTTGGGGTTGGACCCTTTCGAGACATAGGGCCCGGCACTGCACCTGCCTGGGGGTCCAAAGCAGGGCGAGCACCATAACGATTAGCAGTAGTCGACATATTCCATTTTGCGTGATTGCGAGGCATCCTGATTTCTGTGGTGCGCCTCTTGGCTGGTTGCCTCCGTCTTCAGCACCTTTCTTTGCTAGAGCAGACTGTGGTCTCACTCGAGTGTAGATGTGTACGCGCGCACACACCTGTCTGCGCATGCATGTACGTGCATACACATCTAGAACATACTGGTTATTTTCCGGCGCCAGAGACTCGCCGTCGCCCCTTCTCCTGTTAGTTTAAACAGGTCCGCCACGTGAAGGCCAGGAGTTGGACTTTTGCTACATAGGTTATGTATTCACGAGCCATTGAGGTATTTGAGCAATGTTGGGCGCTCACCCCAACACCGCGCCTCGGCTACATACAGCAACATTTGGAACCCACGCAGCTCTGCTGTAAACAGGCACAACGCAATCACATCCGGAAAAAAAAAAAAAAAAAACTCCGGATGAACGCAGAAGAAGAAGAAATTGTGCAATCTATTGTTCGTGTTGTCGTTATTCATATGTTTAATATGGTCTAAATATTACACTTTCTAGACATGATGCTGTTAACAAGCTTTATTCATGGTACACGTAACCAGAAAACTCTACCAACAAGAACATCACACCCATATAAAACTTACATAATGGCCTCCACAGACGGTTTTTTCTTCAAGACTGCAAGAATACTCTTTACACTAGCAGACGTCACCTGATTATGGCTTAAGTTGACAACCTGCAGAAATGTTAATCATGACGATGAATGAACAAACGAGCAAACTTTATTATCAAAGGGTTAAGAATTGGACATGCGTGCTTGTCTAACATTCTGCCCCTCTTATCTCCCTCCTGTCACACATACTTTCATTCAAATGCCTCCTATTAGGTTAATCTTAAACTGCAACAACATTTATATTTAGATTAAAATACATTAAAAACGTGCCAGAAATGTGCAAAATCATTATTATTTGATAAATTAATACTAAAAATAACTCGAAAAGTTCAAGTTAAAAATCTACTCAAAGTATTTGAGGATTCTCGCCGGTGCTACGGAGTTTGTGCACTGAGCTGAGATTCTCCGGACTCAGGCTTGAGGTAGGATTAGAACGGAGCACTAATGGGTTACACCTGTGTGCCGTGATGTTGATCCATTGACTAAATTAAACTAAAACTAAATTAAATACTAATTATTATTATGATAATTATACTAAGGCTAAGGGAAATGGCATAACAAGACAGAACAATGCATAGTATACTAAGATTTTCCAGGAAGAGATAGTTTTTCAAATAGCTTGTGATTGTATGTATAGGTGGTAGGTGATATCTTTGATTTGCCATGTAAGATTGTTTCACAGTTGAGCTGCAGAGAACACTAGGCTTGTTTTTGTTTAAGTCTATCCTAGGCTTTGGAGATACATTGTATGTTTAGGAGTTTGCTATGCTCTGGCATTATGTTTCAACTATGACCAAAGTTTATTTGGAGCACTTTGAATAGGATTTAGTGAATTAGTTTGGCCTTAATGAAAAATAAGCGTTTGCAAAGTGGTAATAAATTAAGGCATTTATATAGGGTAGAATTGTTAGTTAAAAACAATGTATTCCTTTAGTGAATAAAGAAGCCACAAACAATATGTTGCACGATTTATTGCCTAGTATATTCCGCTGCAGAAATATGTCAGGCAATAAATAGTACAATATATACAAGCTTCTTTGTTTAAATTGTTAGTTTCACATCAATTACATTGTTTTTTACTATACCAAAACTTTTTCTGTATGATATTTCTAAGTAATTAATACAGAGGTTATAAAAAGTGTAAACAAGAGTTTGCATTTAAAACTTATCAAGCAATCAGCAACAAAACAACAAAGAAACCCACCACAGGGTTTGAAGGTGACTTCTTGAGGGCTTCCAGTATGTTCCTGACATCCTCATCATCAAGGCCACAGTTGACCATATGAAACTCTTGCATTCCTTCTTTTGACTGTATAAACGCAGATGCTTCATCAAGCTAAAGATGACACAGAAATAGATGCTAACTTAACATAAATAGAAAGGCACATACTCGCAGATGTTGAGATACGAACAGAGTGACTTACAAACTGTCAGCATTACTCAAGTGTCTGTATTTCGGTAAAGAAGTTAACAACATTTGATACACAACAAATGTCTACAACACTGTGTTCATCATCATCCTGTGGCTGTCGTGTGCAGAACTTCACCTCCAGAACATTCTTTCCAAATGTCTTTCTTCTTCTTCTGCGTTCATCCAGAGACTTTTTTTTCGGACGTGATTGCGTTGTGCCTGTCTACAGCAGAGCTGCGTTCTTGCACCGTTAGGCCGACACATCTGACTTCTGCGGGCATTTGTTGACCGGGTTAACCTTCCTGGGTGTCTTTCTACCATAAACCAAATGTCCAACCTCTGTTACTGCCATGTTTAAATTATCCATAACATTTTCAATATATCTACGTTGTAATTCTCTTCTTCTTTATTCCCCAGTATACACCCATCCATATCTTTTCTAGACTTTTATGTCTTTTCGCATGTCCAAAATATTTAATATCCCTCATTTTTGTCTGTCTTAATAATTCAAATGTTAAAGTTTTCTTGACAGTTGTAAAGGACGTAGTCTGCCATTTTTTCCGCATACTGACAGTGACTATATTTACTGATGGCTATAGTCCTTTTCTCTATAAAGTGATCCTCTGCCTACCGCTGCAAACCTGACAACACAACCAACAACTATCTGTAGATTGCTCTGAAGCTCATTCCAGCATGTGATCACATGTTTTCCCATTACCCAGGTTGTGGGCCTCAACCCGTGCTTCACCTTGCTCGAGGGTGTCCTGAAGACTTGAAGATGGTAGGAAGTGTCGTACTACCCCTTTGACAGGGGATACCCCTACCCTGCTACCCACAATCAGGATCCTACACACACTCAATGAAAATCTATGAGAGGAGACTTCTAGCAATATCTGTGGGCCATGAAAGAGATCTTTAACTTAAACCGAAACCAAACCATCACCATCTGCGTAAAGCAGACTACTTCTAAATTGCCTGCAGCTGTGTTTCGAACAGAGTATGTGGGATTACAAATCAAGTTCTTAAGCCCTTCGCCACAGCGTGATTAATATCAATATAGTTTAGGAAACCATGCCAATAACTGACCTTTAATCTTTAACACATCCATGTGTTACCAGGGTCCACAAGAGAAGCAAAGAATGGTAAAACTGTAGCCTACCAGGCATGTTGTTAGAAATGACTATGGATGGTTAGCGTGAACCTGGCCACATTATCCTGTAGAACACTTAAGCTCAAAAATCCACCCAATAGTGAACAAGTTTACAAAGGGCTTGGCATCAGTGGGTTGTGCGCTTATGCTCCCATTGGGAGAAGAAAGGCAGAAGAAGAATCTTTAACTAATCTTTAAGTATCTTTAATTAAAGCTAAGAGAGAAAAACCCAGATCCAAATCCTACGTCCTAGATATAAGCTACTAAGACATACTTGAAACCTCTGAAGCTGCAAGTTCTTGATCTCCACAACAGACTCTGACCTCACCAGCAATGGGGTGACACTACCTATTACTGCTTGAGGAGTGGCTGTTGGTACAAGATCGTCAGGGTTGGATCTGGTCTGTGAGCTTTGGTCACTATCAGAGTCATTGCCTGCGGATAGAAAAACCAACTAAACTGACTGTGCATGTTTTCAACAGATCTGTTTAACGACCACACGATAAACAGAAACAGAAGAAAGCTATGAATATTTAAGAATATGAAATAACTGTTGAGGATAAGATGTTAAAAGATGGCTGTCATATTGTCTCTGGTTATCTCATTCTGGTGCCAATAACATAGACCTCTCATGTATTCACACCGACATAAACAAAACAACCACAAATAATTAAACTATCACATTTTGAAAATGGACTATCATCATCAATGCCAGAAAAGTCTATAGATGATCATTCTCCTCCTCAGAATTTCTACAAGTGTGTAATTGTTGCTCACTTCATTTCTGTGTTGGTCACTTGTTTCCTGGTACCGTGTGCCAAGCCTTTGAGACTCAAAACTTCCCGCTTGGCACTAATGTCTCTCATCTTGAGAAAGTCGCTGTCTCACCTATGTTATCAAAATCAGCAGTTGCAGTAAGACAATTAATACCTTCTCTGTCCATTGATTTAAAAAGAAACAGCTGCATATCCTTTACAGGATGTAGCAGTCAACCCTAGCATTTTTTTGGCTGTTTGTGATTTCTTGGCAAGTTTATGTTCAGTAGTTTGCCATTACACAGATTATGGTCATTACAAGGAAGAAGGAAATACCACAATGTAATATACAAGTAAACGGGAATATTCTTAAACAAGTGAATTGCTACAATTGTCTCAGAACAGTCATAACATCTGATGGGAGATGCCTTGACGAGATTAGAAAAGGAATAGCCATGGTGAAGGCAGGCTTTTGCAAGAAGGAAAATACACTGACCAATAAAAAGATATAATTTGAAACGAGAAAAAGAGTGTTGAGGTGCTACATAGAACTTGTGCTTTTGTATGGATGTGAAGCGTGGACAATGAGCAAACAGGCTGAAAAACATCTGATGGCTATGGAAATGTGGTTTCTGAGGAAAATGCAAAAAATACCATGGACAGACAGAAAAACCAATGACCCAGTCCTACAAGAAACAAATGAAAATTGTAAATTGATTAGAGAAATTAGACATAGAAAGTCAACATTGTTTGGTCACGTTATGAGAAAAAATAAATTGGAGAACTTGGTGACAACTGGCAAGATCAAAGGGAAGAGAACAAGGGGAAGGCAGAGAAGTGAATACCTGGATGGCCTGGCCACATGGCATGGTTGAGACAGAAACACAGAGCTGATCCACGACTCTGGTGATCAAATGAGATGGCGAAACATGACCGCCCATGCTTATTGTCATGGCATATGATGATGATGAGTTTGCCATTGCTTTCTGATTAGCCGGCACTCATAGCATTTTATAAAAATTAACTCAAGGTGGTCTGCTGCCAAATCTCCTGCAGCTGTGTTTCGAATGTGGTATGCAGGATTACAAATTCTGTCTGTAATCTCTTCATCACAGAGCTTCCCATTGATGGCCCTTCATAATAGCCATGGATCCAGCAAAAACATGTCTTTTCGTTTACTTTGAAATCAACATAATTCAGAGACAAATGGACTAATACTTTGTTCTCAAGATGTTGATATCTTACAATCATTAATTCATTCATTCTGTTGCATGTCCTTTGCAGAACCTTGCTCCCATAACAACCTTCCGGAAAACTTCTTGGTCATAAACAAGATATCCCCGTCCGATACACCCATCTGGAGATCATCTGCCACACTTTGTACCCTTCTTCTTCTTGGCCTTCCTCTTCCTCTCTTCCTGGGCATATACCCCTCCATTATTGTTAAGTTCTAGAACTTTACATGATTGACAAATTATTTGCTCAGTTACCACAGCAATTAGGCCTCACAATCACAGTATACAAAAGGCAGCATATGTGTCAAAGTTAGAGTCATAGCGTGTGATTGAGGAACAATCTGAGATGGCTGGACATGTTTTGAGAGTTTGAGAATCACTGTAATTGTTTATAATGCACAGTTCCATATCTCAAGTAAATGCTGCTTGGATAATATAGGTCTTTCAAATTATGCAGAGAAGCATTGGAGAACATCGTGACAACTGGAAAGATTGAGGGGAAAGGAGGCAGAGGCAGACCAAGAGAAATGATGCTGGATGGATTGAGATGGTGGCATGGAGGAATATCATCAGCAGAGTTGATCCAGAACACCAAAGGCCGAGATATGTGGAGAGCTATGAATGCCTACGCTAGCTGGCAGGGTACTTGATGATGACGATGAAACAAAGAGTCAAGGTGGCAGTGAACACAAGCTCAACCCCATTTATTCTTATTTTCAAAGCCATGCTGGCTGATTATGAATCCACCTCTGGTATCCGTTTGCTCCATAAACACATGAAACCATCACTAAACTAGTGAGACCCTAACAAGTCTCTGACTGTAAACACATAAAACCATCACTAAACTATTGAGACCCTAACAAGTCTCTGACTGTAAACACATAAATCCATCACTAAACTTGTGAGACCCTAACAAGTCTCTGACTGTAAACACATGAAACCATCACTAAAGTAGTGAGACTCTAACAAGTCTCTGACTGTAAACACTTTAAACCAACACTAAACTAGAGAGACCCTAACAAGTCTCTGACTGTAAACACTTTAAACCATCACTAAACTAGAGAGACCTTAACAAGTCTCTGACTGTAAACACATGAAACCATCACTAAACTTGTGAGACCCTAACAAGTCTCTGACTGTAAACACTTTAAACCATCACTAAACTAGAGAGACCCTAACAAGTCTCTGACTGTAAACACTTTAAACCATCACTAAACTAGAGAGACCCTAACAAGTCTCTGACTGTAAACACTTTAAACCATCACTAAACTAGAGAGACTCTAACAAGTCTCTGACTGTAAACACGTGAAACCATCACTAAACTTGTGAGACCCTAACAAGTCTCTGACTGTAAACATGATACAATTGACAATGAATATTTCCTGCACTGTGTCCTTCTACTGGCAGACAATCAATCCTAACACCGGCCTCACAGTTGGTGAGAGTGGTAATAGAAGGGTCCATAATCACTTGATCACATTTGTGAACAACCAAAGAATTGGGAATGTGTGGTTATGTGAATCCAGATAACAAAATACTAACTTCTGCAGGCAATGTGCCTTGTCAAATGGCAAATTTATTTTTAACATAAAATCAAAGGCTGACTTTTTAACCTCCCTTGAATTTTTTTCCCACCTTTCATCTCGTCTTTCATAGACATGTTCAGTATGTGTTGGATTTTGTGGCTAAGATTCATAAGGAATGAGGCAATCAGCCTAACAGACCCACTTTTGTCACTCCTTACAATAGGCATGGTGGTTTACAGTGGTACTATTCTTGACTTCCCTTAGGTTCCCGGTACACATGGGTGATCTCCCATATTACAAGTAAGCAAAAGATTTTGATGTGTCACAAGAACAGCAAGAAATGCATGGAGTCAGAAATGCTGAGAGTATACTTAAACACAGACATGAGTTGAGATTTTACAATTGACAAAACATGTTTTGGTCACCTTCTTTTCCATCTGCCATTTGCACGGTTGACAGAACCGCTGCGGTCTTTGTAAGTCTTTGGATTATAGGGTCTTCTGATGCCTCAGTGGCTGGCTGATTTTCTAATGACTCCATGTTGTCAGCTGGGGCCAGAGAATAACCTTCAGCTGATGCCTGCAAGTCACTGTCAACAACTGTTATCTTTTCAGCATCATCATCTGTAGTATGGTTGTCAATTGTTATCTTTTCAGCATCATCATCTGTATAATGGTTGTCAACTGTTATCTTTTCAGCATCATCATCTGTATAATGGTTGTCAACTGTTATCTTTTCAGCATCATCATCTGTAGAATGGTTGTCACCAGCTGTTGCTTCTGTATCACTTTCAAATGTTTCCCGTGGATCACTGCCATCATAGGTTGTTGTGTGCTCATTGTTGATCACATGTTTTGGTGAGTTGCTTTGAAATACTGCCTCTGGATTATCTTCCTCAAGAACTTCTGGTGTAGGGTTGCTATCACGACTGGCTGCTGCTGCTGCTGCTGCTGCTGCTGAGTCATCCATCGCAACTGCTGGTAAGTCACTATCAGAAACTGTTGCTGCGTCCTTGGAACCTTTTGCTGCGTGATCACTGGCAACTGGACTAGTCGACCGACTGTCCAAGATTTCTGGATTTTGTTTGGTAACTGAAGCAGCATCAGATGATGAAGAAGAAGATGATGAAGATGATGATGATGATCTCAATGAAGCAGAGGATGCTGAAGGAACGTCTGTAGAGGTAAGAATAATAAAGAGTGCAATTTGTGAGAAGCAAGACACATTTATTTCAATAACTTGAAAAAAAAAAAAAACTAACAGCAAAAGTAAAGTTATGTATTTGTTATAGTTGCTATCACCAGAACAGCAACTGTTAAACAATGTTAGAGAATTATATCAGCAATGTTATAGTGTAGAAATAACAACTGATGGACTCACACACACATTCCAAACAGCAACAGGTGTACATCAGAGCTGTATGCGGCCACCTCTGCTTTTCAGCATATTTTTTGTTTGTTTCTTTTTGTTTGCATGTCCTTTACAGGACATCACTGTCAACATCAGCATCTTTCAGCTGATTGTTGATTTCTTGGCAAGATTACGCTCAGTAGTTTGCCATTGCTTTCTGAGCAACCGGCTCACATACCCCGTAAGTTACCGATGCGGCGAGAACCGCTACCGATTCTCGTGCACGTCACGTTACTCACAAGAGTATACGGGATTACAGAGAAAGTCGCTAACTCCTAGGCCAGGGAGACCGGCTTTCAGCATATACATGGATAAAATAATAAAAGAAGCAAAACACGCACAGGAAGATCTCACTGATAATGAAGGAGATTATGGCATAGAATTAAACAACGGACTCAGCGAACTACTATTTGCAGGTAACCAAAGCTTAATTTGTTTTGATTAAGTAGAATTGTAAAACTATATAGATTAACATTTTATAACGTGAAAAATACAACATGAAAATCATCACAACACTCACAACTAGAACAATGGAAATTAGCAAGTCACCAGGCCCACTAAATATACAATTAAGCAACACCAAAGTAAACCCAGGACAAAATATTCGACAGAGGTAGAAACAAGATGCCAAAAGGCAAAAACTGTGAATTATCAGCTGTCACCTTTACTCAAACATCCAAAGACTACAATGGAAGTCAAGTGACAAATGTTAGTTAGTTGCATATCCTTTACAGGACGTTGCAGTCAACACCAGCATTTTTTAATGTTGTGATCAATTGGCAAATTTACATTCAGTAGTTTGCCATTGCTTTCTGAACGACCGGCACCCATACCATTTTGTAAAAAATCAACGCAAGGTGGTCTGCTGCCAAACTGTCTGCAGCAGTATTTAAATGACAAATGATAAACACTATTTTTCATCCAACATGCTGCTATCAATGTCAACCTTGGTTTCTAGTGACATCCCACCAGAGAAAACTGGTCCCCTGTGAGATGAAATGTTTGAGAAAGGTTGCTGGGTTTTCAGACAAGACAGGATGTGAAACAAAGACATCAGAAATATGATGGGCAGGACATTAAGCATAATTTTCATTACAGTTGAGTTGAGTCATGGACCAACATCACAGCACTCAGGATATTTCCATACATGCTCTAACCTCATCTTCAATTTCATTGACAGACAACAAATAAAGTGGTTTTAACATCTTATAAGCATCAAACCTGCTCAGCTGTTGATAAGAGTATACAACTAAAAAGATATGTATTTGTGAGTGGCACCTTACAGTCTTGACAGATGTGAGTTGGAATTTGGCCAAAATTCCATCACAATGCCTGGGCAGAGCTTCAGAGAACATGTGGTGCCCAAACGACATGTTCCCTCTCTTGGCCTTGATATGTATTTAGAACTACAATAAAACCAAGAAAACGACAATTATATAACATTAAGGCTTCTAAACAAACACAGATTAGATACAACCAAGGGAACGAACGCATCTGGCCTTAGAACACAAGCTTAGGATCTCTACACCTCATGCTTTACAAGTCAGTCAAGCATCCTTTTACACGCATTAAGACACACTGTGATGCATGGACTGAATATTAAATGATCTGATCTAAACCGAAGGCCTGGCTCTGGTCATATATACTGTCTATTGTCATCTGCTACAGGTGCCATCTGTGGCACATGATGCTCTCTAATGAGATTAATGTCATTAACAATTTCTGAATAAGCTTAGAGATTTATAAAATGGTGGTTCTCCTTCTGCTGGTTTGAGTTTAGGGGCTGAGTGGCCTCGAGGTATGATGTCTGCCTCGAGTGCTGGAGGTCCCGGGTTAAAGCCCCGGTGAGGGCCAGGATTTTTTCATGTGGACTTCTAGAATCAAAATTTCCTTTGGTTTCTGGGTAGTGAGATCGGACGCTCGTGTGTATTGTTGCGCTCATAAAAAATCCCTTGGCAGTTGGAAATCGAAAAAGCGTAGCCTAATGGCACTGCCTGGGCAAAATTTCGATTTAATAATCTACCCAAAGTATTTCAGGATCCTTGCCGGTGCTACGGAGTTCGTGCACTGAGCTGAAATTCTCTGGACTCAGGCTTGAGTTAGGAGTAGAACGGAGCACTTATGGGTTACACCCGTGTGCCGCGTTGTTGATCTGTCGACTGAACTAAGCTAAACTAACAACACAAACTGGTTTGTGTATCGCTTGAATTCACTAGCGTTGGAATAAAATGACAGACCTTTGCATAAAAAGACAGAATACACAACCATTGTAATCATACACGCTGACCGTTTGAAAGATGTACCCAGCCCACAACAAGGACACAGATAAGTTGCTTTTATATATTTTCATGTAGTGTTTTTCATGTAGTTGTGCTGGTTTGTGTTTGTTTAATCTGTGCTGACGAAGGCTTTAGCTGCCAAGTCCATTCTGTTAATTGTAATCATGTTCTAGTAAGGCTCACTATCTACTTCTCAATTTTTGGGTGATTTATTCATATAAAAATTCAGACCCTTGTATAAAAAGACAGACGTCTATATAAAAAGATAGATCTCTGTATATAAAGACAGACTATTATATAAAAAGACAGACTTCTGTATAATAAGACAGACCTTGCAACACAGCAGATAGGAGATGTTATTATGGCATCCCTCTCCATGGCAGTTCGTAATCCTACACACCGCGTTCAAAACACAGTTGTGAGCAATTTAGAAGCAGACCGCCTTGTGTTGATTTTCATAGTATTGTATGAGTGCTTGATGGTTCCATCGCCCTGCTACTGAGTGAGTGCGTGACGCGATACTGTGAGCTGTGAGTTTCATGTGAAATGCTTTTGAATCTGCCTGAGGTTTTTTGGAACATGACTGCATGTTCGGAGTGATCGCAGGTGGCTATGTCCCAGAGTTGACCGGTTTTTGCCTTATGCAGAAATGCGTGGCTGCTAGGTTTCTGGTTGACTGCCACTGCCATCAGCGATGAACTGTATTTTCGTGGGCTGTGTGGGTGAACATCTAGGAAACATTCAGATAGGAAAATGACTGCCGATTCCATCAGAGATGAACAGGGTGTTTCGTGGGGGACTGGTGTGTTGACATTCTGGTGGCGCATTATGCACAGTGTATCTGTGCGGGCTGTTGTTTGTCGAGACTCCTGTCTTTTCCACTTTTCACATTGGACAGTGGGGAGCATTTTGTGTGATATTCACTGGCACAGGAACGGATCATAATGGGGACAACCCGTTGCTGTGAAGTTGGAACTGCGACTAACTAACTAACTAAGAGTGCTGGCCGTTCAGAAAGCAATGGCAAAGTACTAACGTAAACTTGCCAAAAAATCACAAACAGCCAAAAAGATGCTGGGGTTGACTGCTACATCCTGTCAAGGATCTGCAACTAACTTTCTAACTTTAAAAAAAAGTATGTGAACTGTCAAACTACAAGTACCTGGTATATGCATCTGTGCATTATCGTCACTTTCTGCTTCCCCTTCTGTTTCTGGTTTCAGCTCTCTACCTTCCATTATTGTTGATTCTCTCAATGTCTCTTTCATCTGTTCATCTTCTGCTTTTGCTGATACACTTGAGGTTTCTCCAGTTTGTCCAGCGTCCCCTGTTTATGTGACACTATGTGTTATATGGTCATCTCAAAAAATAAAGTTAAATGGCAAAAAACAAGCAATATGATGGCACTAGTAGTAGTAGTTGTGGTAATAGTAGTAGTAGTGATAGTAATAGTAACAGCAGTAGTAATACTAATAGTATTAGTAGTAACAATAGTTGTAGCAGTAATAGCAGTAATAGTAGTAGTAGTAACATAAGGAACAACAACAGCGGTAGAAGTAATAGTGGTAGTAGTAATATTAGTAGTAATAGTATTAGCAATAGCAGTAGTAATAGTAGCAGAAGAAGTAGTAACAGTAGTAATACTTGTAGCAGTAGTACTAGTAGCATCAGCAGTAGATTTAATAATAGTAGCAGTGTAGCAGAAACAGCAGCAGCAGCAATAGATGTAGTAATTGCAGCAGTAGTAGTAGTACCAGTAGTAGTAGTAGCAAAAGTAGTATTAGTAATAATAGAAGTAGTAACAGCAGCAGTAGTAGATGTAGTAATAGTAGCAGTAGTAGTAGCAACAGTAGTAATAGTAGTAGTAACAGCAGCAGCAGTAGCAGATGTAGTAATAGTAGCAGTAGTAGTAGTACCAGTAGTAGTAGCAACAGTATTAGTAGTAATAATAGAAGTAGTAACCGCAGCAGCAACAGAAGATATATTAATAGTAGAAATAGTTGTAGTACCAGTAGTAGTAGAGGCAGCATTAGTAGTAATAGAAGTAGTAACAGCAGAAGCAGTAGATGTAGTAATAGTTGCAGTTGTAGTAACAACCGCAGTAGTAGTAGTAATAGTATAGTAGTAGTAGTAGTAGTAGTAAAAGCAGCAGCATTAGTAGTATACTAATATGCTCTCATGACATTTACTGCCATTGGAGTGTGAAATGCTAGACCTTCACAAGTTCATGATTGCAGTGGTTTAGTAATCACCATGTTTGCTTGTCAAGACAGTGCTCGGGGTTCAATCTCCAGCAGAGGCAGAATTATTTTCCCGATCAGCATATCTCTGGGGTTGACCCAGCTTCATGAAACTGCTGAAAATTGCCCCGGGAAGAAAACGCAACCTAGTAAGGCTTACAATTTGTGAAGTCTTAACACTTCACACCCCAATGGTAGTATCTGTTATGGGATTATCTTTACTTTGTATATAGATAAGGTGATGGAACAAGATGCTGGTGTGCCTCCATCAATCAAAATTTCTAATTATGATCTGAAGGTTGTCCGTGAGTTTGCATATTTGGGGTCGACAATATCAGATAATCTTTCATTAGAGACAGAAATCGACAGACACATTGGTAAGACAGCCACAACACTTTCCAGGCTAATGAAAAGAGTTTGGGAGAATAATAGGCTAACAGAGTGTACAAAAGTTCAAGTATATAAAGCTTGTGTTGTTAGCACACTACTCTATGGGTCTGAATCCTGGACCTTTTTCTCACGACAGAAAAGAAAGTTTAATTCCTTCCATATGAGATGTCTGAGACATATCCTGGGCATATCATGGAAAGACCACATAACAAACAAACACGTGCTTGAAAGAGTGGATATTACCGCAGGATATTACCCGCTCCTCAAGCAGAAATGCCTATGGTGGCTAGGCCATGTATCTCGAATGGAGGATGAACATATTCCCAAAGATCTCCTACACGGAGAACTAGCCACAGGGAAGAGGCAAACAAGAAAACCCCAAATGCGATATAGGGATGTGTGTAAACAAGATATGAAAACCCCTGGCATAGATCCAGACACGTGGGAATGAGTTGCAACAGACAGATGTTCCTGGAGAAGAGATGTACGAAACGGACTAGTGCTTTTTGAGCGCAATATATAAGACAAAACATCACTGCATAATTTATTCTATAATTTTATAATTGGTACCTAAATTCTGTTTTGGTGCTTCTTCATCACTCTCTATTTCTTCTGCTCCAACTTCAATAAATGACATCATTGCAGGAAACGAGTCCTCAGTGAATTCCTCTACTTGAGCTGTTGAAAGACCCAACCATATCTTCATAATGTGCAAAGAAACAAACAGGGCAGTATTGATTATAATCAATCTTTTAATGTGGTTTTCTTTATGAAACCACAAGGAAACACATTTGTACGAGGGTACTTCACTAACAGTACATCTTGACTCCTACTTTAACATCAATATTTTCATCTGCACTGTAAGGGCACCTGCATGACACTCTCGGCTTTACTGTTGAGTTTTATAATGTCATATAGGTAGTCCAATTGCTTTATACAATTCTCTATAGGTCCTTTGATGAATCCACTGTTAAACTTTCAATTTAAATCATACAAGAACAACTTGAACACTACCAACTGCTAGGAAACTTGACGAAACTTGGCCTAATCCCAACATGCATTGTGTTGATTCGTGCCCTGGTTGCATACTATAGTGCGTTCACAAATTTTTTCCCCCGCATAAAAATTCATAACTGAGTAATAGGGAAAATGATGAGATTTAGCATATTACCTTATCATTTATTTTTGTTCTGGAGATTGTACAGCAGATCTCAATGTTTCTTTATATGTGGTTTATAATTTATGGGTCAGAGATGAAGTGCATATTATGCAATGTATTACATCTTCACATGGAAACATCAGTGTTCAAAAATAAATATTCTCTGTGGTGCACGGGGATTTCCTTATGAGAAGCACATCACATAGTGGAGTGGAAGTGTTCAGAGGTGACTTCAGTAATTACTGTAAAACAAGGTTAGCATGAATTCAATACATTTTTGCTAAAATATCAAAGAAATGTTGCTGCTTTCCATTATTTCAATTACTTTTGGACCTATTAAAGATGTATTCCTTAGGTGTGAGTAAATATAAGACGGCAGGAAAAATTTCATAACAATGCAACAGATACTGTACAAAACTTGAACTTCAATCAATCAATCATGTGTCATGCCGGAAAGCGTGGGCGGTCATGACTCAATCACCAGAGTCGTGGATCAGCTCAGTGTTCCAGTCTCGACCATGCCATGTGGCCTGCCATCCAGATATTTACTTCTCAGTCTTCCCCTTGGTTTATTCCCTTCGATCTTGCCAGTTGTCACTAAGTTCTCCAATCCATTTCTTCTCATAACATGTTCAAAACATTTTGACTGTCTACGTCTAATTTCTCTAATCAATTTATGATTTTCATTTGTCTCCTGTAGTACTTGGTCATTGGTTTTTCTGTCTGTCCAAGGTATTCTTTGCATTTTCATAAGAAACCACATTTCTGCAGCCATTAGATGTTTTTCAGCTTGACTGCACATTGTCCAAGTTTCACATCCATACAAAAGAACAGGCTCTTTGTAGCACCTCAACACTCTTTTTCTCGATTCAGTTGACATCTTTTTATTGGTTAGTATGTTTTTCATCTTGCTAAAGGCTACTTTCGCCACGGCGATTCTTGTTCTAATCTCTTCAAGGCACCTCCCATCAGATGTTATGACTGTTCCGAGATAACTGTATTGATTCACTTGTTGAAGAATATTCCCATTTACTTGTATATTACATTGTGGTATTTCGTTCTTCCTAGTGACGACCATAATCTGTGCCTTTTTACAATTTAATTCTAACCCCAGTTAATCACTGTGTGCAACAACCGCATCAACTAATTGTTGCAGATTCTGCTCATTGTCTGCAATCAATACTGTATCATCTGCATATCTAATGTTATTGATGTTTCGTCCTCCAATGCTGATTCCATTCATATCTTCTACATTTCTGAAAATATTTTCACTGTTTAGGGAAAAAAGATCTGGAGACATTACACATCCCTGCCTAACAAAATTAAACTTGAACTTCTACATTGGTTGGTGAATCCTCTGTGAGTGTGAAGACTCTGAAAATTCTCTGTGAAGACTCTGAAAATTGAACTTGAACACGCACTACAATATGCCTCTCTGTAGATGTGAAGTTCTTGTACCGGTCTTACACATCTTCCTGGTTTCTGACCTTGGAGAGGGGAAGAAGAGCTCTGCAACATGGTCCTGTGAAGATGGTACTTGTGTGTGTGTGTGTGTGTGTGTGTGTGTGTGTGTGCGCGCGCACGTGCGTGCATGTGTGTAAAAGGCATGAGAGAAGTCTCAACAGCAGTAGGTCTCAACCAGTGGGGAATTTTATTTCCAGGGGGGGGGGGGGGGAACTAAGATTATTTCAAGATCACGTTAATACAAGAACCGTTTACTTGATATTGTTTTTCCCTCCATACTTTACAGTTCTGTACTTCTCGCCCTTCTGAAATTCATTTTATAGCGTAAGTAGACCCACAAATCACGTTTTATGTAGACATCTAGACTTGTTCTAGTATGTGTTATTAAATTTAGCTTCCATTTTTATATATACTATGTAGGGGCAGGGGTGGGGAGGATTTATATGGAGGAAATACGAAAGGGGGGGGGGGAATGAAATATGAAATACTGAACATATGGTGAAGGGATCCATGGGCCAAAAAAGGTTGAGAACCATTGCTCTACAACACCCTCACTCTGACAGGTACAAGTCCTCTTCAGAATGTCAATTCATCAGATTTAAGAGTCTCACAGTCTTCGGAGTCTTCACACTCACAGAGGATTCACCAACCAATGTAGAAGACATTACAATAACCTTAGACAGATGTGATATCATATTTGTGTTTTACATTTGCTAACTTTGAACTCAAGTGAAGTCCATACATGTGCTACTACTTCTAGTGCACTGGACTGATTTTTGCGTGTGGATTCGCTTTTCCTATTACCAGTGTCCCTCACTATCAGGTACTTGTAATTTATGTCTCCAAGTCAAGGACAAGAAGTCAACATTTTAGTTAAACTGACCGGTGTAGGGGTTGAACCCACTACCTCGATATTAGTACACCATTAGTTTAAGAGCGAGCGATCTTATCCATGCATACCTGCAAGATATGAAATGAAAAAAGTTTATTGGTTGGATTTGGAAGCGAACAAAATAACAGCTAGCCTTTTGTTATTCAGTGGAGTTTTGTTATTCAGTGCAGTTTTGTTATTCAGTAAAGTTTTGTTATTCAGTGGAATTTTGTTATTCAGTAGAGTTTTGTTATTCAGCAGAGCTTTGTTATTCAGTGGAGTTTTGTTATTCAGTAGAGTTTTGTTATTCAGGGGAGTTTTTTTTATTCAGTGGAGTTTTGTTATTCAGTAGAGTTTATTTTCAGTAGAGTTTTGTTAATCAGTGGAATTTTGTTATTCAGTAGAGGTTTGTTATTTAGCAGAGCTTTGTTATTCAGTGGAGTTTTGTTATCCAGTAGAGTTTTGTTATTCAGTGGAGTTTTGTTATTCAGAAGAGTTTTGTTATTCAGTAGAGGTTTGTTATTCAATGGAATTTTGTTTTACTGACCTGCACTCCCAAGTCGACAACCTCAAATGGTTATCAAGATATTTCCTGGGAAGTAAAGACTGTGTGATATTGACCACATCACCAACTGAGTGCTGCTTGGTCTAAAACAAAAATGGCACTAGCACATTTACCCAATACTTCTCATGCCATGAAAAGGGATTCTTTACTATTTACCTTGACTATTTATCATCATCATCATCATGTGCCATGCCAATAAGCATGGTTTGCCATTGGACACACAATTCACAAGTTTCAGATCAGGTGCATGTTCTTGTACAGATTATATCACATGGCCAAGCCACCCAGGTATTTCTCCCTCTGTCTTATCCTTGCTCTTTTCCATTCATGTTTACCAACTGTCACAAAGTTTCCAAATGTATTTCTCATGATAACATAACCAAAAATATCTTAACTGTAACGTCTAATTTCTCTAATAAATGTTCGGTTGTTTATTTGCTTCCTAAAGGAAAGCCTCACTGGGTCGATCTGGAAACCCAAGTCAATTTTTTAAAAATCCCTGCATCCATGGTGATTCAACTACTTTGTGATTGGGCCGGTAGGCAAGCAAGCTTGCCCCTGCAATATCAAGACTTTACTTTATATTTTCATCCAATACAAATTCATTTAGAAAAAAAATATCACTTACCTTCAGCTTCATTTTCTTTAGCTTCCTCTTCTACACCTTGAAATTCAGTGACATATTTTGTTTCCCAAGTTGCACTGGTCGTTACAGAATGTAAGTTTTCATCATCATCATCATTTTTGGCAGTAATGGGGTCAGCATGTGCATCTTCTTTGTGGTAATCATTGTTAGGCTGTAGTGATTTGTTGTCTTTACTTACTGGCTCCAAACTCAGCACGACACCGGCACCCACTTCTTCTGGTTTTGGAGAGTCATTCATATCCTTCTGGTCATCATTTCCTTCCTTTATTGAATCTGCATGCTTTTTACTTTTGGATGAAGAGGAGGAGGAAGAGGAAGAAGATGTGGAGATGGAGGAGGAGGAAGAAGATGAGGTGGATGAAGATGATGATGAGGCTGAAGAAGATGATAAAGCAGAAGAGGGTCTACTATGTCGTTCTTCATTCTCTTGGACTGCAGAAGATGATGAAACAGAAATTTCTTTCCTGTTTCTGCCTCCGTTTGCTTCAACAGCAGACTCTGTTACTGCATCAGTGTTATCTTCAGTCCTGTTATCAAGTTTCAGCTGGTCTAAGCGAGCTTCCATAGCTGCACTTTCACCAATGGCAGGTACATCAGGGTTGGTGTTGTGTGCTGAATGGTTTACAAACAAACATATCACCACATTAGAAACACATAATTTTGACCTAAAATACTTTACAAAATACGAAAACCAAATTTTCAACTATGTGAAACAAATTACACATGTTATCCAATGGCTCATTACATAAAACATACTCTCATACCTTGGTCTCATTCAGTTATTCACATTCCTAATTTCTTGAGAACTTCATTATGTTGCCAGTTTGTCTTTCAAAATATTCACCGTATGTTTTTACGTATCCACATTTTGATAGCATTAACTCTTTCTTTCAACTGCAGGCTTAAAGACCAATTTCTATTTCTGTCATCATCATCATCATCATCATCATCATCATCATCATCATCGTCAAAAACATTATTATAATCAAATGCCTTACCAACTAGCATATTATAACTTCAGTGTATTATATATATATATATATATATATATATATATATATATATATATATATATATATATATATATATATATATATATATATATATATATATATCTCATCTCATCTCATCATGTTCCTCTTGTACCTTGTGGTGTCGAGGTGAAGTATAAACATCGTGAGAGTGCCCGATTATGGGCTTCATATATCGATATTCCCATGGACTCTGCTATTCCCTCTGTCCAATGTTTACGTGGTCGGCCTCTTCCTCTGTTTCCATCTGGTCTGTACATCATTGCTTGTTGTGGGATGCTGTTGACTGGTAACCTACTTGCATGGCCAAACCATTTGACTTGCTGCTTTCTAATAAAATCTAGTGTTGCTTTAACCACCACTTTAGTCCTGATTTCTTCATTTCTGATCTTATCTCTTCTTGATACGTTGAGTACTCTTCTCAGGAACCTCATTTCTGTTGTTGTGATTTTTCTTTTCTCTTTTTTCTGTCATTGTCCAGGTTTGGCATTGGTAGCATAGAGTTGGTAGGAAGATTGTGCTGTAAAGTTGTTTAATCTTGCATGAATATAATATTTATTACAATAAAAAGCATGAACCTGCTATGAATCTGTGATGTACAGGGTGTATTTTTAATGACTGTGGGGTTTTTGAAAATATTACCTTTCCAAGTTTTGTATTTACCTTTTAAGTTGCATGAGTTCACAGATGGCAAATACAAAACTTGGAACGGCAATATTTTGAAAAACCCCACAGTCATTAAAAATACACACTTATTAGAACCATCACGTTTTGCAGGCCTGAGTGGAAGGAGGAATAGGTGGCCAGATTGTTCCTTCCATAGTGTGTGATGAGCCCACATATTGAACCCTCGCCCATCTATGCTCATGTCATTGTCAGAGCAACACCATAACCATTCCACTACAATAATTATAAGTTATCTGTAAGTTAACTGATCAGTTAAGAAAAGACTGACAAAAAACTCTTACTGTGTCTGGTAGGTCTCGGTGAGTCCTCAACTGGAACTTCTATATGTCCAAGAGATTTTATGTGCATCTCACTTTCATCTTTCTGCATGACAAGAGGTCAAATTATCAATCAAAATGTACAGCAGATCAGCATGGTCGAATGGACAAGAACGTGTGTAATCCGGTGTGCTTATGCCGAAGTAAGGGGTTCAACACCAACACCAGACATTTGGACTAAAATGTTGACTTATCGTTCTTGACATGGGGATGTAAATTACAAGTACATCTGAAGTCAGAGTGAGTTCACCTTATGGTAAGGGACACTGTTAATAGGCAAAAGCTAATCCACACGCAAAATTCAGTCCAGCACTACTAGAAGTAGTGTGTATGGACTACGTTTGAGTTCAAAATGAGCGAGCGCAAAAAAAAAAAATAATAAAATGGACTACCATCACCGCAAGTTGGACAAGCCCTTATGTGCCCAGATCTCCTCCTCAGAATTGCTGTGTGTGCAGCAGCTGATCATTCAGTTCAGGTGTGCGTCATCTGTCTTGTATCCCATAGAAAGTCTAATAGAATGATTCATATCGTTCAGATTTCCATTCCCTGTCCAGAAAATTCTGAGCAATCTTGCAGAATATGCTGGTAGTTTTCTTTGGTGCTTCACCGCTGTAAGTGGCAAAGTCTCTGAGACTCATTCAATGAAGGTGGCTAGATTTTAAATCTTCTAATGATTCTTAGTATGAAGAATGAACACTGCAGAGTGTATCCCCTAACCCGTTTTTCTCCACAAGAAATAAGACACAAAAGCATTTCAATAATTTATCTGACCTAGACTTACCCAGAATCAGAATGCTAATTTTGCAATAATCATGACAAAGAGGAGGGAGGGGTTAAAGGGGGGTGGGGGAAGAGGCAATGAGAGAGAGAGAGAGAGAGAGAGAGAGAGAGAGAGAGAGAGAGAGAGAGAGAGAGAGAGAGAGAGAGAGAGAGAGAGAGAGAGAGAGAGAATAACATAAGTAAATGGCTTCCGGTTCACAGCATGGCGGTTAGGCATTGAACCGCTACGGCCTCTTGAGTATTTATCCTTGTGGCTGCAGTTTGCATTTCCCTCATGTTGGACTAACTGTATATGGTTCTGTCACCCTGCTACTGAGTGAGTGCGTGTCGCAACTCTGTGAGCTGCTATATTCACGTGGAATTGCTTTTACAAGTCGGCTTTTGTTGGTACAGTGACCTGCATGTTCGGAACAATGGTTACCGGCTGTTGCTGAATTGACTGATTTTCCTTTTCAGTTCACGAGTGCATTTTTCAGGAGACTCCTGGGAGTCAACGCTGGAGCTACGGAGTTCGTGCTTTATGCGACGCTTTCGGTGGGTCGCACTGCAGATAGAGACAGAGCCATGTGAGAAAACCCGGGTCAATGAGGTCTTTCTGGTGACTGCCGATTCCATCAACGATGAACTGTGGTTTCCGTGCAGGACTTTTGTGTTGGCATTCTGGCAGCGGCACGGTGTACCTGTGCGGGCTGTTGGATTGCCGAGACTCCTGTCTGTTCCACTTTTCACATTGGACATTTCTGGGGAGCATTTTGTGTGATGTTCAATGGCACAGGAACGAAGCTTAATGGGGACGATTGTTGTGAAATTGGAACCACAACTAACTAACTAACTGACTGACTGACTGACTAACAAACTAACTAACTAACTAACTATGGATGTTCGCCCATCAAGAATGATGATGACCATTCATTACATCCAAGTTTGTCCATCAGGTATGATGAAGACAATAGGATGAAGAATGACTTGCGCGATGAATTTGTTTATAGTGAGGAAGAGCTGCGCCACTTCATCGACCTCACTCTCTCACCTGCATCCATCTGATTCCAGTGGCAAAAAAAGTCAGGACGACTGGAGACGAACGCAGGTGCAGTGGATGTTAGGCTGTTACAGGCCAGTTATCCCTGTATGTATTGGCTCTCAAAAACAGATGGTAGCCTAGAGCCTCGTGTAAACTGCCCTTCCGTCAATTCCTTTGATTTTCAGCTTTGAGACAAGTGTAGAGACAGCCGCATGACTACAGACAGGATCAACCAGATATCCATCGGATAGACGAACTGTCCGCTAGAACAGACCACACACAAATGCGGCCAGCGAGATTCTGCATAGAGAAGATATTGCTCGTACCAACCAACCAACCAACCAACCAACCAACCAACCAACTAAATAACAAAAGTAAATTATGGAAAAACAAAAGTTATTCTCTAAAGTATTCCTTAGAACTGGGATTTACATTTTCTAATGTTCTGTGTGTGAACAACGTTTACCTTTGTGTCTTTTTCAGAACTGGAATTGACTGACAATATCTTCAGTGCTTTTTCAGAACTGGAATCGTCTGACAATTTCTTCTGTGATTTTTCTGGTTTCTTTCTGTCATTTACATCATGTCCTTTTCTAGCTGGAAATCACAAATAAAATATAAATTGTTGGACATAATTTAGAAAATAAATAAGAATCATAATAACTAATTTTATAAATACAATAGCACTGTTGTTTTAAAATGTACCAGACGATAAATTAGTGGCACAGACCACTAATAAAAACACAATATGCTTAGCTCAGGAATTAACACTTTAATTTTATTCTAGAAGTGTCATAAGATTAGACAAATAGAAGTGTGTTTTATCTAGAAGTGTCAAAAGATTTGACCAACAGAAGTTTTATTCTAGTAGTATCATAATATTAGACCAATATAAATAAACCACTTGGCTGTTTGCTATATGATAACGGAATAAACATCCTGCACTTTCTGCAAAACACCACCTGCTCACTCTCCCTCAGCAGATGTAGTTAGTTACAGGATGTTGCAGTCAACCCCAGCATTTTCTGGGCTGTTTGTGATCTTTTGGCAAGTTTACGTTCAGTAGTTCGCCATCAACAGATGTAGAATAGTCTGAATTCTAAATACAGGAATAGAGTTAGTTTCCCCTGCTTCAATACAAGGTAATACGAGGTATTTCTTCTTCATATTTCTCCTCCATTTTATAAAGGATGATTGCAATGCGTTCAATTAGTCTTATTATTCTTTCTTCTGTTGTTCTTTATCCCCACCTCTCCAAACTGAAGCATAAGTCCTCAACCAACTCACATCAGGCTGTTCTATGTTGTGCTTTTTCCTGCAGTTCCCTTAATGACATTCCCACATTTTTCATCTTTGTCTTTAATTCTTGTCTTTATGGTTTTAAGTCTGCCACTATTTAATTTGTCATGTGGGTTTCAGAGATAGGACTTTGATAGCTATACTATTACCAAGTTTTCTCAAAGTGGGTGTTCTATCCAATGTCATCATCGTTTCCTCATCTCTTGATTCCAGAGATAGGACTTTGATAGCTATACTATTACCAAGTTTTCTCAAAGTGGGTGTTCTATCCAATGTCATCATCTTTTCCTCATCTCTTGATTCCAGAAATAGGACTTTGATAGCTATACTATTATCAAGTTTTCTCAAAGTGGGTGTCTTATTCAATGTCATCATCTTTTCCTCGTCTCTTGATTTGCTGTCTAGTTCTCTCCCTATGCTGCATATTAGTGATTCTCTGATACCATTTAAAAAAAATGTTGTACAGGTACCAATTAATGAATGTTTGTAGTTTTTTAGTAACCGTTTAAGTCTTTCTCCTTGTTTCTTATCCATGCAGCAGTACATAAGATTTGACCAATAGAACTCACTGGCTTCTTGCTGTCTTGCCAGACGATAGTTGTTACATTGTGCTTCAAATAAGGCATAATAATTACAACCCATGGTGGTAATGAATGTGATTGATCAGATCAATTTTCGTGATAAATATTCATCTACAATGGATGCATGTGAACATATGATAATTTCCACCATCACGCGCCATCTGACGTCTCACACGCTATATGTGTGACCTTTCTGCAATCATTTTCTCCTTTGTCTTTATTCCATTTATAATCTTTGCCCTCCTTCAAGATGATCAGCGGAGACTTGTTCCCAAGGTACATTAGTAGTACAGATTTACATACATAGGTTATCATCATCATCATCAAGTGCCCTGCCAGCTGGCGTAGGCGTTCATGGCTCTCCACAGATCTTGGTCTTTGGTTTTCTGGATCAACTCTGCCGCTGATATTCCTCCGTGCCACCGCCTCAATCCATTCAGCATCATTTCTCTTGGTCTGCCTCTGCCTCTCTTCCCCTCAATCTTTCCAGTTGTCACGATGTCCTCCAATGCTTCTCTTCTCATTACATGACCAAAGAAAGCTGTTTGTCTCTTTCTTATTGTTGTATATAGTGTTCTAGTTTCATTAGCCTGTTTCAGGCAGTCGTTGTTAGTTACTCTGGCAGTTCAAGGAATTCTCAACATTCGTCTCAGAAACCACATCTCTGTTGATTCTAACTTCTTCTTAATTTGTTCATTTACATTCCAAGATTCACTGCCATACAGTAAAACTGGTTCTACATAGCATTTCAGCACTCTCTTTCTTACACTCAGTGATAGTAACCTATTGCACAAGATACTCTTCATTTTCTGAAATGCTGCCTTTGTCTGCCCTATTCTGCTCTTAATCTCTGTTGTACATCTTCCATCTGATGTTATAAATGTCCCTAGGTATCTAAAATTATCCACTTGGTTAAGAATTTTTCCTTCTATTTCTATGTCACATTTTGGTGTCACCATTTTCTTTGATATCACCATTGTTACTGTTTTCTTGATATTCAAGGAGAGTCCTTTCCTTGCACTCTCTGTTACTACAGTGTCCAACAATTGTTGTAGGTCTGTTGATTTATCTGCCACCAATACTGTGTCATCTGCATAGCGTATATTATTTATATTATAACCTCCAACTAGTATTCCTGGCATCTCTTTGATCTCTCTCATTATTACTTCGCTATATAGGGAGAAGAGATCTGTTGACAAGACACATCCCTGTCGTACTCCTAGCTAGGTTATAGGTTATATACAGTTAAATATTCTGTTACTAATAGGTTTAATTTATTTTAACTTCTACATTTAGCCATGGCTTGATTTGTTCTCACTTCTTGTACTGAGCTTAACTAATCAACTATAGTGACAGTTGTCTGTGAATTTATTCTTTTGATTAATGTCCTGCAAGTGAAATATTAGCAATGCTTTCTGTGTCTGAGGACCAGCAATGATACACTGTGAACACAGATACATGTCCATGTGGAACTGAAATTTAGAAGCTGAGCTGAAGCAGAAGCTGGGGACTCACGCATTGACCTGGAGATGATGGACTTCATCCTGGTAACATGGTTACATACATAACATGGCCAATGACCTGAATGATAACTGCATGTCCTTACAGGGCATTGAAATCAACCCCAGCATTTATTGGCTGTTTGTGATTTACTTGTTCAGTAGTTTGCCATTGTATTCTGCATGGTCAACTCTCATACCCTCAAAATTGATGCATAGCAATCTGCTCTCAAATCGCCTGTGGCTGATTTCAAACTCTCGACCTGATATGACAGGGAAGTATGAAAATGTTCACCGACTCCGAAGCCTCAAATGCTAACTAAAAATGTCTACAACACAAGGTGTTCCCAAGCAGTCACCCACTTAAGTACTAACCAAGCCTGAAGCTGCTTGACTTTGGTGATTGAAATGGGACTGTTATGAGAAGAAATGAATTGGAGAACTTGGTGACAACTGGCAAGATCGAAGGGAAGAGACCAAAGGGAAGACTGAGAAGTAAATACCTGGATGACTTGGCCACGTGGCATGGTCGAGACAGAAACACGGAGCTGATCCATGACTCTGGTGATCGAGTGAGATGGCAGAACATGACCGCCCACGCTTATTGGCATGGCACATGATGGATGGATGGATGGATGGATTTCAGAATGGTATGGCAGTAGGCACAATCTGAACACTAAATAGAAAAATAAGAGTCTGTGAACTAATACAAAGACTTACAGCTGATTTGATGGTGCCCATTTGTGTTGTCTGTTTCAACCATCTTCTTGGACTGTTTTGCAGTGGTCAGCTCTTGGTTCTTCAAACTGGTGGTCTCATCTGTTGACAAAGAAGCCAATCCAAGTAAGAACTGTTGCTACAGATGTATGCCAGATGACAGACAACCAAGCATAATGTTGATTGCTGGTTGTGTATCCTACAGAAGACTGAGAATCCTGCTGGTTGTGTATCCTGTAGAAGACTGAGAATCCTGCTGGTTGTGTATCCTGTAGAAAACTGAGAATCCTGTTGGTTGTGTATCCTGTAGAAAATTGAGAATCCCTCTGGTTGTGTATCCTATGGAAGACTGAGAATCCTGATGGATGTGCATCCTATGGATGACTGAGAATCCTGCAGGTTGTGTATCCTATGGATGACTGAGTATCCTACTGGTTGTGTATCCTATGGAAGGCTGAGAATCCAGATGGATGTGCATCCCAAGGAAGACTGAGAATTCTGCTGATTATGTATCCTATGGATGATTCTTAAGTCTGACACATTGAGATTCAGCTCAAATCAGCCCTAAAAGGGTTTGCATCTGTCAGAGTGAGGTTGGTGTGGAGACTGATCTCATGGCCTGGTACAGAAGTACCATCTTCATGGGAAATGTGTTGTAGAGCTCTCCTTCCCAACTCATCAGAAACCAGCAGGTAGGCAAGGCCGGGACTGAAGCTTCACATCTGCAGAGAGGCATGGTGATCGTTGCAAAGCTAATCAGACTAGGGAATGGGTCTGTGGACAGTCTGTATCATGAAGAGGTATCTCAAGGTAATGGCCTATATATCGAGACCTCAGTGGCTCAAAATAAAACATTAATAGACCCTATTCTTGTTTCTTCTTCAATCCTCAGTTACGCCTAATTAGGTTAACACAGAGGTCAGTGTTCCCGTCTTCATGTAGACACTCCTCTAACACAGAGGTCAGTATTCCCGTCTTTAGTTAGCCACTCCTCTAACACAGAGGTCAGTATTCCCGTCTTCAGTTAGCCACTCCTCTAACACAGAGGTCAGTGTTCCTGTCTTCAGTTAGCCACTCCTCTAACACAGAGGTCAGTGTTCCTGTCTTCAGTTAGGCCCTCCTCTAACACAGAGGTCAGTGTTCCTGTCTTCAGTTAGCCACTCCTCTAACACAGAGGTCAGTGTTCCTGTCTTCAGTTAGCCACTCCTCTAACACAGAGGTCAGTGTTCATGTCTTCAGTTAGCCACTCCTCTAACACAGAGGTCAGTGTTCATGTCTTCAGTTAGCCACTCCTCTAACACAGAGGTCAGTGTTCCTGTCTTCAGTTAGCCACTCCTCTAACACAGAGGTCAGTGTTCCCGTCTTCATGTAGACACTCCTCTAACACAGAGGTCAGTATTCCCGTCTTCAGTTAGCCACTCCTCTACCACAGAGGTCAGTGTTCCTGTCTTCAGTTAGCCACTCCTCTAACACAGAGGTCAGTGTTCCTGTCTTCAGTTAGGCCCTCCTCTAACACAGAGGTCAGTGTTCCTGTCTTCAGTTAGCCACTCCTCTAACACAGAGGTCAGTGTTCCTGTCTTCAGTTAGCCACTCCTCTAACACAGAGGTCAGTGTTCATGTCTTCAGTTAGCCACTCCTCTAACACAGAGGTCAGTGTTCATCTCTTCAGTTAGCCACTCCTCTAACACAGAGGTCAGTGTTCCTGTCTTCAGTTAGCCACTCCTCTAACACAGAGGTCAGTGTTCCTGTCTTCAGTTAGCCACTCCTCTAACACAGAGGTCAGTGTTCATGTCTTCAGTTAGCCACTCCTCTAACACAGAGGTCAGTGTTCCAGTCTTCAGTTAGGCTCTCCTCTAACACAGAGGTCAGTGTTCCTGTCTTCAGTTAGCCACTCCTCTAACACAGAGGTCAGTGTTCCTGTCTTCAGTTAGGCCCTCCTCTAACACAGAGGTCAGTGTTCCTGTCTTCAGTTAGCCACTCCTCTAACACAGAGGTCAGTGTTCCTGTCTTCAGTTAACCACTCCTCTAACACAGAGGTCAGTGTTCATGTCTTCAGTTAGCCACTCCTCTAACACAGAGGTCAGTGTTCCAGTCTTCAGTTAGGCTCTCCTCTAACACAGAGGTTAGTGTTCCTGTCTTCAGTTAGCCACTCCTCTAACACAGAGGTCAGTGTTCCTGTCTTCAGTTAGCCACTCCTCTAACACAGAGGTCAGTGTTCCTGTCTTCAGTTAGCCACTCCTCTAACACAGAGGTCAGTGTTCCTGTCTTCAGTTAGCCACTCCTCTAACACAGAGGTCAGTGTTCCTGTCTTCAGTTAGCCACTCCTCTAACACAGAGGTCAGTGTTCCTGTCTTCAGTTAGCCACTCCTCTAACACAGAGGTCAGTGTTCCTGTCTTCAGTTAGGCCCTCCTCTAACACAGAGGTCAGTGTTCCTGTCTTCAGTTAGCCACTCCTCTAACACAGAGGTCAGTGTTCCTGTCTTCAGTTAGCCACTCCTCTAACACAGAGGTCAGTGTTCCTGTCTTCAGTTAGCCACTCCTCTAACACAGAGGTCAGTGTTCCTGTCTTCAGTTAGCCACTCCTCTAACACAGAGGTCAGTGTTCCTGTCTTCAGTTAGCCACTCCTCTAACACAGAGGTCAGTGTTCTTGTCTTCAGTTAGCCACTCCTCTAACACAGAGGTCAGTGTTCCTGTCTTCAGTTAGCCACTCCTCTAACACAGAGGTCAGTGTTCCAGTCTTCAGTTAGCCACTCCTCTAACACAGAGGTCAGTGTTCCTGTCTTCAGTTAGGCCCTCCTCTAACACAGAGGTCAGTGTTCCTGTCTTCAGTTAGCCACTCCTCTAACACAGAGGTCAGTGTTCCTGTCTTCAGTTAGCCACTCCTCTAACACAGAGGTCAGTGTTCCTGTCTTCAGTTAGCCACTCCTCTAACACAGAGGTCAGTGTTCCTGTCTTCAGTTAGCCACTCCTCTAACACAGAGGTCAGTGTTCCTGTCTTCAGTTAGCCACTCCTCTAACACAGAGGTCAGTGTTCTTGTCTTCAGTTAGCCACTCCTCTAACACAGAGGTCAGTGTTCCTGTCTTCAGTTAGGTACTCCTCTAACATAGAGGTCAGTGTTCCAGTCTTCAGTATGTAGTAAATACATTGTTGATTGCTAGGTAAGATATGTCTGTGTGTGTGTGTGTGTGCATGTGTGTGTGTGTTTGTGCATGCATGCGTGTGTGTGTTTGTGTGTGGGCATGGGGCAGGTGGTAGTGTAACGGCTAGATGCTAGGCTGCAGGAGTGGTGGTCGTGGATTTAAATATATTTTAAAAATTGACCCAACATAAACGGGTATCAGAAAATGTCTTGGAGAGTAAAGATGGCTGCTGTGATGCTAACCACATCATTTACAGAGAGTCAATTGATCTACAAAAATATTGCTCTATCACCATAGGCTTCATGCCAACCTTCCTAGCTGTCTCTTTTGACATGCATGGTAGGTTACAGTGTTACTACTCTGTGCTTCCCATATGGGCTGTGGTAACTCTAATTGGGTGGAAAATATACCCACCACCCACCAATAAAAAGTCGACTGTAGTGAAACAAAAAGTGTCTTGAGGTGATGTTTAGAGCCACATTGTTTTAAGCATGTGTCACCTGGACAATAAGCAAAGAAACTGAGGAACATGTGATGGTAGCAAAAAACGTGATTTCTGAGAGAAACTCTGTAAAGAGTACCACAGATTGACATGCAAACCAATGAGGCGGTCCTTTAAGAAGCAGATGAAAGCTGTAAATTGATTAGAGAAATTAGATGATTAAGATTTAATGAGCATGACGTAAGGAGAAATAAACTTGAAAACCGGTGATAATCGCCAGACTTGATGTGGAAAGAGCAGGGGGAAGACAAAGAGATAGACACCAGATGGCTTGGTCACATGGTATAGTCTGGACAAGAACGCAGATTTGAACCGATTGATGATCATGTGACATGGTGAACTATTATCTGCAATCATGGCACATGATGATGATGAAATTGTAAAGGTGTAATATATTAAGGAATATACAGTTGAAAGGTGTAAAGTAATAAGACATTCACATATACTGCTAGGTCATGGTGGTGCTAGTTAGGGTGACCATCTCCCTTCCTCACCTATGACTGTTACTCTCCTGACCAGGCAGCATTCATGCAATATGTTTCATCATCCAGTGGCTGGCTTGTCTTGTGCAGAACTTTCCCTCTATAAGTCTTTTTTCATAATTTCTTCGACTGTTTTGTAACCTTTCTCCATAATTTCCTTCAACTGTTTTATAATATTTTTTCCATAATTTCTTTGACTGTTTTATAATCTTTCTCCATCATTTCTTCAACTGTTTTATTATCTTTCTCTATAATTTCTTCGACTATGTTGTAATCTTTCGCAATAACTTCTTTGACTGTTTTATAATCATCTCATCTCATCATATTCCTCTTGTACCTTGCGGTGTCGAGGTGAAGTATAAACAGCGGGAGAGTGCCCGCTTATGGGCTTCATGTATCACTATTCCCATGGACTGTTATTCCCTGCATCCATCGTTTATGTGGTCGGCCTCTTCTTCTGCTTCCATTTGGTCTGTACATCATTGCTTGTTGTGGTATACTGTTAGTTGGTAACCTACTTGTATGGCCAAACCATTTGACCTACTGCCTTCAAATAAATATTAAAATCTGTTTTACAATATTTCTCCATAATTTCTTCAACTGTTGTACAATCTTTCTTTATAATTTCTTCAAATGTTTTATCATCTTTCTTCATAATTTCTTCGACTGATTTATAATCTGTCTCCATAATTTCTTTGATTGTTTTATAATCTTTCTCCACAATTTATTTGGCTGTTTTATAATCTTTCGCCATAATTTCTTTGATTGTTTTATAATGTTTCTCCAAAATTTCTTCGTTTTATAATCTTTCTCCATCATTTCTTCAAATGTTTTATAATCTTTATCCATAATTTCTTCAACTATTTTATAATCATTCTCCATCATTTCTTCGACTGTTGTATCATTTTTCTCCACCATTTCTTTGACTGTTTTATAATCTTTTTCCATAATTTCTTTGACTGTTTTATAATCTTTCTCCACAATTTATTTGACTGTTTTAGCTTATAGTTTTTGAAGCATCAGTAAAGAAGGAAGTCTGCCGTTGCTTTCACCCTTGGTAATGAAGATACTGATCTGTGACCATTGTCTCTATAAAGATATCTTCTGCCTACCATCATGAACTTCGGACCATAACAAGAATTACCCATCAGCTGTTCTCTAGCTCAATCTGCCACCAGCTCAATAATTTCACGCTATCCTGTTTGGAGGAGGGGGGAGAGACACAGGTACTACACCTTGCCCAATGGTGTCCTGTAGGCTACTGTAGGACTAGCACTTGAAAATGTAGTCTGGTCTTGATCAGCCCTGTATCCAGAGCTGCCCAACATCCTACTCCATTGTCTTGTGGTGGTCCAGAAAATAGGCTGCATGACCGTGGTCGAGCTCAGAGATGGTGGGTCAAATAGGGGAAAGCACACTTGGTCCCAAAAAGACTTCATTACTGATATGTCTGCTTGCCTGCCATGACAGTGGTCCTGGTTCAATCCCAAGGAAAGGTAGGATTATGTTGTTTTTTTACCAGTAGAGCTCTGGGGTCAACCTAGCTCATAAAAATGAGTAACAGACTGTTTTCAGAATGGTCTGGGAATTATCAGAGAAGGAAAGGGGATGAGAAAGACAACTGGCCACTCCACCTCATATGGCATGGGCTAGAATATGTTAAAGCCTAACACTTCACAGCCCAAAGGCAGTATCTGCTATGGGACTACCTTGACCTTTCTATCTGATGTCTTGTTGGATGTTGCAGCTTTAAAGTCAACGGACAACAAGCAACCAACATCTTTTTCAGGATGAACGACAAGACAAAATGAAGAAAAATATACTAGGTCACAGAATTACTGTGTAGAGTGATCATTTCCTTTCATCACCACAATTTCTTCAGAGAGATTTGGAGAAATCTCTGGTAAACTGTAGTACAGTCAGACAAAAATGCTTCCTTAACTGAGGATAGAACCAGTGCTATTACATAATAGCTAGTGAACTATCCACTGGATAGCTTATCTACAACCCAAGTTAGTAGGATTCTTAACATACTTATATGACTGGATGCTAGAATATACCTCCCAAAATGGTCTTCACGCATATTAAGTCACAACATTAGGAGCTCAATGAAATTGGTTAATCTGCGTTAAAGCTGTGGAAATGTAAACAACTGCACAAAGAGTAGGGCAGCTTTACAAAATACAATCACATAAAACAGGACGCTGTGGCGGCAAGTCTTCATCAGCAAACAACAAGTAAATGCATCACAACACAATGATGAAAATGACACTATAGTGACTATATTACTTAATACAGGACAACAAGCTTATATCATTTTTCTTGATTATAATTTCTCAACATCCACTCCACTCTTGTTATTGCGAGCAAGGTGTGTGAATGTTAGAATATATAATTAATTATATTTGGGGGTCAGAATTAAATACGGTAGGCAAGAGATGTGGTTTCTGGAGAACTAGATTGTTTTGTCAAGACTTTATACACACAAAGTTATCTTCCCTTTCAGCCTCTGGGCTCCCAAGTATAGCCCAGTCTCTTAAGCACTTATTTCTTTAGTATAAGTCATTCTTTTGAGGAAATTCTGCTTTTCAGTTTAGAAATGCCCAATTAACTGCTACAGATACACATAAAAGGTATAAATTTGCTGCTCAGTGTAATTAGTGGACTGTGGAAACATTTAGTATTCTTACACTCCAGCATCTGCCAAAAAAGACAGATCGCATATTGATTTGTCCAAGTTCAGCTATGCTTATTCTAAATACCAATTGGGGAACCCTTTGAGACCACAAGACAGTTAATAAATAAAAACACATGCATTGTTTGACACCAATAGAAGTAGGAGTAAGAATTAGAGACTAGAGGATGCACCAGACAACATAAAAATGTAAAGCTATAGTTTTATGCTTATTCTAGCTTCTTCTGCCGCCTGTAAACTCCTAAAGAAACATAAGCCCTCAACCATCTCACGTGAAGCCCCTTGTAGACTTGCCCATGATTGGTCTGATTTTGCCGCTAGTTTTCTATGGGATGAGTTAGCCAGTCCTACAGAGTTACTATTCTTTGCTTCCCTTATACGTTCCAGTAACACGAAGGGTGTTGATTCTAGCTAATAAATGACAACAGTTTCATCAGCTGTATCATAACATCCAACACATGCTTGTTTGCATGGCTGAATGTAGTGAGTGTCTCCCACAAATAAAGTGTAAGATAAACGTTTTCCTGTAGCAGACACTACATTTGGAGTGTGAAATTCTAAGCTTAGATCTAGGCCAAGTTAAGTGAAGACGGGTGGCCAGTTACTTGGCTCGTTGTCTTTCCTAGCTGGCAATTCCCAGACAATTCTGAAAATTATCTGGTATCCATTTGATAAAAATCGTACTAGAAAAATTAGACGTAGACGGTCAACATTTTTTGGTCACGTTATGAAAAGAAATAAATTGGTCAACTTGGTGGCAACTGTATTCCCCTGAAGAAGACGACAAGGAGAGGGCAGAGAAGTAAATACCTGGATGGCTTGGCCACGTGGTATGGTCGAGACAAGAACACTGAGCTGATCCATGACTTTGGTGATCACGTGAGATGGCGAGTCATGACCTCCCATGCTTATTGGCATGGCACATGATGATGATGATGATGATGATGATGATGATGATGATGATGATGATGATGATGATGATGATGATGATGATGATGATCCTTATGAGGTGGGGTCGACCCCAGAGCCATACTGACCAGAAGAAATAATCCTGCCTCGGCAGGGGATTGAACAAGGGCTATTGTTTTAGCAGGCAAGCATATTCGGTATGCCATGGCGGCTCGAAACAAAGTATAGAAAGTAGTGAATTCTCAAATGGTTCATACAATCAAACTTGTCCATTCAAAACTGAGCACATTCAAACAACCAGCAAAGACTCTCATTCACAAGCTTCCTCAAATAAAGAACACTGGTTATTGCACATTCAGAATCATTTATAACCATCTTTTATTAACTCATTGCCTGTGTACAACTGTTCAGTTGATATTGAATCATTCCAAGATAAGCATTAACTCATTAACTAAAGGATTTTAAATAAAGCATTCTGTGGCCAAGATAGAAGATGCTGGACAGTTTGACATCATGGCATGGAGGAACATCAGTATCAGAAATCATTGGCAGTGCACGATACAGAAGGTTGTGGAAATACATTAACACTAATGGCACAAGAGGTGGACTATAAGAAAAACATTCTGTGACATATTTACCTACATTTTTCAAATAGAGGTGTATCAATAATTTCAGCTGCAGGTTTTCCCATTTTAATCGTACTTTCTTCTCTTTATATTTGTAAAATGTGAATAAGTTATGATTAATTTGAAATTATTTTTTCCAGCTCCACATTTAACATTGTCAATGGTTTATATTAGTTAAAAAGATACATTTTCCATCCAAGTCTACACTTATGAAATGTAAAGATAATGTAAACATTACTTTCCATCCAAGTGCAATTTTATGATAAGATATGTCTATGGTCTTTATAAACATGTCATGACTATTAATGTGGCCAAAGACCATTGTTATAAAAACCGTAATGGAGGGAAAAGTCTAAGGCAGGCAAGCAAGAGATAGACAAGTGGGAATATAAGATGAAGTGATGCCAGGGTATACAACCAGAGCTAGAAAACATTTCTTTCCATCCAATTGTAAACTTATGAACCACTGTCATAAAATATTACTTTCCATTCAAGTTTAACTTATGAATAGTCAATGTCATGAAAATTATTACTTTCCATTCAAACTTAAACTAATAAGAAGATTCCACTTAGCAATTATAATAAAATGTTAATTTTAATGTTGCTTATAACTTCTATGTAAAATATTCAATTGTCTATCAAGTATGATGATGACCATTCATTTCATCCAACAGGGTTGAAAGTATGGAGCCATGAGTTGTGGTGATAATTAGTATATCGTCCACATAACGCCGGTAAAAGGCCAAGTTGTTGATGTCTGAGGATCTCTTTTCTTCTAAGTGTGCCATGAAGATGTCCGCTAGAATAGGACCAAGAGGACTCCCCATGGCCACTCCGTCAATTTGGCGGTATGACTTAGTTAAAAAATTGAATTGGATGTTGGCGGTACATAGTAGTAGTAGCCTCTCCAGAATAGGTGTTAAAATTTGCAGAAGCAATTATGATCTATCAACGCAAGCCAGAATTGTGTAAACAGAAAGACATGTTAGTCAGCTTAAAATTACCGTGGTAGATAAGTGACATTACTGTGCGAATTTGTGTATATTTCAACTTGAAGGATTTATCTAGTTAATTTCACGTAAGTTGTGTGATTTCTGCAGTATGTACCTGACGAGATGCAGCGAAATATGCCAGGCAATAAATCGTGCAATATTGATATTCGTTTGTTTCTGGCCTTCACTCATCATGTGCCATGCCGATAAGCATGGGTGGTCATGATTCGCCATCTCACTCAACCACCAGAATCGTGGATCAGCTCAGTGTTCTTGTCTCGACCATACCACGTGGTCAAGCCATCCAGGCATTTACTTCTCTGTATTCCCAACAAAACATTATTCAATAACTCACATTGACCACTGACAAAAGTAAGTGCAACCCTAATCTTAACAGTTCGCAGCGACTGCACTTGCCAGGCAGTCTTAATTCCTCAGGTTCAAGACCCCCCCTGTCCTTCACCGCAAGATACTATAGACAGTTGATGACAGTTTTGGCCATTTAATGTCTAACTTATGTGCTTTCTTCCTGGTGTTCAATCTGCGAGGAGATAATGTTGTCTAGCTCCTTTTGTGATACTCCTTTTGCCCTAGGTTCTAAATGTTAGTTGCTTTTACTAAGACGAAGCTGTGTTAAATGTTTCACTTGCAGAGCTGAGAGAAGATGTGGACCGCTTGCTGCCACTAAAACCCGGTGCATGTAACAGCATTTCATCCTCTCCAGCAAAAATAGATCCATGGTAAGCTTGGCTGAAAGAAATGTTCGGCTCATGAACATCTTCCTTCCTGCCATAATTTGTGTTTTTGATTTGTTCCTGAGTAAGAGCTTCTGTTTTCATACTGTGTGAAAGTACTGTTGATTCTGTGGCATGTACAGTAGGTAAGATGTTTAATGCAGCCTCTTGGCTCAGTCTGATTTCTTCATATTTACTATCTTCAATCCTTCTCAAATTTCCCTTTGATAAATGTTTCTCTGAGTCAGAAACAAACATACTAGCCACACCAGCAGCATCTTCAGGACTTCCATCAAATCTGTAGCTCTGTTCATTACCTTTAAGAAGATCCATATTACCAATGTACTGATCATTACCAACACCATCCCCATCAACGCTTGTTACAATGACCTCAGGAACTGCCCCTTGCTGAACATTCAACTCATACAATTTATCTAAATCATCATCAGTCTGGTTCATATCTGGCACAGACAATGTATCAATGGTGAAGGTCTTCATCCGTTTCTTTTGCAGCCTCCCCCTTCTGCCACGTTTTCTGTTTAACTGCATGACCTCATCACAGATGTGAGAAAACGATCTGGTGAAGACATCAGCATGTTTGCCTTTCAATGGATAGCTTGGGGAGTGGATCATTTTCTCTGTGACTTCTTTCTTTACAGGCACATTTGAGGATCCATCACTTGTAATGTAGACAACAGGCAGGATAGTCCCTGGTCTTGTATGAGGGTGACCAGTTGAGCTGGCTCCATTGATGTTAGCTTGGGTGTTTTGACTGTCTGCATTGCCAGTTGGGGTATTATGATATTCTGTCTTGTCATTTGGAGTTTTATGATATTCTGTCTTGTCAGAGAGGGTATTACGATATTCTGTATTTTCACCTGGGATATTATGATATTCTGAGTTGTTAGTTGGGATATTATGATATTCTATATTGTCACTTGGAGTATTATGATATTCTGAGTTGTCACTTGGGGTATTATGATATTCTGTATTGACAGTTTGAAATTTTGTACTTCCAGTTTGGGTATTTTGATATTCTATAGTGATAGATGGAATATTACGATATTCTCTCTTATCTGTTGGGGTATTATGATACTCTGTATTGTCAGTTGGGATATTATTATATTCTGTATTGATAGCTTGATTAGTCTGAAATTCTGTTCTTCCAGCTTCGGTATCTTGATATTCTATAGTAATAGATGGGATATTATGATATTTTGTCTTGCTAGTTGGGGTATTATAATATTCTGTTTTGCCCGTTGGGGTATTATGATAATCTGTCTTGTCCGATGGGGTATTATGATATTCTGTCTTGTCCATTGGCGTATTATGATATTCTGTAATGTCAGTGTGGATAATACAATGTTCTGTATTTTCAGATGGAATATTAAGATATTCTGGCTTGTTGGTTGGAATATTAAGATAGTTTGTATTGTCAGAGTGGATAATTTGATATCCTGTATTTTCAGATGGGATAGTAAGAAATTCTGCCTTATTAGTGGGGATATTATGATATTCCATATTGTTAGTTGGGATATTATGATATTCTGTACTGATGGTTGGGATACTGAGATATTCTGTATTACCAATTTGGATATTATGAAATTCTGTATTTCCAGTTTGGGTATTTTGATATCCTATAGTGATAGTTGGGATATTTTCACATTCTGTATTGAGAGTTTGTATATTTTGATATTCTGTAATTCCAGTTTGGTTAACCTGAGATTCTATATTTCCAGTTTGTGTGTTCTGACATTCTGTATTCATATTTTGGATGTATTCATATTCTTTATTGTCAGTTTTGATATTTTGACATTCTGCGACACCAGTTTCTACACCATAACAATCTGCATTCTGATATGCTGCATTGTTAGCTAGAGTACTTTGACATTCTGTGTTCATGATTTCATTCACTTTACAATTTGTCATCTTCTCATCTTCAAGACTGAACTTTTCTGCTTGCTTCACTGTCTCTTCATTGAACTTTTCTGCTTGTTTCCCTGCCTCTTCATTATCATTGGTTCTGTGCCCATTCTCCTGTACGCTACCATCCACAGGGTCATCAATCACATCCTGGTGAAATGTAACTGTAACCAGCCGCACATCCTGGCCATCATAACTGACCGTCACCTTAGTTTCTAAGACAGTAGTTTCAGCGGCACTTTCATCAGGCTTATTATGTGTATTGATGCTCAAACATTCTGTGAAAGCAGTATTATCACTGTGATCCACTTGTTCATGTTCATTGGGAACCATATCTTCATCTTCCCTGGAGCCTATTTGCTCACTGGAATTTTCATGCTTCCTAGAACTCTTCTGCTGACCGGAATCTTCATGTTTCCTAGAAACTACATATTTAATGGAATCTTCAGTTTCCTTGGAACCTATTTGTCCACCATAATCTTCATGTTCCCTGGAATGCATATGTTCACTGGAACTCACATGTTCAATAGGATTCTCAGTTTCCATGGAACCTATTTGTTCACTGGAATCTTTATGCTCTCTGAAACCTATTTGTCCACCGGAATCTTCATGTTCCCTGGATTGCATATGTTCACTGGAACTCACATGTTCAATAGGATTCTCAGTTTCCATGGAACCTATTTGTTCACTGGAATCTTCATGTTCCCTGGAACCTATGTGTTCCATGGAACCCACATGTTCATTAGAATCTTCAAGTTTCCTGGAAGCTATTTGTTTACTGGAGTCTTCTTGCTCCTTGGTATCTATTTCTTCATTGTGATCCTTATGTTCCCTATAACCCATGTGTTGACCCGAGTCCATATGTTCATTATGATCCTCATGTTCCTTGGAAACCAAATATTCAATGGAATCTTCATGTTCCCTGGAATCTATCTGTTCACTGAGATCCTCATGTTCCCCAGAACCTATGTGTTGACTGGAACCCATCTGTTCATCAGGATCCTCTTGTTTTCTGGAATTCAAATATGCACTGGAATCTTCATATTTTGCATGTTCCTCAGATGCTACAGATTCAACGAGATCCATATACTCTCTGGAACCCATTTGTTCTTTGGAATTCAGATGTTCATTAAGACCCACATGTTCACTTGAACGTAGATGTTCACTGGGTTCCGAATTATCAACGAGATTCATATCCGCAGAGAAAATCTCATGCTCATGACAATCTTTATGTTCCCTGGAACCTGAGTGCTCACTGGGGTCTATATGCTCATTGAAAAATTCACTGGGATCCACATGTTCTCTGTGATCCATATGTTCACTGGGATTCTTGTGGTCATTGGGATCCATGTATTTACTGAGAACCATATGTTCACTGGGATCCACATGTTCACTGGGATCCATATATTCACTGGCATTCATATGTTCACTAGGATCCATTTGTTCCCTGGGATCTACATGTTCACTGGGATCCATATGCTTGCTGGGATCCAGATGTTCACTGGGATCCACATATTCACTGGGATCCACATATTCACTGGGATCCTTGTGTTCACTGGGATCCATGTGTTCCATGTCAGCAGTAATCACTGTAGAAACCTCTTGGTTCTGATCATGAATGTCAGCATCAATTACTACAGAGGCATCACTGTTTTGGTCTTGTCTCTTAGAAATGACTTTACATGACTCAAAGCTTTCATCGGTATTATCAGCAGTAGTAATTGTAGTAGCCTCTCTGTTCTGATCATGAATGTCAGCATCAATTACTACAGGAGCCTCTTTTGAAGCTTCACTGCTGTAATCACAAATGTTGGTAGCATGATCAATCATGTAATCATGACAATCAGCAGCAACATGTAAACAAGCCTCTCTGTTGTAATCATGAACATCAGCAGCAACATCTAAAGAAGCCTCTCTGTCATCTTCATGACCATCAGCAGCAACATCAAAAGAAGCCTCTATGTTGTAATCATGACAATCAGCTGCAACATCAAAAGAAGCTTCTATGTTGTAATCATGAACATCAGCAGCAACATCTAAAGAAGCCTCTCTGTTGTAATCATCAACATCAGCAGCAACATCTAAAGAAGCCTCTCTGTTGTAATCATGAACATCAGCAGCAACATCTAAAGAAGCCTCTCTGTTGTAATCATGAACATCAGCAGCAACATCTAAAGAAGCCTCTCTGTTGTAATCATCAACATCAGCAGCAACATCTAAAGAAGCCTCTCTGTTGTAATCATGAACATCAGCAGCAACATCTAAAGAAGCCTCTCTGTTGTAATCATGAACATCAGCAGCAACATGTAAAGAAGCCTCTCTGTTGTAATCATGAACATCAGCAGCAACATGTAAAGAAGCCTCTCTGTTGTAATCATGAACATCAGCAGCAACATGTAAAGAAGCTTCTCTGTTGTAATCATGAACATCAGCAGCAACATCTAAAGAAGCTTCTCTGTCATATTCTTGAACATCAGCAGCAACATCTATAGAAGCTTCTCTGTCATCTTCACGACCATCAACAGCAACATCTAAAGAAGCCTCTCTGTCATCTTCACGATTATCATTAGCAACATCTAAAAACGTTTTACTGCCTTGATTATTCTCATCATTAGAAGTCTGTCTGCCATGTTCATGACTATCAGCAGCGACATCTAAAGAATCCTTTCGTTCATAATTATGAATGTCGTCAGAAATCAGTGCTGAAGTCTTACTACACTGATCATGATTATCAGTAGCAGCCAAAACAGGAGTCTCTCTGTGCTGAATATCTTCTGATACATTTCCAAAAGCTATTCTCTTTGTGCTTTCTAAATCATACCGCTGAATGTTTCTCCTCTCTTCAAGGGTTTTATCTGATTGGTTGATGGACAGATACACAACCTCAGGTTCTAAGACTGGATAAGCTTCCTCTGTGGTTTGAGGTCTAAGAATGGAGACTGTTGCTCCAACATTCAGAAAATGCTCCTGACTCAAGACTGGTGCTTCACAGAAAGCCTGATAATGCTGTACATAACGGTCAGCCTCATTAACAACTAATCTGGTTCCTGAAATATGAGCCTTAGGCTCAAATATCTCAGCCCTTGGGCTGTTTGTCACTAATATATTTTTTGCCTTTTCTTCTGCTTGATTTTCAAAGCCTGCTATTTCTCTAAGATGAATTATTTCTTCCTTTTTGAAAAATATGTCTCCATTTTCTGTGTCTATAGCATTTTCATTTATGTTCCCCTCATGTGATGTTTTCACTTGGTGATGCATCATTGTTTTCTGCTGATCATATCCCTTTTTATTTTCTGTAATTTTAATACTCTGATTTATTTTCTCTTTAGAAATTGCTAAATCTGTCATTTTAACTATTCCTTTCTGTTTGGGAAATCTTCCTTCATTTTCTGTGACTTTAACATGTTGATTAACCTTCTCTTTAGGTAAATGTTTGGCCATGATAGGAATTGCCTCTTTGTCATTCACATAAAATCTATGTAAAGGAGATATTGTCAAACTAGGTAATGTATGATCTAACACATGATTTTGTGTCTGAGCCTGATTATTTTCTTCTGGCACAGTCACTTCCATCATTGTCCGATCAACATCATTTTCTGAATTTATTTTGCAGTTTGCATAACATTTTTCATGATCCCATGCTGTTGCATTCAGAGCTGACTTATTTTCAATAAGTGCTGAATCTAATATATGCAGCTGTTGAGTTACAGAAGGTTGTGTACACGCACCTATTTTGCTATTGTCTCTACTGAAGATCTTAGCTGAGGTACTGCTATTAATATTTTGCTTCAGTTTATTGTCTGTTTCAACGTTTACTAAGATCTTACTTTCTAGCATTTCACTTGCTTCTTTATTATTAGCCCCCGTGACCTCTACAGCACTTCCCTCCTCTTTGTTAATCATAATTCTATGCTGGGACATATCAGCTGGGAGTGTTTCATTCAGCTCAACTGTGTGATGCTGGACATGTCTGCTCATCCAACTGACAATGGGAGTCAAAATTCTCTGATTTCTGTTGTCACTATTAGGATCAGAAATACTTGATGGTTTGCTATGAATAGGCAGTTCTAAATACATGTCTTCATGACTGCTCTCAGAGTCACCAGCAAAGCCACGAATAACTTTCTCAGGTGGGCTCAAATCTCGGGAGTTACTTCCCTGTATTTTACCAGAACCTGCTAGATTCTTCTTCCTAGCTGCCAGTTTTCTTCTCTTGGCATTCTCTTCAGCTTGCTTGATCAAATGCTCATTCTCACCTGTTTTTACCATGTGAATAGTATTTATTTTGCCATCATACTGCATCTTCTCTTGGGATTTCTTTGAGCTTTTTTCATTATGATGGCTGTACTCAGATTTCTTCTCTGTAATTTCATCCAGTTTTCTGATGATTCTCTGTTGTTCTCTCTCTTTTATCTCTTCTTTGAGCTTCCCTAGTTTGTATGTATTCATTCTGCTGACACAATAACCAGCTCCATCACTACCAACAGCGTATATCCATGAGTTTGGTCTATTTTTCAATGTGTCATTATGATGCTTGATTTCCTTTCCTTCTTCTGTAGAAGATTCCTCCAAGTTTCTAGCTTTATTATCTTTCTTGCAACCTTCTTTAACCCATGTCACCTTTTTGTTAAGACTCATACTTTGATTCTCAGGGTCGCTGTCCACAACAATCAAGACATTTGTTTTGGTTTTCAACTGGTCATCGTGATTAGAAGCAGAAGCTACAGGAGCAAGCTGTTTGACTCTACCATTTTTACTACTCAGTATAGTTTTCCTTCTGGCAAAATCTTCATGGCTATAATTTTGCCAATTAATATAATGCTCAATTTTCTTTGCCTCCATTAAGTTTGTTCTGAAATTGCTATTGTGACTCTTCTCTGCTGCTACTGGACTTTCCATTGCTGTAAGTGATTTACTGTAGCTATTATATGAGCCGCATCTTGAAGAAATTTTAGACTCACAGTCACCTACCCCTAGGTAAAAATGGCTAATTTCACCTGTTTGGGGGGTATTACCAATTTCTGGCGTACAATATCCATAGCTAGGTGAAGATAACACATGAACCGGTACAATCTTCTTTGATGAAGCTATTTCTGACTCAATATCAGAAACCTCATTCTCTGTATCAGCTGTTTCAAGCACACTTCCGGTAGATGTTTCATAAGAAGCAGTAGGTGTGCTGTTTCTGCTGAAGCTAGCACACACATTTCTATCACTTGTGCACCGAGACAGAATTCTTCTTTCTGGCTCTCTTCTGATATACATCATTTTACCCTTACTTCCTTCACCGCTACATTTACTTTCTTTAATAAAAGTATCAAAATTATTAACCTCATTGCTTCTTTCCTTAGTAATCTCAAGAGTAATTTTAGATTTCCTTTTGGCTTCTTGTTCAATAATCTTCAAAAGAGCCAGCTTTTTATAGTCACAACTATAATCATTCACGGAATCACTGTTAAAGTGTAAAGTATCACTGCTACAATAGGTATCACTACTGTAATAGCTATCACTACAGTAATAGTTCTCACTGGACACCTCATCAGTATTCAGTGAACTTTGACTCCTGCCTTGATCCAGATCTCTGTTCCTGACCTTGTATTTCTTGTCTGTAGCTCTAGTCTGATTATTCTGTTTAGCAACACGATGATGATGAAATGTTTTTGTTTTCCTGGCAAGGCTGCTGATAGTTCTCTGATCACACTCTGAAAACACACAAAAAACTGTATTAATAAATACTATGAAAAGAAACAATAATCAGCATAAATTATATATAATAATATAGGGTAACTGCAAAATATAATAGGCAAGATTTTGTCTCCTTGTTACTGTAGCAGTTTAAAAATTATCTGCATAATTTCTTCCAGCTCTGATATTTTCATTAAACATTACTGTATAGTACAGAAGTATGAACTATGAACAAGCAATTAAAACAACTGAATAGAGACTAGAAATATAGATAAACAAAACATGGGAAAACAAAAATAAACTAAGGTCCTACAAAATCTAGACATAAAAATCGCTCATTGAAAGGATAACAAAAGGAATAAACATGTTGACCACATTAAAAGACTTGACACCTTTATAAAAACCATGCTGGAGACAAAAGCTGAAGAAGGCAGTAGAGCAAGATAGAGAGAGACAGCAATACAAGTGGGAAGATAATAATCGTGCTCATAATAAAGCTGGGGCTCTGTATGGTCATGTGGAATATGCCCCATACTTACTAGTGTCACACCCACCTAACAGAGATTAATTGTTGTATCTAAATGAGGTTTTGTTGTATCTAAATGAGGTGTTGTTGTATCTACATGAGGTGTCATTGTTGTATCTAAATGAGGTGTCATTGTTGTATCTAAATGAGGTGTCATTGTTGCATGTAAATGAGGTGTCACTGTTGCATCTAAATGAGGTGTCATTGTTCTATCTAAATGAGGTGTCGTTGTTGTATCTAAATAAGGTATTATTGTTGTATCTAAATGAGGTGTCATTGTTGTATTTAATTGAGGTGTCATTGTTGTATCTAAATGAGGTGTCACTGTTGCATCTAAATGAGGTGTCAATGTTGTATCTAAGTGATGTGTCATTGTTGTATCTAAATGAGGTGTCAGTGTTGTATCTAAATGAGGTGTCACTGTTGTATCTAAGTGAGGTGTCATTTTTGTATCTAAATGAGGTGTCATTGTTGTATCTAAATGGGGTGTCAGTGTTGTATCTAAATGAGGTGTCATTGTTGCATCTAAATGAGGTGTCGTTGTATCTAAAAGTGGTGTCGTTATTGTATCTAAATTAGGTGTCAGTGTTGAATCTAAGTGAGGTGTTGTTGTTGTATCTAAATGAGATGTTGTTGTTGTATCTAAGTGAGGTGTCGTTATTGCATCTACGTGAGGTATCAGTGTTGTATTTAATTGAGGTGTTATTGTTGTATCTAAATGAGGTGTCGTTGTTGTATCTAAATGAGGTGTCATTGTTGTATCTAAATGAGGTGTTGTTGTATCTAAATGAGGTGTCATTGTTGCATCTAAATGAGGTGTCATTGTTGTATCTAAATGAGGTGTCATTGTTGCATGTAAATGAGGTGTCACTGTTGCATCTAAATGAGGTGTCATTGTTCTATCTAAATGAGGTGTCGTTGTTGTATCTAAATAAGGTATTATTGTTGTATCTAAATGAGGTGTCATTGTTGTATTTAATTGAGGTGTCATTGTTGTATCTAAATGAGGTGTCACTGTTGCATCTAAATGAGGTGTCAGTGTTGTATCTAAGTGATGTGTCATTGTTGTATCTAAATGAGGTGTCAGTGTTGTATCTAAATGAGGTGTCACTGTTGTATCTAAGTGAGGTGTCATTTTTGTATCTAAATGAGGTGTCATTGTTGTATCTAAATGGGGTGTCAGTGTTGTATCTAAATGAGGTGTCATTGTTGCATCTAAATGAGGTGTCGTTGTATCTAAAAGTGGTGTCGTTATTGTATCTAAATTAGGTGTCAGTGTTGAATCTAAGTGAGGTGTTGTTGTTGTATCTAAATGAGATGTTGTTGTTGTATCTAAGTGAGGTGTCATTATTGCATCTAAGTGAGGTATCAGTGTTGTATTTAATTGAGGTGTTATTGTTGTATCTAAATGAGGTGTCGTTGTTGTATCTAAATGATATGTTGTATCTAAATGAGGTGTCATTGTTGCATCTAAATGAGGTGTCATTGTTGTATCTAAATGAGGTGTTGTTGTATCCGCATGAGGTGTCATTGTTGTATTTAATTGAGGTGTTGTTGGTGTATCTAAATGAGGTCTCAGTGTTGTATCTAAATGAGGTGTCAGTTGTTTTATCTAAATGAGGTGTCATTGTTGTATCTAAATTAGGTGTCGTTGTGTATCTAAGTGAGGTGTAGTTGTTGTATCTAAATTAGGTGTAATCTTTGTATCTAAATGAGATGTCATTGTTGTAACTAAATGAGGTGTCGTTGTTGTATCAAAATAAGATGTCATACCTCATTAACCAATACAACTTGACTCCCACTGTCTAATGTACTGCACTGATGCTTATATTCTTTTCAATAACAATTCAACAGTCTAAAACCATACCACAGCAAATGCATCATGACAATGGTGAGAATCACAGTAGACTCCATACTTTCCCAGATAAAACTCTGGTACTAATATGATGCATATCCATTTTGGGATGACCTGAATCCTACTGGAACTGCCCAGCTCACATATGACTTGCTGAGTCTGGGTGTGTACAACAGTGTCACCTTACAGACAATGCTTCTGTCTAGCCAGCTAACCTACGCTGGCCAGAGTAAAGACTGTTTCCCTCCAACAGTGCACACAGCTGCTGATGGAGGCGACAAGTGCTCAGGCTACTTGGCGATAACTATGGAGCCTGGTACTGCTATGGCCTGATTAATGATATTCAAAAAACACTGGGGACCAGTTGGAAAGCAGTTAGAATAATTCACAAGTAAAGTAAAAGTAAAGTAAAGTAAAAGTAAAGTATCCTTTTACACATCTGAAGGTGCACTGGGCAAATGGTTCTAGATCAATATTATATTTTATAGACTAAACAGCAATTATGAACAGTTCAGAAAGCAACCTCAAGCTACCTGACATATACTGCCAAGAAATCGTGAATGAGGCAGGAGTACTGACTAGAGACCAAAAGAATGGTAAGCTGTGAGGAGAACAATGTTCTGCAAAGGTCATGCCACATGATGATGACTCATTTTATAAGACCTCGTCAAACTCAGCCTCGATCTAGCCACACAAGATTAATCATACCACCAAAGCGAACTTAACTCTAATGGTTAATTCTAATAGAAAGAGAGCATATATCATATATTATATGAAACAACAGTGAAACAAAACAAAATTAACAACGTAAAAACTAAAAACTGCTACAACTAATGCACAATTGTTAAATACATTTTAACTGCTATATATTTTTGCAAAGCTAATTTAGTTCCATAAAAATACATCATTACAAATGAAATAAATAATATGTGACTAACCTGTTGATGATGTTCAGTCTTAACTCCAACTTGTGACTTCTAGACTTTTACATGCCAGTGAGAATTACAAAGTGACCTTAAATAAAGTCTGTGATATGCTCAGCAAAAAGAAAAACACCTGGCAATGCAAAAGTGAAGTGACGGCAATAGTGTAAACTCCAATATGTGACTTCTGAACAGTTACATGGCAGACACCGTGAGATTAAAATGTGCCGCAAATAAACATCTGTGATATGCACAGCAAAGGAAAACCCAGCAGTGAAAGTATGAAGAAAAGTTAGTTGCTATCCTTTACAGGACCTAGCAGTCAACCCCAGAATTTTTTGGCGGTTCGTGACATCATGGCAAATTTACCAGCACTCATACCTTTGTCTGGAAACCAACGCAAGGCGGTCTGCTTCCAAATCGCCTGCAGCTGTGTTTCGAACTTGGTATGTGGGATTACAAATTATATCTGTAACCCCTTCGCCACAGAGCGCCACCCCCTCCCTTTCCCGGTTTTCTTTTGCTCCTTCATGTGCAGGTAGTTTTTCTCCAGCATGCCTTCATTTTTACTGTGAATGTTTCTTTCCTTGTTACTTGAAGTGTTTCTTTGGTAATTTAATTATTGTTGTATATTGTTCTTTCCTAATTGTTACTTCAAGTGTTTCTTTCCTAATTGTTGCTTTAAGTGTTTCTTTCCTAATTGTTACTTCAAATGTTTCTTTCCTAATTGTTGCTTTAAGTGTTTCTTTCCTAATTGTTACTTCAAATGTTTCTTTCCTAGTTTTTACTTTAAATGTGAATTTCCTAGTTGTTATTCTAAATGTTTCTTTCCTAATTGTTGCTTTAAGTGTTTCTTTCCTAATCGTTACTTTAAGCATTTCTTTCCTAATTGTTGCTTTACTTCCTAATTACTACTTTAAAGGTTTCTTTCCTAGTTGTTACTTTAAATGTTTCTTTCCTAGTTGTTATTTTAAATGTTTCTTTCCTAGTTGTTACTTTAAATGTTTCTTTCCTAGTTGTTACTTTAAATGTTTCTTTCCTAGTTGTTATTTTAAATGTTTCTTTCCTAGTTGTTACTTTAAATGTTTCTTTCCTAGTTGTAACTTTAAATGTTTTTCTCTCTATTTGTTACTTTAAATGTTTTTTTCTCTGTAGCTGTAACTTTAAATGTTATTTCTACATGCTACTTTCATGTTTCTTTCTTCATTGTTATTTTAAATATTTATTTCCTAATTATTACTTTAAATGTTTCTTTTTAAGAGTTACTGTAAATGTTTCTTTCCTAGTTGTTACTGTAACTGTTTCTGCACCAAACAACATACATTTAATGGTAATGCCAAAGATAAACTACTATTCTTACTTCCATCTAACAAAAAGTTAAAGTTAGTTGCATGTCCTTAACAGAACATACGTCAACCCCAGCCTTTTTTTGGCTGTTTGTGATCTCATGGCAAGTTTGTGTTCAGTAGTTTGCCATTGCTTTCTGAACGGGCGGCACCCATACAATTTTATTAAGAACCCAACACAAGGCAATCTGCAGCCAAATCGCTCGCAGCTGTGTTTCGAATGCAGTATGCGGGATTAAGAACTGCACCCATAACCTCTTATCTAAACAAGACAGCCGTTAAAAAGAACCCATTCTATCCAAAATGTTACTTTATCTCTTTTTGTCTTCCAGTACAATTATTTTCACTTGTTAAGACACAGAGGGTACCGTAGTATCGCTGTGGCTAGCATTCTTGCCTGCCAACCTGGTGATCATGTGTTCAAACCCCCAGCAGAATTTAAATAACAAAAACAAATTTGACTTGGGTTCTCATGGAACCAGGTTATAATGAGTACACGGGAAATGTCCTGGGAAATAAAGGCGACCGGTGTGATATTGATCACATGACCCATCGAGTGCCACTGACTGGTCTGTAAAAATGTGGCGCCAGCAGCATATAACCGATATGCCTCAAGGTATGTTTTTTTAACTTTTATTTTTTAACTTACATATTTTTTTTTCCGCTTGCTCGCTTTCAACTCAAGTGTAGTCCATCCACATTATTTATAGTAGTGATGGACTGAATTTTGCGTGTGGATTAGCTTTCCCTATTAACAGTGTCCCTCGCCATCAGACGAACCCACTCTGTCTTCAGAGGTACTTGTAATTTACGTCCCCAAGTCAAGGATGACAGGTCAACATTTTAGTCCAGCTGTCCGGTGTAGGGGTTGAACCGCTTACCTCGGCATCAGCACACCGGACGTTTAAGAACATGCATCCATTTGGCCATGCTGACCTGCTAACTTACATATAAGGCAAATTAAATCAATTACGAGAAATGACAGATGCAAGACCTCACACTAAACAGCAAATTAGAACCACAGGCATAGAAAATAAAAATATGGTGATTGCAGTAAGTAACACATAGTTTGACTGCTTGCATCGCTGTCAGTAAAATCAGCCCTGACCAAAACCCTTCTCCACTTTCAAATGAATGCCCACTAACACTAATGCAGCCTGGCTGAGAGGGTAGGGATCACAGAGAGAAGGCTTAACCCTGTCTAAAAGCATATGCTATGGTAAATAGTTATATCGAACTTGTCCTGTTGTATGGCAGTGAATCTTGGAATATGAACAAATAAATTGGGAAGAGCTTTGATGCCGCGGGAATGTGGTTTCTGAGACAAATGTTGTGAATACATTGGATGGCCAGAGTTAACTAATCATGATTGCCCGTAAGAGGCTCATGAAAGTAGAAAAATACACACAACTATAAGAAAGAGAAATAGTGTTCCTCGGTTATATAATAAAAATATGCCAAATGTAACGAGAAAAAGTGTTGAAGTGCTACATAGAACCTGTACTTTTGTATGGACGTGAAGCATGGACAATGAGCAGACCAGCTGAAAAACATCTAATGGCTGTGGAAATGTGGTTTCTGAGGAAAGTGTAAAGAATACCAAGAAAATACAGAAAAACCAATGATCAACTCCTACAAAAAACAAATGAGAACTGTAAACTGATTAGAGAAATTAGATGTAGATAGTCGACATTTTTCTGGACATATTATAAGAAAACATAACTTAGAGAACTTGGTGACAACTGGCAAGATTGAGGGGAAAAGAACAAGGGGAAGGCAGAGAGCTGATCCATGACTCCCGGTGATCGTGTGAGATGCCGAAACATGACTGCCCATACTTATCAGCATGGCACATGATGATGATGGTTATATAATGAGAAGAGAGGCATCGGAGAACATGGTGACAGGAAATACCAGTGGTTTAAGAAGCAGAGGCAGACTGAGAGAAACAATGCTTGATGGTCTAAGTCTATGGCGTAGAGTAACATTGCCAACAGAATTGATCCAGAACACCAAGGGTAAAGATCTGTGAAGGGACATAAAAGAAACAACACCCTTTGGCAAGGCACATGGTGATAAAGATAAAGTTAGATGTGATGGTCAAAAGATAACAGACACAATGGAACAACCATCCTTTTCTGGACAAATGAAGAAGAGGGAGAAATGTCTATATGAAACCTATAGACATTTGGAGGTGTAATTCATTATTTCAAATGACACCATCATCTTGGTAAAAGAAACAAGTGTGTTAAGATTTCCATAGTCCGGGAAGGTTAACCCGGTCAACAAATGCCCGCAGAAGTCGGATGTGTCGGCCTAACGGCGCAAGAACGCAGCTCTGTTGTAAACAGGCACAACGCAATCGCGTCCGAAAAAAACAAAAAAACTCCAGATGAACGCAGAAGAAGAAGATTTCCATAGTTATGGGTTCAGCTGGATGGTGCATCTGGCTAGACATGACACCTTTTTTGTTAAGATGTTCTAGCTGGTCAAATGGTGAAGCACATTTTATTATACAGAAGACATCTTTTGAGAGTGTCAGGGTTTAATCCCCATGTGACTATAGCTTTCAATTTTTCTGCTGATTAATGTGTCCTTTGATTTTTAATCTGTTTCCTTTGTCTCAATGAGTGGCAACCAATACTTTAACTTTTTATTTCTAATGCTATTTCAATTATGATGGAGGAGGGGGAGGAGGAGGAGGAGGAGAATAAGATAAAGACGAAGCTAGTTAGAAGAAGGAGGCAGAATGGAAGGAGGAGGAGATGATACATAACTAAAAATACTTCACACCATTATGTACGACATGTGCAATGGAACAACAACAAACAAAAAAAAACGTCAAAAGGTTCAGAAACAAAATTAATAGAAAGGTTTTGGAGTAATCAGAGAAACCGAGGTGTCGGTCTCGGTGTCCGTGTGGTCAAGCCATCTGTCTCATGGCAAGCCATTATTTGGGTTGTTGATTCATTTTTGGACTCCATTTGGTTCACAGGTAAAATGTTTTTTGGAGAAACCTGGGGTTCATTGGTGGAGTTGCAGAGTTTGTGGACTGAGCAACACTTTTGGCATGCTGTTCTACAAAAAGAAGACCAAGCCATATAGAATTAGAACATGGGGCAATGAAGTCAATCCTCTTGCCTTTAACCATTTTAGAAGGAACAATATTCACTACTGAAAGTAGGTCAACGCCTCCAGACCCAATACCTTGTGACTCGGGTGGACCAGTCCTATCTAAGGTAGTTCAGTCATGTCTCCAGAATGTGAGAAGAGATCTATTGCCATGACAAATGTGAAGGTCAAGCACCATGGATTCAACCTTTCCGTGTGACCAATTTCTCTGAAGTGAAAACAGATGGTCTTCTGCCTTCCTTCTTCTTCTTGTTTGCCTGCTGGATGATGCACTGGCTAGTCATGACACCTTTTTTGGTTAGGATGTTCTAGCTGGTCAAATGGTGAAGCTTACTTGATTGTACAGAAGACACTGTCATCATTTGAGGGTGACAGGATTGAATCCCCACGTGTGTATAGCTTTCAGTTTTCCTGCTGCTTAATGTCTCCTTTGATTATTACTTTTTTCCCTTTGTCTTAAACATGCTTCAGTCATGTCTCCAGAATGCGAGAAGAGATTTATTACCATGACTATTATGACAGGTCAAGTACCATGGATTAATCTGTCAGTGTGACCAATTTCTCTCTGCAGTGAAAACATGTGGTCTTCTACCGTCCTTCTTCATGTTTGTCTTTGTATAGTAATGCTTTTGATGTATGTTGCTGTATTTGTAGTCTCTCAGAGCTGCATGATTGAACTTACAATTATCATTATCATGTGTTCTGCAAAGTGGTGAAGATGTTTATGATTCTCAATAGATCCTGGTGTTCTGAATAAATGCTACAAAAGATATTCTTTCATGACCTCATTTAAGACTACCAGGTATCATTTCTGTGTCTGCCTCTGACTTACAATTAGCTACAAAATAGACCAGCGATGGAAACATCTGACAAGCTCTATATATGACTTCTATACATCAGAGAAGACAATGAACATCCACAGAGAGTTGGGTGGATATGAGAAATAAACCTCACTAGCCAATTAGCAAGAGTTTGGATTGAAGATCCGTGTTGTATGACAGGAGTAGCACACAAATAAATGAGTAGGCTCATAAAACAACACCGGCACATCTAACCAGTCTACACTGCTAGATTTACCATGGAAGTAGTATTGGAGCACCTATTGATATGTCCACAGTACAATGATGTTATCTGCACTCAAGAACAGAGTAGACGACATGCAGCTGAGCTAGGAAAGTAACTAAAGTAAAAAAAAAAAGACATTGACATTTATAACTCTGACAACATTACAGATATAGACAACAAATTTCAAGCAAACGAAAAAGAAGAACAACAACAAGCAGCTAAGTAACAGAAGTAACTAAGCAACAATGAACTGAAGAACAGAGAGGAAGACAAACAGCTTAGCAAGAGAGGTAGCTAAACAGCACTGAACTGAAGAACAGAGTTGAAGACATGCAGATAAGCAAGGGAAGACACTAGCTGACTCAGAGAAACAAAATAAACTTGATTGATCGCTGAGTTAATTATTTTTAAAAAACCAGCACCATTTATACAATAGGCAACATTACAGATAAAGACAATCAGTTTCAAGTGAATTAAAAAAGAAGAGGTACAAACAGCTAAGCAAGGGAGGTGGCTATACAGCAATGAACTGAAGAACAGAGAAGAAGACAAGAAAATAAGCAGTTAAATTTTTAAAGGCAAGTGGACCAACTTCATTGCACTAGGTTTTACCCATCTGGCTTGACCTTTCTCCATAGAACGGCAAGCTGCCTACTGAGGTCATCGCACAAAGCTTGAACTCTGCAGCAATGAGGCTGTGAAATGGGTCTCTGGAAAAATTGCGCTCATGGTCTGAACAAAGCAGTCTGAACATAAACCCACGACATTTAGAGTGCAGATGGTATGACCACTTCGAGCCAAGCAAAGGATGTAACTAAACACAGTCCAAAAACAAATGTCCGCACATTTAACACTGGCAAATTAAAGGCATCATAATGATTCAATATGATTATGTATGTTTAATAATTTTCTGTAAAGAAACAAATAATGCAGTGATATACATGTACGTGCCAATACGTTTGTAAACCTCATTAAACAGAACTAAAAACTGTCATAAGCAAAATCAATACAATTGTTACAGATTGAGTTGAGCTGAGTTAAGAACTGACATCACTGCACTCAGGACATTCCCATTCATGCTCCGTCCCCTCGTTCAATAGCAAGCGAAGAGTCACACTACTAATCGTTCCCACCACTATCTGATTTAAAGTTCTCCTGGTCTTCCCTCTCAGTTTTACGATTCTTCCAGAACCCCTGTCGATCCCCCGCAATCTCATTCTTTCCACATACGGGTTCTCAATCTGTTCCCCCACCTTCTCCACCTGGTCCCACAAGCGCATGACCACCTCTCCCTTGTCCATAAGCAATCGACCACCAAGAGGTAATTGTTACAGATGAAAATAACTAAACTGTAATACAAATTATTATAAACCTTGAATATCATGGTACCATAATCAACAATGGGGGCTGCTGAAAAGAAATCAGTTGTAGACAGGCCATAGCTATACAGAGATTAAACAGTATTAAGGACATATGGCATAAACCAGCAAAGAAGTTGAAGTAAATTGTTTGAGAACATGCATTTTTCCTGTGGCAACATACAGATGTGAGACATGGGCCATTTCTCAATCACTAAAGAAGACACCTGGGACTTTCGAGCTGAAATGTTATGAAAAAGTTCTCAGACTACTGTGGACTAAGAAGAAAAACGCTCACATTCTGCAAGATGTAAGTGTAGAAGGCTGGCATATTAACAGTTTATGTCTAGGAAATTGAAATACTTTGGCCATATTAAGCACACTTTGGCCATATTTGCATACTTTGGCCATATTTGCATACTTTGGCCATATTTGCATACTTTGGCCATATTTGCATACTTTGGCCATATTTGCATACTTTGGCCATATTTGCATACTTTGGCCATATTTGCATACTTTGGCCATATTTGCATACTTTGGCCATATTTGCATACTTTGGCCATATTTGCATACTTTGGCCATATTTGCATACTTTGGCCATATTTGCATACTTTGGCCATACTTGCATACTTTGGCCATATTAAGCATACATATGGCTTTTTATTTTTTTTTGGGCATATCCTTTACAGGACATCGCTGTCAACACCAGCATCTTTCAGCTGTATGTTGATTTCTTGGCAAGAGTACGCTCAGTGGTTTACCATTGCTTTCTGAGCGGCCGGCTCACATACCCCGTAAGTTACCGATGCGATTCAAACCACTGCTTATTCTCACTGTCATCACGTTACCTACGAGAGTATACGAGATTACGGAGAAAAGTCGCTAACCTCTAAGCCACGAAGCCGGCATACATATGGCTAGGAGGATAAAAACAGCAATTAAGTAGAGGCAGGGATGAACCAGTGTAAAGGTGGTCACAAGACATTGCCGACACCTTGAGCATGGCGGTGCATAAGGCAGTGGAAGTGGCCAGAGATCAGGGGAATTTTTGGAGTGCTGAAATGAGAGCAACATTTTGCAAAGGACTTGCTGCATGACGATGACTAATTGTCACATAATAACATTGTTTGATGTTATCTTCCTATTTAAACCATTGTCTATGTTTCGCTCCCACCTTTCCCACTAGCATGTTTACATCATGGTATTATGTCTGTTTATGTGACAAAAATATGTTTTGGGGGTCTAACCTGGATTTAGTTGAGAAATTCTCTTTTCCTTCCTAATTTGTTTAATATGACTATCATATTAGTTGCAAACCTTCTTGCAATTCACAATATCAAAGAAGTACAACTGACAACAATTAATGTATTACAATACTTGTATGTTTACAAGGCTATATAGTCTACATTCAACCATATACCTATAAGAGTACATATCTTACCACAAAATACCATAACTATATCAATAATGACACATACTATACCATAGAAGTAACAATTCTATCTATAATAGTACACACTTATTCTTCTTCTTCTTTGTTCCTTTTTGGAGAGAGTTGAAGAGGAGGAAGAGGAGCAAGAACTAGTTATGCACCTCAAAGGTCAGTGTGTCCGGCTTTGGTGTGCATTTGTGTCCAGTTTACTTCGTCTTGACAGATTCCATCCAAGATTACGGGCTCACTCTACCCATGGTTCGGTTTCCTTTCCTAGCAATTTTGCCAGGCCAGGCCTAATCTTTGCGATTTCCAACTAACAGAATATGCTACATCTTGATGTCATAATTATATCTGCAGTAGTACTATAAAAGGCACAGCTATTACAACAATAGTATAAACTATACGACAGAAGTAATAATTATACTTACAAAATTATATACTATACCACAGAAGTAATAATTCTATCTATAACAGTATATGCTATACTATCATTGGCACCTTGCCGTCTTGACAGACGATAGTTTGTGCTTTAAAAAGGCATAATAACTTTTAACTATGGCGGTAGCGAGTGTGACTGATAAGGCCAATTTGCGCTGTAAATGTCCGTTCACAGTGGGTGCATGTGAACACGTGGTCATTTCCACCATCATGCACCATCTTACGTCTCAAACGCTTGGTGTGTGACTTTTCTGCAATAATTTTCTCCTTTGACTTTATTCCATTTCTGATATTTGCCCTCCATGCAACACGTTCAGCGGCGACTTGCTCCCAATGCTATACTACAGACGTCATAATTCTATCTATAACAGTATATATTATACCATTGAAATCATAATTCTATCTGTAATAGTATATACTAAAACCACAGAAGTCATAATTATATCTACAATAGTATATACCACACTACAGAAGTTATAATTCTATCTGTAACATTATATACTAAACAGAAGTTATAATTCTATCTGTAACATTATATACTAAACATAAGTCATAATTCTATCTGTAACATTATATACTAAACATAAGTCATAATTATATCTGTAACAGAAGTCATAATCCTATCTAAAACAATATATACCATACCACAGAAGTTATAATTCTATCTATAACAGTATTATATACTATACCACTAAATCATAATTCCATCTGTAACCGTTTGTACTATATAACACATACTATACCATAAAAGTCATAATTCTATCTGTAACATACTATGCCGCAGTATTCACAATTGCATCAACAAGAGTATAAACTACACACATAGTAATAACTACACCTACAATAATATAAACTATATGACAAAAGTCATGACTATATGTACAATATAGCATATTCTACACCGCACACATCATAACTGTATCTACTATCTCCCTCATGCATCAGATCCTTTGCAAAATGTTGGCCTTGTCATGGCGCGTCTAAAAGCCTCTCGAACTCTGGCCATTTCTCTGCTGAATGTGCCTGCAATGTCCTGTGTCCATCTTCGTGCTGGTTGACTCCAGCCTCTTCTACAGGATCATGCCTTCCATCACTGTTCTTTCCAAGCCACTATAATGTTTATTATCAATCAATCAATCAATCAATCAATCAATCAATCATGTGCCATGCCGGAAAGCGTGGGCGGTCATGACTCGCCATTTCACTCGATCACCAGAGTCGTGGATCAGCTCAGTGTTCCAGTCTCGACCATGCCATGTGGCCAAGCCATCCAGGTATTTACTTCTTGGTCTTCCCCTTGGTCTGTTCCCTTCGATCTTGCCAGGTGTCACTAAATTCTCCAATCCATTTCTTCTCATAACAAGTCCAAAAACTTTTGACTGTCTACGTCTAATTTCTCTAATCAATTTACGATTTTCATTTGTTTCCTGTAATACTTGGTCATTGGTTTTTTTTGTCTGTCCATGGTATTCTTTGCATTTTCCTCAGAAACCACATTTCTGCAGCCATCAGATGTTTTTCAGCTTGACTGCACATTGTCCAAGTTTCACATCCATATAAAAGTGCAGGCTCTATGTAGCACCTCAACACTCTTTTGCTCGTTTCAATTGACATCTTTTTATTGTTCAGTATGTTTTTCATCTTGCTAAAGGCTACTTTCGCCATGGCCATTCTTGTTCTAATCTCTTCATGTTTCTCTATGTTTATTATGGCCAAAGTATTTTACTTTCTGAGGCATGTTGCTGTTTATAAGCCAGTTTTCTTTGATGTTCAGATCTTGTTGAATTTTTATATTTTTCTTCTTCTTGGTCTATAATATTCTAAGAACATTTCTGAAGCACTTGAGCTCAAAGCCCGAATTTTATATTTTAGTGATTGTGAAATTGTCCATCACTCACATCCAAATGTTTCTACAGGAAAGATGCCTCAAAACCTTTATTTTAACTTGTTTGCTGGTGTTGCGCATTAGGTTCTTAAAACTGCTCAATCTCTGTCCTGCTATGGCCAGCCTGCGTCAAATATTTTGTGAAGTCCTCATTGTTGTTGGATATGGAGCCAAGATATTTAAAGTAATGACATTTTCAATTTCTTCATTGTTGTTGAATATGGAGCCAAGATATTTAAAGTAGTGACATTTTCAATTTCTTCACTGTTAATTTTGATCTTTGGTTCGAATGTGGTTTTGTCTTTGCACCTAAAACCAATTTGATGTTCCACCGACTACTATAACAGCTGCTTGTTGATCATGATATAGTGACTGAATTAGAAGGATAGATATGCTGGAAACCCACAATCACTCATAATGCTCCACAATTTATGATGTATCTACTATAGCTTAAATTATATAACAGAAATCATAACTATAACTACAATATTATACTCTCTACAACGAAGGTGGTATTTAAATCTTCTGCACTATACATTTTACAGATAATTGGTATACCTACAATATTCAACATAACCCACTAGCTCAGCATCAGTACACCAGATGTTTAAGAACAAGCTCTCTTATCCATTCAGCCATGCTGACCTTCATAGCTTATACATATCTTGCAGATATGTAGCACCTCATAATTCCACATACAATATCACTGAGACTGTCATTGTACTGAAGATGCTATACTACTGTATCAGCGATCTACAGCACGGTAGACTACACTACAACAATAGAGAACTAAGTACAAATAAAGAAAAATGTTGAGGCATCTAAACAAGCTATGGAAAGTTTAAATTATTAGCACTGAAAATAATTTGAGAATTTAAAAAAAAACAAGTTTGTTGCATATTCTTTAAAGGATGTCACAGTCAACGTTCAGTAGTTTGTCATAGGTTTCTGAATGACCGGCACTAATACCATTATATGAAAACCAGCACAAGGTAGTCTGCTTCCAAATCGCGTGCAGTTGTGTTTTGACCACGGCATGAGTGAAAGTATTGGGTCTACAAGCTGTGGACTGTGCCTGGCCCTGCAGCCAGCAGGGTGAGGATTGGTTAGCCTTTCCCAGGAGGGGTGAAAAGTGAAAATTAGTAGCCTGCCGATGACCCACAGACTACACAAGTCAACGCCACCTCCATGTGGTGTTGACCGGAAAACCATGACCGCAAGGTCATGGGCTAATGGGGACTCTGGCTTGCCATGGAGGACAGACTCCCTATGGTCAGATTTTTGTCTTACACCTGCTACTGGCCTAGCAAGCCGGCAGGGGATCTTCATACTGTTCATAAATATTGTTTAGGATCTAATTATGAAATACAAATGTCAAGATACAAATAAACTTTAAGTGACTAAGGAGCAGGAATTTCATTTTAACTGTTTTGTCAGTTATGTCTTTCTAAAACAAAATAAAAAATTTGTCATCAATATTCTCTTAGCTGCTAAACTAAAATAGTTTCTTTTTTTATTAAACCATATAATTTATTGTAAATTGTGTATTATCTTCTTTCTGGTTATCAATTTCTCTGGCACAGCACTCAATTTGCTATTGTATTTAGATTGCTGTGATTTAATTGTTCTCTACACTGCTTTATTTCTTTTTATTTATTATATATGCATAAATAAGTTAACAAATAAAGCAAATGAACAAACGAAAGAAGAAAAAAAGGACAATAAGTAAACTAAAGAAAAATGTCTGAATATGTTTGTTGTGATATATCTTAATACTTAGTGGGACATCGCAGGGGCAATCATTCTGAAACAAAGATAAATCAGTGCAGATTACCCTTCTTTGAGAGTGACAAAAAATGTAAGTGAATATGTAACCGTACATTTTCAGCTGCAGTTGAAACCAAGTAAACAAAATTAATATAATATGAACAGTGCCAGTACCAGATTGTTTGTACCTAAGGTAACTAATTTAATTCTTTCAGTCACAGATGGTTGCAACTGATGCCTAACAAACAAACAAAAGGGAGAGCTGGTGTGTATCAATAAAAACAAAATCACAAGCGTATTACTGTCACAGGGAACAAATGCACACATCCAGTATAAAACAAACATACCGCCAGATTTCTGTAGTATGCTCTAATATAATATAAGTAGTGCCAGACCAGGCTTTTACCTTAGGTAACTAATTTAAATCTTTCAGTCACAGATGGTTATAACTGATGCCTAACGAAAATAGGGACAGCAGGTGTGTATCAATAAAGACAACAAAATCACAAGAATATTAATGTCACAAGAGTATTATTGTACACATCTGGTATAAAAACAAATATACTGCCAGATTTCTGTAGTATGCTCTGACTAAACATAAGAAGTGCAACCACACTGGGACACACAAAGAACAGCCTGTCACACACGGTGCGTTTGCTTGGTACAGAAAAAGTTACTGTTCCTCTTTAACGCCTTCTGTGCACAAGATTTGTTATGTAAACCCACTCATCTCTAATTGCCTATTTCATCCCTCTGCCATAGAAACTTGTTATTTAGCCACCTGCTACTTCAGACAGTTGTTGTTTTAGCTCTCACTGATCTTAATTTATAAAATAACTGATTGGGTAAGAACATCATTAAGTAAAGGTAGGAAAAGTGTATGTGCCTGTCTCTCCCACCCCCACATACATCTAGTCAAGTGACCGCAGCAACATCAGAAATACCTAATAAGTTTAACAGAACGTTTATTAGTCCTATGGTATCCCCACAAAGAGATAACACAATTTTGAATGCAATGGCATCGTCATCAATTAAACATGAAAGCAACAAATACCAAATGGAAGCAGAAGAAGAGGCTGACCACATAAATGATGGACAGAGGGAATAGCAGAGTCCATGGGAATCTCGATACATGAAGCCCATAAACCGGCACTCTCCCACTGTTTATACTTCACCTCGATACCGCAAGGTTCAAGAGGAACAAGATGAGATGAGATGATGAGACACTGAGAGAATCTCGGTTAACACATATATGTGTTATACTTGTGTATTTTAAATATTACCTATGTAAGTAAAAAACAAACTCCATATGTCAGACAATTTCGGCGCTCAAAAGGGTGATATATTCAATAGCATGCCAGCCACAAATATCCCGAGCTTATTTTTTTATAGTAAAAGGTAAAGAACTCTGTCACACACCTTGAGGCAAATTGGGTATATGGTGCTAACCCCATTTTTATATTGACCAATCAGCATTCAATGGGTGATGGTGTCAATCTCTGGCTGGCCACCTTTACTCCCCAGAACATTTTCAGGTACCAATTTTAGGTCAGATTGACTTGCCAGCCCAGGTAAATGTTAACTAATCTGCCTCGATGGGGATTTGAACACATGACTACCAAGCTGACAGGCAAGTCTGCTAGCCACTGCACTACCGGATCTCCCCATTAATTATACCTAACATTAAAGTTAACTGCATGTCCTTTTGCAGGACAGTGCATCAACTCCAGTATTTTTAGCTTTTAACCATTTTCTAGGCAACTTTTACATTCAGTAAGTAGTTTTCCATTTATTTCTGAACAGCCAATACTCATATAATTGTAACAATTAATGCAAAGCGAACTTATTTGTTATTAATTCATTCACATTCTCATTATTCAACATTATAACTCCATTTTTGTTTTCATTTTTATAGTTGCTTACTTATGCGTTGTGTTTCATTGTTGAAGATGTGTTTGATTCAAACATTGCGTTGCGTCTGTAATTATTTCTATACTATACTGCAGGAACAATAACATTTCTGCTATTGCGCTTCCTGTTGCAGGAAAAAGTATGTCATGTATGTTTTAACCAATGAACGGATGGTGAGTTGTTGGTACGCAATTAGTTAAGTAATGTACAACTTTAATGTCAGAACTGTACCACTTTAATGTCAGTATTGTACACCTCTGATGGTAATTATGTATTAATTTGCATGTCAGTACTATACACCTTTAATGTTAATACTGTACATCTTTGTTGGCAGTACTGTACCACTTTAATGTCAGTACTGCACCACTTTTAATGTCAATACTATACCAATTTTAATGTCAGTACTGTGCCACTTTTAATGTCAGTACTGTACCACATTTAATGTCAGTACTGTACCACTTTAATGTCAGTACTGTACCACTTTTAATGTCAGTACTGTACCACATTTAATGTCAGTACTGTACCACTTTAATGTCAGTACTGTACCACATTTAATGTCAGTACTGTGCCACTTTTAATGTCAGTACTGTACCACATTTAATGTCAGTACTGTACCAACTTTAATGTCAGTACTGTACCAGTTTTAATGTCAATACTATACCAATTTTAATGTCAGTACTGTACCACTTTAATGTCAGTACTGTACCACTTTTAATGTCAATACTATACCAATTTTAATGTCAGTACTGTACTACATTTAATGTCAGTACTGTACCACATTTAATGTCAGTACTGTACCACATTAATGTCAGTACTGTGCCTCTTTAATGTCTGTACTGTGCCACTGCATCATCAGGACTATATCCTTGTGTCTGTATGTTACCGGGCCCAAATGGAAGCAAAGAATATTAAGACTGTAACCTACCATGGCTGCCTCATCCCATAGAGAACTTGAGCTACACAATCCAACAAATCATGACCAAATCTATAGAAGGCTACCTAGAGTTGGTTGATGGCTTATGCTGCATTGGGAGATGAAGTGCAGAAGAAGAAGACTGTACCATTAGAGATATACCCCATGGTTCATTGTTGTTGGTGCAACAATAGCACTGTTCTTGAATATAAGTTGTTATGAGCTCACTGATAACCAAAGTGTGAAATACCGGCAATCAATCACATCAAACGACACAAAAAGAACCATCCCCCATGTGATTAACAAATGTGAAACATTGGTGAACTTCACAGCAACAAATTACATCAACAAAACCTTAAAAATAACTGCCATGTGATTAAAGTATGTGAAACACTGATGAGCTTCACATGGACAAATCACATCAACAAAACAGAGACAAAATCAACTGTCACCGTGTGGTTATCTAGAGACATAAACAATCGTGCAAATGTGATCAAGACAAATGTGAACACAGAAAACAAATCACATCAACTGAACACAGACATCACTTACCTTCCTGATCAGACTCTGAGGAACTTGAACTGCTTGAGCTGCCATCAGATTTACTACTCGTTGCCTCAAAATCATCCTCGTATTTCTCTGTGGGAGGACGGAAGGGACAAATTTGAACCATATCATCATTATCATTACTGGCATGGATGAACATGCTACTACACAACTCTTGTTTTCTAGTACAATACATTGATTTATATGCTATTTTTCAATGTTATAATAAAGAATGGATTTCTAAACATATAAAAGAGAAATTAAATGCTAAAAAACAATTCTTAGACTATCGTGGTTCGAGAATAAGAAAAATACTGACATTCTACACAATCTGAACATCAAAACAAAACTGACTCATTTTCCTGTAACACATAAGTTCAAAAGTCTGAACTTTCTTTGTTAGCAATTGCAAAATTACAGCAGAAATCCTAAAATTTCCCAAATCATTGTGTGTATCATGACACAAAAATGAAAATAAACCAAAACTGTCTATACATTATGTATGCCAAATGAGCTCTAACAACATACTAATATTACAGCCAATTACAAATAATACCATTGTGAGTGTAAATACTACCAAAGACTTTCACTATTGTTAAAACACGTTGCAAAAGCTGAACAGCAATGGCTTAATAAAATAAGTAGTCATGCACTGTGTTGTTAACCAGTGGTCATAAGTTCAAATTAGCACTGAGGTGGATTTTTTTAATTGACCGGGGTTCCCAGGTCAACACATCTTAAAATGGGTACCAGGAAATGTCTGGGGGAGTAAAAGTGCCTGTTTGACCCACACCTCGAGTGCTGATTGGTTTATAAAACTGTTTGACCCACACCTCGAGTGCTGATTGGTTGATAAAACTGTTTGACCCACACCTCGAAAGCTGATTGGTTTATAAAACTACGGGACTAGAACAATATGCCTCAAGACATGTAAAAGAGTTCTTTAATGTACGAAGATAAAATAGGTAGCAGACAATTTTCTGGGAAGGACAGGCAGTGAGGACAGGAACTGGCCCCCCACCTCATTAGCCATGGTTTAGGGTATGAGAAGGCCTAACACTTAACTCTCCATTGCCATGATACTTTTCATAGATGAATTATGTGATGGTGGAAAGTGGTGAAAACTGCCATTGGCAAGACACAGGCAAGCAAAAACAAAGTTACAGTTTTGAGAATATGCTTCATTTGTGTGGCAACATATGTGAATCATGGACTATTTCATAATTAATAAAAATGAAAATTGGGGCATTTGAACGTAAATGCTACAGAACAATTCTAAGAATATCGTGGATCAAGAAGTAGAATAATACTGACATTCTATAAGGCCTGAACATAGAAGAAAACTGGCTCATAACCATCATCAGGTGTCAAACAATGTAATACCTGGCCATATTAAATGTGACAGTAGTTTAGAACTGAGGTGTCATGTCTTAGCTGTGACTGAGCTACCGTATGACAGTAGACAGTACTCTTTTCTGTTAGCGCTGAATGTTGGACGGCGCTTACCAAACTCGACACCCCACATTGTGCTAACGGCTTCGGGTGGAGGAATGCAATTTGGGGGGGGGGGGGGCGGTTACAAGAAGCCTTACCCTAGTGCGAGGAAATGCAACCTAAAGACTAAATGTCATAGCAGGTCAGACCAGACCCTAAGCCTTGGTCTGCAACTGGTCTAGGATGGAAGCTCCGACAGGCGGACAGTTAGAGTATTGCTTTGCTGATCCAACAGCTTCTCCAGTTTGTATTGTTCCATAACGTATTGGTGTTACCTTTCCTCTGGAGTAAACTAGACAGGCCGAGAGAGGGATCATGCTGCATGGGCAACACATGATCTCTAAATTCAGCCCAGGCTTTATGTTATGGAGAGGTATAACTCCAGTTTACAAACTATCATCTGTCAAGACAGCAAGGTGCCGGTCAGTTTAGAACAGACAGCAATGTAAGGCGTGGTTGCTGGAAGATTAGACAGGGATAAACCAACATAAAGGTGGACACAGGATATTAAAGACACCCTGGGCTTGCACATGCATGAGGCAAGGCACCTGGTGAAGGAATGAGAATCTTTCTGGCAAGCTGTGATAAGAACATCAAAGACTGACAAAGACTAAAAAGACTTGTTACATGATGATGATGGAAGGTGATGAGGACAGGGGCTTGACACAATACCTCATTAGTCATCATTAGACTGTGATGAGGACAGGGGCTCGACACAACACCTCATTAGTCATCATTAGACTGTGATGAGGACAGGGGCTCGACACAACACCTCATTAGTCATCATTAGACTGTGATGAGGACAGGGGCTCGACACAACACCTCATTAGTCATCATTAGACTGTGATGAGGACAGGGGCTTGACACAACACCTCATTAGTCATCATTAGACTGTGATGAGGACAGGGGCTTGACACAACACCTCATCAGTCATGATGTAGACTGTGATGAGGACAGGGGCTTGACACAACACCTCATTAGTCATGATGTAGACTGTGATGAGGACAGGGGCTTGACACAACACCTCATTAGTCATCATTAGACTGTGATGAGGACAGGGGCTCGACACAACACCTCATTAGTCATCATTAGACTGATGAGGACAGGGGCTCGACACAACACCTCATTAGTCATGATGTAGACTGTGATGAGGACAGGGGCTCGACACAACACCTCATTAGTCATCATTAGACTGTGATGAGGACAGGGGCTTGACACAACACCTCATTAGTCATGATGTAGACTGTGATGAGGACAGGGGCTTGACACAACACCTCATTAGTCATCATTAGACTGTGATGAGGACAGGGGCTCGACACAACACCTCATTAGTCATCATTAGACTGTGATGAGGACAGGGGCTTGACACAACACCTCATTAGTCATCATTAGACTGTGATGAGGACAGGGGCTCGACACAACACCTCATTAGTCATGATGTAGACTGTGATGAGGACAGGGGCTCGACGCAACACCTCATTAGTCATCATTAGACTGTGATGAGGACAGGGGCTTGACACAACACCTCATTAGTCATGATGTAGACTGTGATGAGGACAGGGGCTTGACACAACACCTCATTAGTCATGATGTAGACTGTGATGAGGACAGGGGCTTGACACAACACCTCATTAGTCATCATTAGACTGTGATGAGGACAGGGGCTTGACACAACACCTCATTAGTCATCATTAGACTGTGATGAGGACAGGGGCTTGACACAACACCTCATTAGTCATGATGTAGACTGTGATGAGGACAGGGGCTTGACACAACACCTCATTAGTCATGATGTAGACTGTGATGAGGACAGGGGCTTGACACAACACCTCATTAGTCATGATGTAGACTGTGATGAGGACAGGGGCTTGACACAACACCTCATTAGTCATCATTAGACTGTGATGAGGACAGGGGCTCGACACAACACCTCATTAGTCATGATGTAGACTGTGATGAGGACAGGGGCTTGACACAACACCTCATTAGTCATCATTAGATTGTGATGAGGACAGGGGCTCGACACAACACCTCATTAGTCATCATTAGACTGTGATGAGGACAGGGCTCGACACAACACCTCATTAGTCATCATTAGACTGTGATGAGGACAGGGGCTCGACACAACACCTCATTAGTCATGATGTAGACTGTGATGAGGACAGGGGCTCGACACAACACCTCATTAGTCATCATTAGACTGTGATGAGGACAGGAGCTCGACACAACACCTCATTAGTCATCATTAGACTGTGATGAGGACAGGAGCTTGACACAACACCTCATTAGTCATGATGTAGACTGTGATGAGGACAGGGGCTTGACACAACACCTCATTAGTCATGATGTAGACTGTGATGAGGACAGGGGCTTGACACAACACCTCATTAGTCATGATGTAGACTGTGATGAGGACAGGGGCTCGACACAACACCTCATTAGTCATCATTAGACTGTGATGAGGACAGGGGCTCGACACAACACCTCATTAGTCATCATTAGACTGTGATGAGGACAGGGGCTTGACACAACACCTCATTAGTCATCATTAGACTGTGATGAGGACAGGGGCTCGACACAACACCTCATTAGTCATCATTAGACTGTGATGAGGACAGGGGCTCGACACAACACCTCATTAGTCATCATTAGACTGTGATGAGGACAGGGGCTCGACACAACACCTCATTAGTCATCATTAGACTGTGATGAGGACAGGGGCTCGACACAACACCTCATTAGTCATCATTAGACTGTGATGAGGACAGGGGCTTGACACAACACCTCATTAGTCATCATGTAGACTGTGATGAGGACAGGGGCTCGACACAACACCTCATTAGTCATCATTAGACTGTGATGAGGACAGGGGCTCGACACAACACCTCATTAGTCATCATTAGACTGATGAGGACAGGGGCTCGACACAACACCTCATTAGTCATGATGTAGACTGTGATGAGGACAGGGGCTCGACACAACACCTCATTAGTCATGATGTAGACTGTGATGAGGACAGGGGCTTGACACAACACCTCATTAGTCATGATGTAGACTGTGATGAGGACAGGGGCTCGACACAACACCTCATTAGTCATGATGTAGACTGTGATGAGGACAGGGGCTCGACACAACACCTCATTAGTCATCATTAGACTGTGATGAGGACAGGGGCTCGACACAACACCTCATTAGTCATCATTAGACTGTGATGAGGACAGGGGCTTGACACAACACCTCATTAGTCATCATTAGACTGTGATGAGGACAGGGGCTCGACACAACACCTCATTAGTCATCATTAGACTGTGATGAGGACAGGGGCTCGACACAACACCTCATTAGTCATCATTAGACTGTGATGAGGACAGGGGCTCGACACAACACCTCATTAGTCATCATTAGACTGTGATGAGGACAGGGGCTCGACACAACACCTCATTAGTCATCATTAGACTGTGATGAGGACAGGGGCTTGACACAACACCTCATTAGTCATCATGTAGACTGTGATGAGGACAGGGGCTCGACACAACACCTCATTAGTCATCATTAGACTGTGATGAGGACAGGGGCTCGACACAACACCTCATTAGTCATCATTAGACTGATGAGGACAGGGGCTCGACACAACACCTCATTAGTCATGATGTAGACTGTGATGAGGACAGGGGCTCGACACAACACCTCATTAGTCATGATGTAGACTGTGATGAGGACAGGGGCTTGACACAACACCTCATTAGTCATGATGTAGACTGTGATGAGGACAGGGGCTCGACACAACACCTCATTAGTCATGATGTAGACTGTGATGAGGACAGGGGCTCGACACAACACCTCATTAGTCATCATTAGACTGTGATGAGGACAGGGGCTCGACACAACACCTCATTAGTCATCATTAGACTGTGATGAGGACAGGGGCTTGACACAACACCTCATTAGTCATCATTAGACTGTGATGAGGACAGGGGGTCGACACAACACCTCATTAGTCATCATTAGACTGTGATGAGGACAGGGGTTTGACACAACACCTCATTAGTCATCATTAGACTGTGATGAGGACAGGGGCTCGACACAACACCTCATTAGTCATCATTAGACTGTGATGAGGACAGGGGCTTGACACAACACCTCATTAGTCATCATTAGACTGTGATGAGGACAGGGGCTTGACACAACACCTCATTAGTCATCATTAGACTGTGATGAGGACAGGGGCTCGACACAACACCTCATTAGTCATCATTAGACTGTGATGAGGACAGGGGCTTGACACAACACCTCATTAGTCATCATTAGACTGTGATGAGGACAGGGGCTTGACACAACACCTCATTAGTCATCATTAGACTGTGATGAGGACAGGGGCTCGACACAACACCTCATTAGTCATCATTAGACTGTGATGAGGACAGGGGCTTGACACAACACCTCATTAGTCATCATTAGACTGTGATGAGGACAGGGGCTCGACACAACACCTCATTAGTCATCATTAGACTGTGATGAGGACAGGGGCTCGACACAACACCTCATTAGTCATCATTAGACTGTGATGAGGACAGGGGCTCGACACAACACCTCATTAGTCATCATTAGACTGTGATGAGGACAGGGGCTCGACACAACACCTCATTAGTCATCATTAGACTGTGATGAGGACAGGGGCTCGACACAACACCTCATTAGTCATCATTAGACTGTGATGAGGACAGGGGCTCGACACAACACCTCATTAGTCATCATTAGACTGTGATGAGGACAGGGGCTCGACGCCACACCTCATTAGTCATCATTAGACTGTGATGAGGTCAGGGGCTTGACACAACACCTCATTAGTCATCATTAGACTGTGATGAGGACAGGGGGTCGACACAACACCTCATTAGTCATCATTAGACTGTGATGAGGACAGGGGCTTGACACAACACCTCATTAGTCATCATTAGACTGTGATGAGGACAGGGGGTCGACACAACACCTCATTAGTCATCATTAGACTGTGATGAGGACAGGGGCTCGACACAACACCTCATTAGTCATCATTAGACTGTGATGAGGACAGGGGCTCGACACAACACCTCATTAGTCATCATTAGACTGTGATGAGGACAGGGGCTCGACACAACACCTCATTAGTCATGATGTAGACTGTGATGAGGACAGGGGCTCGACACAACACCTCATTAGTCATCATTAGACGGTGATGAAGACAGGGGCTCGACACAACACCTCATTAGTCATCATTAGACTGTAATACGAAATGTCTTGGGAAGTACAGCAGACTGGAACGATACTGACTACGTCACCCCTCGAGTGTCAATTCATCTATAAACATATGGGGCTAACACCATATGGCAATTATACCTGAAAGCATGTATAAAATAAAGTTAGCTGCATATCCTTTACAGGACGTCGCAGTCAACCCCTGCATTTTATGGCTGTTTGTGATGTCTTCGCAAGTTTACGTTCAGTCGTTTGCCATTGCTTTCGGAACAATCAGCATAACTATTATATGAAAACCAGGGCAAGGCAGTCTGCTTCAAAATTTCCCACAGCTGTGTTTCGATCGCGGTATGCGGGATTGCAGGTTGCATTCGTAACCTCTTTGCAACAGCGCCAGCATAAAGGGTGCAAAAGGAAGATGTGATGTCTTAACATTTTACACCCAGATGCTGTGAGACTACTTTTCTGCAGGTGAATTATGTCAGAAGGGTATGTGATGAGGAAGAGAAATATTTGCCCCACCATATTACACACACAAAATGTGTACTGAAGGTGTTTTCTTCTATGGATATATGATGTGATAGAGCCATCACATTTTATTGGCCTAAGAGCAAGGAGGAATAGGAATGATCTTTCTCTCATTTTAGCAGGTGATGAGCCCAGACGTCAAATCTGAGTTTGATAGTGCTCAAAACATTATCAGCGCAGTTCCTTATAAACTTTGCTAACACACCCGCTGCCCTGATTTAACTCTTTCTGTCCTTGATAGTTTCATGCAAACATTTTAATTTGTTCAGTTATTAATCCCAAGAAAACAAACTACTGCACACAAAATGTGTTGTGAGAATATACAGAGAATGGAAGTTGCCACAGCACAGTCAGATTTCTTTAGCATGTAAAAACACACATAAAAAGTAACCTTTTATTATGTTTGGGACACACAGGAAAGTGCCAGTCACACATCAGGCCTTCCTTTGCACTTGGAGAGTTAATAAATGTGATGACTTATTATTTTAGAACCCTACTTAGACATTTTGTAAGTTATATTTGCAATGAAATTTACCATTTCCATTCTGTTCATCAGGTTCCACTGGTACTAAGATCTGCTTCTTTGAATCTTGTTCTATGAAGATGTAAAATGTATGAATTATTAAATGTGAGTAAAGGAAAAGCATAACTGCAAAGGTCTTTCATTGGAACCCATAGGACAAATGAAATAGAGGGAGAACAGAGGAGACCAACTGAGAAGATGGCTGGAGAGCATCAGCATCTGAAATGATCGGCAGTATACAAGACAGAAAGCTGTGAACAGACATGATGACTATTGCCACATGGCATAAACATGTTTGCCAGCTGGCGTGGGCGATCATGCCTCTTTACAAATTACGATCTCCGACGTCATAGATTAATTCGTGTGTTGACTCCCTTCCGTGCCATGACACAAGACTGTCAAGAATCTTCTCATTCTGTCTTCCTCTATCTCCCTTTCCATAAATCTTTCCGGTTGTCACAACATGTTCCAGTTGTTGTCGTCTCATAACATGACCGAAAACGATGACTGCCTCTTTCTAATATTTGTGATAAGTTGTCTTTGCTACTCAGCTTCCCTTAAAATGTCATGATTGCTCATTTTAGCTGACCAATTAATTTTCAGCATTCTTCTATAAAACGATATCTCCAAGGCTTCCAGTGATTTTTTCGCCTGTTTGCTAACTGTCCAGGATTCACAGACGTATGTTAAAACTGGTTCTATGTAACATGCAAGAACTCCTTTTCTGGCATAAAATATAAGAGGATAAAAAGCTAGGTTATTCGTTGCTAGGGAAGGACGCTGTTTTCCGAAAGTTCAAGGTTGTTTGGTTCACAGACAACTTCCTGTGGCTGTAAACAGCTGTATACGAAACTACCCTTGTCTTATTTCAAATTGGATTAATTCGAAACTACGGGACGAAAATCGCGAATGACAACTTTAACGAGTTGTCACATGGTTAATCCTTGATTCTGCATTGTCAGAAGAATTTTAGTGGTCCTACATGAAGCACAATTCTAATTTTCTCCAAAAGGTAAGAGAGTTTATATTAATAGTGTGTCTATTATCGATATTACATGCATTTAGAGTGCATTTTTGAATTCCGAGCCCATTTTTACATAGAAGTGTCAACTTTCAACAAGATTCACATTGCTGGCCATGGGGGGGGGGGGGGGGGAATTATTTTAATGTGTGTGTGCTCATGCTGACTACTTTTTGATAAGAAAATGCACAATGGCGGAAATCACAGCATATTATATGACCTGTGTGTTTTTTTAATTAATAGAACACAGGCAATTTTGAATGATAAAATTAAACAGAATAACAGTTTACTTTTAAATGCTTTTAATAATTAATTTGGTTGCTTTAATTATTGTTCATCATGCAGTATGGTTTAAAATTTTTGAAATTAAAACCCAGTTGCATTTATCTATTAATTGTCTATTTAACAATACTTTAACATGCATTTATGGATTCTTTGTCCAATTTTACACACAACTATGAAGTTTCAACATATTACGTTATACTGGTGTGTGGAAATAAAAATTTTTGTGAGACCAAGGTGGTTACATACTTAAGATTGGCAAAAATTCCTTCGGCAGCTCAGATAGTAGGACCAGTGTCTGTTTCTATGTAAACACTGGAGATTTAGATTTAGAATCAAAACATACAGTTAAACAGAGTAGCAATATATAATAATTTCATTATTTTAATTTCTCCTTAGATTTATCATGGCAAAATCAAAAATAAATCTTGATCATCTGAGAGCACATCTGTCAGTGTTCGAAGCTGAATATCCCATAAAAAAGGGCTACATTGCTCGGCTGTTGATGGTGGATGGACATTTTTCTATGGTGAGTTGAATTTATACCTTTATAGTTTTAATTCTATTTATTATACTGTAAAACAAAGGTTTTTTAATACATATTAAAATTAAAAATTTGTTGCGTACCCCTTACGGGACGTTGCAGTCAACACCAGCATTTTCAGCTGCTGTTGATGTACTAGGCAAGTGTTACGTTCAGTAGTTTGCCATTGCTTTCTGAACGACCGGACTCTATAGTTCTATACCTTTTTCGAAAAAACCAGCACCACTATGTTTCGAACCCAGGTATACGGCTCACAAACCGCGTTCGCAAGCCCTTAGCCACAGAGACCGTTTCTTTTCTCGTCAGATTTAAATTTAATAATTAATAATTTATAACTTCTTCATGTTATCTATCTTTATAATTTTAAGATCAATTTATTATAATGTAAAACATTTTAAAAATAAATATACCTTTAATTTCTTTTTCTTTTCTCCTCATATTTACAGTTCACACAAATAATGTATAAATTCTTCATGTTATTTTACAGCATTTTTGTTATTTTTTCAGATTTAGTAATCTTTTTATTTTCTCTTTTCAGGTTCTGGAAGACAGAAGAGATATTGAATGCCAAGACAGGTCAGTCGCCAACAGAGGTAGTATTTCTCTAATTAAGGACATTTTTCTATGGTGAGTTGAATTTATACCTTTATAGTTTTAATATCTATTTATTATACTGTAAAACAAAGGTTTTTTAATACATATTAAAATTAAAAATTTGTTGCGTACCCCTTACGGGACGTTGCAGTCAACACCAGCATTTTCAGCTGCTGTTGATGTACTAGGCAAGTGTTACGTTCAGTAGTTTGCCATTGCTTTCTGAACGACCGGCCCCTATACCTTTTTCGAAAAAACCAGCACCACTGTGTTTCGAACCCGGGTATACGGCTCACAAACCGCGTTCGCAAGCCCTTAGCCACAGAGACAGTTTCTTTTCTTGTCAGATTTAAATTTAATAATTAATAATTTATAACTTCTTCATGTTATCTATCTTTATAATTTTAAGATCAATTTATTATAATGTAAAACATTTTCTTCAAAAGCTTCTCTACCCACAAGTGGTGGTTCTGAAAAGAGATTATCACGATGGAATAGGAATTGCAGAGAGAAGACAAATCTGGCCCCATAAAATACCATGCTGAAATTGTAGGTGTTGGCCAAAAGACACAAATATCGCAGCTTCAATGTAAACAAAAACATTGCAAGCAACATCAACATGAAGCAGATAAAAATTCTTCACTTTCAAACGAATAGAACTAATGTCTATAGAAATGAGAGACAAGTATCTTAGCAACTCAACTTCCTGTTTCTCATTCTCATTTGTGAAGTTTATTCATTCTAATATGCAGGGAAACCGGTAATTTCAGATATTTCCAAGTGTTCAAAAACAAGAGACCAGAAACTTATAAATTAACTTTTTGTTTCCTTTTTCAGGATTACACATCTGCAATTTTCATATTTTAACACCATGTCCATAAGTGGGAATTTTGCTTCACTGACCTCAGCTCTCAAGTCAACCCAGCATAAAATGAGTACCATGGCATTTTCTGGGAAGTAAAGGCAGCCAACATGTTATTGCAGCATCACCCTTCGAAGGCAAACTGGTCTGGAAATATGGGGGCTGGCACCTGATACACAAAATGCTGTATGGCATGAAAAGGGTTTCCTAACTTTCACTTTTATTACTTTCAGTAGTGGGAGTCTCCGTGGTGAAGTGGTCAAGCTGTTTGCTCCGAAGATTGTGGGTTCATTTCCAGGCTATGTATATTGGTTCACGAGTGCATTTTTCTCAGAGACTCCTGGGGATTGTGGCTGGAGTTACAGAGTTTGTGCTTTGTGCGATGCTTTTGGCACCCTGCAGAAAGAGACCAAGAAATATGGAATAAAATCCAGGGCAATGAAGTCGATCCTCTCGACTTTTAAGACCATTTTTTTAAAGACTTTCATTAGTATAATGTACAAATAAAAACTCCGAAATACTGGCCCTTACACTTGATCTCTATATGAAAAAAATGAAAGAATTTCTGTACTAAACATGAAAACATTCTACCATCTTTGAAAAGTTGAATAATACTCATACACACAATTCAGTAGCAAGCAACTCTAAACACGTTCAATTGTTATTATATGCATCACATAGTCTCGTCTCTATTTCTATTCCAGGCAGTTGCTGCTTTTAAATATTTATTGACTGGGTCAGGAGTAGTTAAAATAATAACAACATGCACAGAACAGAGAAAGTTATTCAGGACTACACCCACTTCATTTGAGGATAAGCTCTATGGATATGACAATGGGCTCAAGTCAACTGCTGCATTCTTTGCATTTATTCAGGTTAACGTATGAAAGTGTATGAAGAAGAGGAAAATAGTTGCTATATGAGACTAAATGTGGCTAAAAAAGGTAAATATTTGCAAGTATTGTAACAACAACTGCCCACACAACTGAAGGCCACAGATCAAACCTGACAATGACTTTACAGAGTAGAAAACCAATGTTTGCTGTTCCAACTGCTTCAGAAACCACAAGACCATATAACTGGGCTGCCTCAATCTGCAAGATTGTAAGTAGATCATGAAAATCACAATCACCTCAAATGCACTCTAGCAGGGAGACAAGAAAGGAGTACAATCCAGCCAACAGACTGAAAAAACGAACTGTTCAAGAAGGAGAGCTCTGTTCAAACAGTGAAAATAGAGGCAACAGTGGAAGATAAACTCTATGGACTGCTGAGTGAACAGAATCAACAAGTAGCCAGATTCTGAAGTCAAACCTGAATAAAGGTCACTAATTTAACAGATTAATATGTTTTGAGTAAAAAAGATCAAGGCCATTATTTAAAGAATAGATTTTGGAGGCTAAAGGGGCAGATGGAGGTAAATTAATATCTAGAACAAAGCTGAAGGTATAACAACAGCCTGGTACAGAAAGGGACAAATGATCCCACACATCACTGTAAATGAAACTTGCCTTGTTTATGAGTTTTGTTTGCCTCAGATTTCGTTGTCTTTGGATTGTCTGCTTGCTGTACTCGGACCTCTTCCAGGTTTTTTGGGGGTCGCTTCAGTTTAGGCCGGACAGCCTGACTTCTTACTTGAATGCCTTTCTCTACCTGACACCTGGGATGTAAAGCAAACATATAGTTCACCACACGGTCTCAAACTTTGAAAATTCAATTCCCTCATCAAATCACAACTACTGTATGGATCACAAACATGGAGAATTACTACAACGATTATAAATAAACTGCAAATATTCACAAAGTGGTGCTGCAGAAAACAGAAGGACTAACATGCTGTGACAGAATCAACAATATGGAACCTAAGGAGACAAATACCAGTGAATCCATAATGGGGACGACCCGTTGCTGTGAAGATGGAACTGCGACTAACTAACTAACTAACTAACTAACTAACTAACTAACTAACTAACTGACTAACTAACTAACTAACTAACTAACTAACTAACTAACTAACTAACTAACCAGTGAATCCAGAGGTGAAGACATGACGCTGGTGCTGGATAGGACATATGCCGAGAAAACCTGCCAACAATATAAATACAGGATGTTTGAAAGTCTCATTTCACTGTATATAGAACAGCTGTTTGTTGGAGAGTATGTTTTCCGTCTTGCAAAAGGAAAACATACTCTCCAAAAACAGCTGTTCTACATACAAAGTGTGGTGAGACTTTACAAACATCCTGTATATAGGCCTTTGTCTGGAATCTACAATGCAAAAGAAATAGAGGAAGACCTAAAACACATGCAGGAGAGAAGCAGAGACAATAACATGGGGAGGAGATGGATGAAGCTGCATGGACTTGCTAAGAGTAGGAAGGCTTGGAGTGAATTAGTTGAACCATCCCCCAGTGGGGGCTGCAGGGTGAAAGAAGACGAAGATGAAGCCTATGATACATAGAACATGGCTTGAGATAACTCCTTTCACTACCATCTGCTTCCAATAATGTCTCTGTTAATCACTTTCACCTTCTAATGACAATCAGCAGATGTCCTCTTTCCATAAGATCAAGGGCTCTTTACTTTAATATCTATGACAGTCTTCTTTCCTTAATATGAGGGTAGGTCAGAAAGTTATGCACCATTATTATTATCTCTTTAAATGTTAATACCATACAAATGAAATTTAGTCACAATGTTCATGCACCTCATCTCATCTCATCTCATCATGTTCCTCTTGTAACTTGCGGTGTCGAGATGAAGTATAAACAGTGGGAGAGTGCCAGCTTATGGGTTTCATGTATCAATATTCCCATGGACTCTGTTATTCCCTGCGCCCATCGTTTACATGGTCAACTTCTTCCTCAGCTTCCCTCTGGTCTGTACATCATTGCTTGTTGTGGTATACTGTTAGTTGGTAATCTACTTGCATGGCCAAACCATTTGACTTGCTGCTTTCTAATAAAATCTAACAAATCTATAACCCCCACTTTAGTCCTGATTTCTTCATTTCTGATCTTTTCTCTTCTTGATACATTGAGTATTCTTCTCAAGAATCTCATTTCTGTTGTTGTGATTTTTCTTTTCTCTTTTTCTGTCATTGCCAAGGTTTGACATTGGTAACATAGAGTTGATAGAAAGATTATGTTGTAAAGTGCTTTATTAGTAGTTATTGATACATGTTTGTTCTTTGGTATTGGTGCCATTTGTCCAATGAGTTGGTTTGACTTATTGCATTTATTTTCGATCTCGTCTTCTGATTTTCCTTTTGATGATATTATACTTCCTGGGTACTTGAAACTCTTTACTTGTTTCAAGGGATGTTCATTTAGGTGAATCGTTGTTGCTTTTTCTTCTTTAGTCATAGTCAACACCTCTGCTTTACATGTGCTAATTTTCATGTTATGTTCCCTACACATTTCGTTTAGACTATTCATGTGGTCTTGTAATTCAGCTTCTGATTTTGCTATTAGTGCTTTGTCATCTGCAAACAGGACTTCTCTAATGGTTAGATTTGCAGATGGTTCTTCTTCTGTGTTCTCGTCAAGTGGTGTTCTTGCGGTCTCTGTTTGGCTGGTTTCTTTACATACGTTATCTATATATATTATAAACAAGAGAGGGGACAGGACACAACCTTGTCGTACTCCGGATCTTATGGTGAAGGGTTCTGAGTGTCCTCCAGTTGCTCTCACTATGCATTCACTGTTGTATAAGCTTCTACATAGGTTTGTTAGATGTGTCCTCACTACATATTGTTTAAGGATTTCCCAATCACTCCCTCGTTGTCTTCAAACTTTGTCCCATGGATTGCATTCTTAATGGGACCAAAAAGATGGAAATCAGATCATGCCAGGACTGGTCTGTAAGGTGGATGGGGCAGTATATTCCATAACATTTTGTCAATTGCCTCCCTTGTTTGCAAACGTGTGAGGATGCATGTTGTCGTGAAGGAGAAGCAGTTGCTTTCAATTCTTGTGTGGCCTACCCCTGCAGTAACAACGACTGAGTTTTATGAGTGTTTTGATGTAAATTTCCGATTTGATAGTTCTACCATTTGGCAGCATATCCACCAGAATAACCCCATCAATGTCCCCAAAAACTGTGGGCATGACTTTACTGGGTGATGGGGTTATTTTGAATTTTGTTCTGGCTGATGATTGAGGATGATGCCACTCCAGTGACTGTCTTTTTGTCTCCAGCTTAAAATTAAAAAATGATGAACTCAAGTTTTGTTTCCTGTCCCAATGTTTGAAAAATCAATACCCCCATTTGTCTCGAACTGCCGCAACAATTTTGAAAAAATTGTTTTTCTTTGGGCCTTATGGCCCCCTGTGAGAGCTCGAGTAACCCATCTTGCACAAACCTTTGAATATCCCAGGTTTTTGAAATTTCAATTGTTTGCTTGTGATTCATCTATCTATGCGAATCATGATGTCAGCACATTCCAACATGATCCGGTAGGTGGCTATACCAGGACATCCAGAACGTGGCTTATCAACCAGCTCTACATCTTCACTTGCAGAAAACAAAACTCTATGCTCCCGGTGACTAACTGTACTTCTATCAACTGCAAAATGTTGTGAATGTTAACAACAGTTTCTTTCTCTGTGATTAAATATTCTATAACAATCCTCTGCTTGTAACATCCTTCATTAATATCTGCCATTTCAACGATTTTGTGTCGGGTTAGAATTGGTTTACAGAGCTGCAGTTTAATAAAAACCTTCAAGAGATTATTAACTTAAATTGCTGCAAATTTAATGCTTCTATCTTTATTATTAGCTGAGATAATAATTGTGGCGTATATCTTTCTGACCTACCCTTGTACCTATAAAAATCATTCTCACTTCCTCAGCATCTTTGACAGATGGTCTCCTTTCCTTAATGTCTATAATAATTATTCTCACTTCCTCAGCATCTATGACAGATGGTCTCCTTTCCTTAATGTCTATAATAATTATTCTCACTTCCTCAGCATCTTTGACAGATGGTCTCCTTTCCTTAATGTCTATAATAATTATTCTCACTTCCTCAGCATCTATGACAGATGGTCTCCTTTCCTTAATGTCTATAATAATTATTCTCACTTCCTCAGCATCTTTGACAGATGGTCTCCTTTCCTTAATGTCTATAATAATTATTTTCACTTCCTCAGCATCTATGACAGATGGTCTCCTTTCCTTAATGTCTATAATAATTATTCTCACTTCCTCAGCATCTATGACAGATGGTCTCCTTTCCTTAATGTCTATAATAATTATTTTCACTTCCTCAGCATCTATGACAGATGGTCTCCTTTCCTTAATGTCTATAATAATTATTCTCACTTCCTCAGCATCTATGACAGATGGTCTCCTTTCCTTAATGTCTATAATAATTATTTTCACTTCCTCAGCATCTATGACAGATGGTCTCCTTTCCTTAATGTCTATAATAATGATTCTCACTTCCTCAGCATCTATGACAGATGGTCTCCTTTCCTTAATGTCTATAATAATTATTCTCACTTCCTCAGCATCTATGACAGATGGTCTCCTTTCCTTAATGTCTATAATAATTATTTTCACTTCCTCAGCATCTATGACAGATGGTCTCCTTTCCTTAATGTCTATAATAATTATTCTCACTTCCTCAGCATCTATGACAGATGGTCTCCTTTCCTTAATGTCTATAATAATTATTTTCACTTCCTCAGCATCTATGACAGATGGTCTCCTTTCCTTAATGTCTATAATAATTATTCTCACTTCCTCAGCATCTATGACAGATGGTCTCCTTTCCTTAATGTCTATAATAATTATTCTCACTTCCTCAGCATCTATGACAGATGGTCTCCTTTCCTTAATGTCTATAATAATTATTCTCACTTCCTCAGCATCTATGACAGTCTCATTTGCTTAATTACTATGACAAGATGTCCTTTTCCTAATATCGCTGGCAATCACTGTTTTGTTTAATTTTTATTAATACCTAAATCTAAGTTGTTTCTGTTACTGAAGCATTATAGCTATTGATCATCTCCTCAATGAAAAATGCTGGTACACGAACATATTTAAATGGTACAGATACCTTGGATTAAGAAGAACAATACTGTCATTTTACCAGATCTGAATAGCAAAGAAAACTGGCTCATAAAACGAATCCATAATCAGAAACATGGTGAATGACTGAAATGATTACAGACATACAAGGGGAAGTCAATAAGTAAGTCACAAATGGCTGTAGAAAAATAACTAAATATGATAACAACTTGAAACCAGTTTATTTTTATACATACATTGTCCCTTTATTTCTCAACATAATTTCCACCAACATTGATGCACTTATCCTATCGTTTTATCAGTCCTCCAAAACCGGCTACATGGAACTGTGTGCATTGTTTTCTAAACCACGTTTTTACTTCACATTCACCTTCGGCGTCATTCGCGAAATGTCTCCCATCAAGGCGGGTTTCAGTGTTTATGCTGACAAATGTTTGTCCCGTAAAGCGGTGCATAGCTGGGTAGAAAAAGCTACGAGAGAGATTCAATAAGTAAGTCGCACAGTTCTGTGGGATGGCAGGTAAATGAGAACAGGGCACGCTTTTCTATGCAGCAGGTTTGGGAGGACTGATAAAACGATAAGATAAGTGCATCAATGTTGGTGGAAATTATGTTGAGAAATAAAGGGACAATGTATGTATAAAAATAAACTTGTTTCAAGTTGTTATCATATTTAGTTATTTTTCTATAGCCATTTGTGGCTTACTTATTAACTTACCCTCGTACTATAAATGTTCACTAATTTGTGCCTGCACAGAATAATAGAAGTAAAATGGTATGACGGGGTCACCAATGTGGAGCTCAAACAGAGAGACACTCTTTTGTCTGGAACCCATAAGGTGAACAAAACAGTGGGAGACCTAAACACACAGGGAGAAGAAAATTAAAGACATGATGAAAAATATGGACAGTTAACGGAGCTGCAGAAGGCAGCATTGGCATTAATTGGTTCAGGGCTTATGCCTAAACGGGGAATAAAGAGCGCTAGCAGAAGAAAACAGAAATGTTGCTGTTGTTATTCTACAACTCACTGCATTCCACCCTATTAGTGCTATCTCTCTGGAACTTCCGATCCTCAGCATGGCGGATAGGCAGTGAAATGGTTAAGGCCTCTGAGTGTTTATGCTTGTGGCTACCGTTGCATTCGCATTTTCCTCATGTTGGACTGGTAGTTTATGGTTCCGTCACCCTGCTACTGAGTTGAGTGCGTGGCGTAACACTGTGAGCTGTGAATTTTGTGTGAAATGCTTTTAAATCTGCTTGAGGTTGTGGAGCGTGATCTGCATGTTCAAAGCAATGGCGGAGGGCTATGTTCCAGAATTGACCGGTTTTTGTGCCTTATGCAGAAATGTGTGGTGGCTGGTCTTCTGGTTGACTTCCGCTTCTTTTGACGATGAACCATGTTTTCGTGGAGGACTGTTTGTTTTGGCATTCTGGAGACAGCATTGTGTACGGTGAAGTGTTTTTTACATCTGTCCGAGGTGTTGTGGTGTGATCTGCATGCTCAAAATGGCGTAGCTGGCTAGATAACATCTAGAAACGGAGCAACAACATCCAGAGGTATCTGCATGTAAGGCGGCTGGTGTGTCGCAGGAGCGACCGGTTTTCTTGCCTTATGCAAACATGTGTGGCTGCTGGTTTTGCTAGTGACTGCCATTTCCATCGATGATGAACTGTGTTTTCGATGAGGACTTTTGTGTTGGCATTCTGGAGACAGTATGTACCAGTGAAATGTTTCTTTACATCTGTTCGAGGTTGTGTTGGTGCGTGAACTACATTTCGGAGAAAAAATGGCGTGGTGGTGGAGAACATCTGGGAATGGAACAACAATATCTCCCCGGGAAGGTTAACCCGGTCAACAAATGCCCGCAGAAGTCAGATGTGTCGGCCTAACGGCGCAAGAATGCAGCTTTGCTGTAAACAGGCACAACGCAGTCACATCCGAAAAAAACAAAAACAAAAAAACAAAAAACAAAAAATCCGTATGAACGCAGAAGAAGAAGAACAACAACAACAACAATATCTAGAGACATCGAGACTTTGTAGGTGAACATCTGGTTGGGAAAGTGACTGCCAATTCCATCGGTGGTGGACTGTATTGTTCGTAGAGGACTTTTGTGGTGACATTCTGGCGGTGGCATTTTGCACAGTGTGCCTGAGCAGGCCATTGTTTGTCGAGACTCCTGTCTTTTCCATTTGTCACATGGGGCAGTGGGAACATTTATGTGATATTCACTGACATGGGAACAGAGCATAATGAGGATGACCCTTTGCTGTGATGTTGGAACCACGACTAATGACTAATGACTAAAGTGCTTTCTCTGCCTCTTTTGATATTAGGGCCACTTCTTAACTGTGAGAACAGCACTATTTCAATTACCTTTCTTTAAACCCCATGTCACATAGTTGTCATTTCTGGATAAAATTTTGATCTCTGAAAAACTTATCACACTCATTTACAGTTACAATGAAGGCAAACTCTGTTCACAACTCTAAAACAAACTGACATTACAAAAAACAGCACACCCAAGAACAGGCATCAGAACCACTAAACCATATTCACCTATAGCAAGGCACAGTTCCACTAATATTCTTGATGCTGAAATGACCAGTTTTCCCACCGATGCGACCTCCTTGCTTGTGCCGGGACTCACAGCAGGTGCTGACCCGACAGTCCATAGTTCCATCAATGTAAATAGTCAGGCTAAAGGGATACCCACGGTGACGGTAGGACAGGAATGAGAAATCAGCTGTGGAAAAGAGTATTTTTCACAATGAATAAGTGGCTAACATACAGTTGCAAATACTGAGTACATTAACTTTTAAAGGATGTAAGGCCAGTCTTTAAGGTAGATTCTTATTTTCAAAAGAAAATTTATCATCTATCAGTCATCTATCCCCCAATGGGATATAGACTCAATCAGCTCACCCCAAGACCCCTATCTTTAGATATCCCATACAGCTCTATCAATGTCCTTCAAATATTATTAATTTCTCTTTCTACTTCTCTCCGTGAGTCTTTAGGTCTTCCTCTATTTCTTTTTCCCTGTAGGTTCCAGTCTAAAGCTTCTCTAGTTATACTAAACGGGCAATATTTACACGTATTCATGATTTTTAAAAAAAGTAAAAGACTCATTACATGCCTTGAGGCTGATTGGGTATATGGTGCTAGTCTTATAGTTTTTTAAATAAACCAAGCAGCACCCAATGGGTCATGTGATCAATTCATGCCACGTGCCTTTAATTTCCGGGACATTTACTGGTGCCCATTTTAGGCATTTGTCCTGCAAGTCCTACAAGAAACAAATGAAGATTGTAAACTAATTAGAGACATTAGACATAGAAAGTCAAATTTTTTGGGCATGTTATGAGAAGAAATGAATTGGAGAACTTGGTGACAACTGGCAAAATCGAAGGGAGGAGACCAAGGGGAAGACCGAGAATTAAATACCTGGATGGCTTGGCCACATGGCATGGTCAAGACAGAAACACTGAGCAGATCCACGACTCTGGTGATCGAGTGAGATGGAAAAACATGACCGCCCATGCTTATCGGCGTGGCACATGATGGATGGATTTTAGACTGGGTTCACCTGAGGGTCCACGTGGAATTTACCAAATCTTTGAGGGGGATTAACACATGATCACTGGGCTGACAGGTAAGCATGCTACTGAGCAGCCGTAGCTCCCAGTATTCATGGTGGGATGACGATATTCGTCATAGGTATCTTTTACTTGTTTTACTCAGTTTTGTCTTGGTTATATTTTGCTCCATCATCATCAAGTGCCATGATGATAGGTGTGAGCGGTCATGGTTCGCCATCTCACACAGTCACTAGAGTTTCAATTCAGAACTGTTTTCTTGTCCCGACCATGCCATGCTGCCAAATCATTAAAGCTTTTATTCCTTTGTTTTCCTCTTGCTCTCTTGCCATCAAGCTAGCCAGTTGTCACAAAATTTATATTTTGCTTACATCATCATCATCAAGTGCCGTGCCGACTGGCGTAGGCATTCATGGCTCTCCACAGATCTCGGTCTTTAGTGTTCTGGATCAACTCTGCTGATGATATTCCTCCATGCCACTGTCTCAATCTGTCCAGCATCATTTCTCTTGGTCTGCCTCTGCCTCTCTTCCCCTCGATCTTTCCAGTTGTTACGATGTTCTCCAATGCCTCTCTTCTCATCACATGACCAATGAAAGCTGTTTGTCTCTTTCTTATTGTTGTATATAGTGTTCTAGTTTCATTAGCCTCTTTCAGGCAATCGTTGTTAGTTACTTTGGCAGTCCAAGGAATTCGCAACATTCGTCTTAAAAACCACATCTCTGTTGCTTCTAAATTCTTCCTAATTTGTTCATTTACATTCCAAAATTCACTGCCATACAGCAAAACTGGTTCTATATAGCATTTTAGCACTCTCTTTCTTACATTCATTGATAGCGACTTATTGCATAAGATACTCTTCATTTTCTGAAATGCGGCTTTTGCCTGCCCTATTCTGCTCTTAATCTCTGTTGTACATCTTCCATTACATACCCTTTATAATAATAGTAGATACAGTGTTGTCGTGGACAGAGAAATTTGAGGGCTGCTCACATGGTCTGGCGTTGCATTCTCCTTTGAACTGGGTCAACCCAGCCACATGAAATGGGTACCAGGTATTCTAAGGGGCAAGGTGGTCACTGTGATACTGACCACATCTTTGATCAACAATCATTTGGGGAAGAACATACTGACCTAGCCAAAGTTACCTCTAAGCAGAACTACCATGGGCTGGTGCATATAATTTATAGCCCCTGATGCATATATTTTTTGACTCAGCATTTTGTATTTTAAAGTTTTAAAGGAAAGAGGAATTACTTCATTGCAGCAGGTTTGTATCTCACATACAGCTTGCTCTCTTTCCATAGAAATGTCTGTGTAAAGCCCAGCAGGGAGTAAAAACTCCCTATCTTCAGTAGATGGACCCCCCCCCCCCCTCCCCATGGAAGTCACTAAAACAATTGTACTTTTTTTTTGGGTGCTCACTCACTGTGAACTCAAACCTAGTCCATACACACTACTTCTAGTAGCACTGGACTGAATTTTGCATGTGAATTAGCTCTCCCTACTACCAGTGTCCTCGCCATCAGGATAACCCACCCCGACTTCAGAGGTACTTATAATTTACATCTCCAAGTCAAGAGCGAGAAATCAACATTTTAGTCCAACTGACTGGAGTATGGGATTTAACTCACTACCTCGGCATCAGCACACTGGATGTTTAACCCTACCAGACCGCTGAACCGATTTTTTGGTAATTTCCTAATCTGCCGCTATACCGCTGTACCCAATTTTCGGTATTCTGCCTAGTACGTGAAAAAAGCGTCACAAACTAAAAATAACCAACCAGTCGTGGTTAAACCTCATGGTTAGCCATTGCAAATGTCTTCCCCCATAGGTTTGAATTGACTTTGTGTGGTTTAACACGAAAAAATTCTGTAAATTCCCAATGAAACGTAGGCTGATGAACCAAGCACTTCAACAAGAAAGCGAAGTAGGTCTAGGATTTTCACAGTCCAACAGCTGATCGATACTTTGGTTTATTCAGACTTGATTGGCACACAAAAGTGGAATATTGGCGCTAGATGAAAGGTAGACCTATTTTCTACAATGTCTCCAAGTTACAAATTATTCTAACCACTTGTTTGCGTTAACTAACATTTTTTCTATATCAGGTTGATTTTTTCCCTCTTTAATGCTCAGGAGCCCAGGTATAGGGGACAGTTAGGGTTAGGGCCTCAGGTCTGGTAGGGTTAAGAATGAGTGCTCTTATCCATTTGGTCATACTGACTCTAATTGCACTCATGAAACAAACGACACAGCCTGGAAGCAAACCCATCCCCTTCGGAGCATGCGGAAGGTGGCTTAACCATTTTACCATTGAGAACCACACACAAGCAGATTATGTCATGAAACATACACAGAGCAATGTAGGTTCACTCACAACTTTAACCCTAGTGGATGACAGAGTAGAACTTTTGCTCACAACACTTCATCACTTAGAGGGAACACTGGACCCAGCAGTATCTCACTATCATGCCATGGTGGAACAGAGATTGAGTCCTTTATCTTTAAACTTTAAAACTATCTATTTAGTTTTGAAATAATATCAGAAACGTAAAGATAACCATGCTTTAACAAAGTCTGAAAACTCAAAGAAAGTGGGAAAACCTTGCAACAAAAATTCCTTACTTCCCTTTAATGCCAACTATAAATCCATCTATTACTTCACAGGTGGTGGGACAAGGGTCTCTCCTTTCAAAGGATAAGTAAGGCAGCTTCTTCTCTTTGCTAGCCTACAGGACATCTTTGGCAAGGTGGAATACACGATTAGCCTCCCCAGATCTCATGCTCCGAATGCTGTGGGTTCGATTTCAGGTTACGTCTTTCGGTTCACGGGTGCATTTTTCTCTGAGTCCTGGGGATCGTCGCTGGAGCTAGAGTTTGTGCTTTGTGAGACACTTTCGGCAGGCCGCCCTGCAGAAAGGGACAGAGCCATATGGGATAATACCCGAGGCAATGAAGTTGATACTCTTGAATTATGAGACTTATCAGAGTAATGTGACACCATGTGTGTATGTGATGGATTGAACTTGAAAGCTGCAGATGATAGGCAGACAATCTCTTTATGGGGACAATGGTTATGGTCACCAACCATTTGGTTATTGCCAAAAGGAGAGCAAAGGCTGACTACTTTCTTTACAGATGCCTTCTAAACTCAAGTAGTGAAAGAAATTATAATGGGAGGACTTTTGACAGACTTAAGGCGGCAAAGTTGTGCACAGGACAAGTCACTGCATGATGATTACTTCATAAAGAATGATAAATGAATCATCATCATCATGTGCCACGGCAATAAGCATGCGTGGTCATGGACGGCCATTTCACATGATCAAATGGTCTGGGATTAGGAATGGTTGATCACTAATGTTTAACAGTTATAAATGTTAAACTCACACCGTTTGACTTGGTCTCCGAAGGTTGTGGGTTCGATTCCAGGCCGCGTCCTTCAGTTCACAAATGCATTTTTTAAAGACTCCTGGGGGTCGTCACTGGAGCTACGGAGTTCGTGCTTTATGCGACGCTTTCGGCAGCCTGCGGTGCAAAAAGAGACTGAGCCATATGGGATAAAAACCCGGTGCAATGAAGTCAACCCTGTTGACTTTTAAGCGACTTGTTTAAATGTTGAACTCATTCTACAAGATGTCTGTAAAGTCACACTATACTTTGTATGTAGAACAAATTCGAAAAATGAAGTACATGATGTCATAAATAAATGCGCTCCACAGTTCATCGTGAAGCAATATGCAGTGAATGGCTGTCATCTGCTGGAATAATTCTTTGCACTACAAACAGAATGGTGTCATCAACGGAAGAAAAAATGTTTGTAAAATTTTGTCTACATTACAAAGTGACTTCAGAAACACCCCGTATATCACACAATTGGCCACATGTTTATTGGTTACTCTAAGGATAACACAAAGTCACAGCAGCATAGTGGTTAGTGCTCTTGCTTCCCAACATAGTGTTCTGGGTTCAATTCCTGATAGTGGTAGGATTTATTTGCCAGACCAATACAGCACTGGGGTCAACCGACCTGTGTAGAACTGGTACAGGACAATCTCATGTTTTTCCGGAATTTATCGAGGAATCTAAGGTGTTGAGCAAGGGAATCAGTCATCCTATCGTATATACGGTGACCTAGCATATGTGAAAGCCTAACACTTTGCACCTCAGTGGCAGTCTTAGACATGGATTACCTTTTACACATTTCTTAACTCCCCCTGACCCAGACAGTTGTTACAGGTATCTACCGCATCCTGACTGCAACTTTCATCACATCTGTTCCATATTATAATTTAAACTTGCTCAGATCCAATGTAAAAGATAGATTTATAGTCAACTCTGAAAAGATGTGAGGGATTTTTAATGTTTATTGCAGGGCTTTGCAGCTGCCATAGAGTAAGAATATCATGCAGTCACTAAAAAAGAAAATTGAGGCTTTTGGGCTCAAATGTTACAGAAAAGTCTTTAAAGAAGATTGAGAACAGCAAAAAATACTGAAACACTGCACAATATGAACATCAAAGAAAACTGGCCCATAAACTGCATCAAGTCTCAGAAACTGAGATACTTTGGCCATATTAAACATGACAGTGGCTTGGAAAGAACTGATGGAAGGCACAGTTTCTAAAGAAGGAGATAGTTTCAATTCAATTCAACTTTATTTTAAAAGGGTTACAAATTGGGTAAGCAGGCCTGTCTTACATTCGGCCCTTCCAATCACTCATCTTTCATTCATCAATAGTGCATGATACAATCACATTGGAAAATACATTGTCAAATTAATATTGTAAACATAAACAATTCATATTACAATGTTATGAGACACATCCCTCACCCACCCACACATCCCCATCCCACCCACATACACCCCTACCCACCCACACACATCCTCATCCACCCACACACAAAATCCACCCACCCATAAACACACACCCTCCATCCACCCACACATATCCTCCACCCTCCCACCCTCACCCAACCATACACATCCCCCACCCACCCGCACACAAACACCCACAATTCCCTATTAACACACATCCCTCCACAAACACACCCATCCCCCAGCCCACACACACCCACCCACCCACCCATATCCACACACCTCCAACCACCCAGCCAAACACTCATCCCCCCACCCACACACATACACATTCCCCACCCACTAACACCCACACACTTACACATTCCCCACCCACCAACCCACACATACCACCACCCACAGAGACTGACCATTAAGAAGATGGACGCAGGACATTGCAGAACACTGGATAAAAGGGTGCCCGAGTGGACAAAATGGCACGAGATCGAGAAACTTTTCGGCATGATGAAAGCAATATTCTGCCAAAGACCTTCTGCAAGATGACACACCATAGAACCACTTACAGTTAGGTTCCAGCTTGTCCTTGAAGACTGTCAGGGTGTTCCCTCCACAGTGCTGCTGCTCCACGACAATCTCCTGCCTCCTGTCAAACTGCTCCCGAGCCAAGGACAGAGTACTGCCGTGGTAATGCATGCTAACTTCACACATGCTTTCCTGCTGTCCTTTATATAGCTTGGCTGTTTCCTCCGGGTGAAGCTGAGTTTTTTAAAAGAAAAAACAGTGCATGGTGCTTCAGGTAAAACAGTTTACTGCAATTATGTAACTGCTGTTCGTGCATGGTGCTTCAAGTAAAAAAGTTTACTGCAATTATATAACTGCTGTTCTTGCATGGTACTACAGGTCAAAACGTTTACTGCAATTATGTAATTGTCGTTCTTGCATGGTGCTTTAGGTCAAAAATTTTACTGCAATTATTAACTGCTGATCTTGCATACTGCGGCTACCACAGAAAGCTCAAAGTCAGGGAATAATACTTCCTGAACAACTAACTCTTGGTGACAGAGATAACTTGGAGTAGTGACGATGAATTTATATTAGACTTGACATGTTATGCTACCATTATCACCTGCCATACTGGGTGGCAGGGGCAGATAATACTGAACCACAAATATAAGCCTTCTGAGTTCTTGATAAATTCAACCACTGATCGTCTTTCGTGCCAATTGGCCAACCCTGACAGCATCTTCTCCCTCTTTAGACTGCTGTCCTTTTTCCCCTTTTCAGGCCCTTTCGTCTCATAACATGACAATACAAAAACAAACTGACTTGTCCTGATATTGGTAGTCTTTGTGAATCGGCCTCTTGTGGGACTTAGATATTGGTCTTTTTAGCCGGGCATTGGACTCTTACGAAGAAATCACATCTATGTGACCTCCAGTTTCTTTCAGATATCTTAATTCAGTGTCTATGATTCACAGGCTTAGTTATATGATTCACAGTAATAGTTATATGATTCACAGGCTTAGTTATATGATTCACAGGGTAGTTATATGATTCACAGGAATAGTTATATGATTCACAGGCTTAGTTATATGATTCACAGGCTTAGTTATATGATTCACAGTATTAGTTATATGATTCACAGGGTAGTTATATGATTCACAGGCTTAGTTATATGATTCACAGGATTAGTTATATAATTCACAGGGTAGTTATATGATTCACAGGATTAGTTATATAATTCACGGGGTTAGTTATATGATTCACAGGCTTTAGTTATATGATTCACAGGATTAGTTATATGATTCACAAGAATAGTTATATGATTCACAGGATTAGTTATATGATTCACAGGCTTAGTTATATGATTCACAGGCTTAGTTATATGATTCACAGGCTTAGTTATATGATTCACAGGCTTAGTTATATGATTCACAGGAATAGTTATATGATTCACAGGATTAGTTATATGATTCACAGGCTTAGTTATATGATTCACAGGCTTAGTTATATGATTCACAGGCTTAGTTATATGATTCACAGGCTTAGTTATATGATTCACAGGATTAGTTATATGATTCACAGGATTAGTTATATAATTCACAGGATTAGTTATATAATTCACAAGATTAGTTATATAATTCACAGGATTAGTTATATGATTCACAGGAATAGTTATATGATTCACGGGATTAGTTATATGATTCACAGGAATAGTTATATAATTCACAGGATTAGTTATATAATTCACAGGATTAGTTATATAATTCACAGGCTTAGTTATATGATTCACAGGATTAGTATGGACACACATTGGAAACTAAGTACTTATGTGCATAACCAGGACTGTACAACAAGAACAAGCTTGCATGTTTCCAACATTTGTAGTGACGTGCTCAGCTCTCTTGGGGTTTACCAGAGTGATGTAGCATGGGGGTCTGATTATAATATTCCAACAATTATTTTCAGGGTAAAATGATTGTGTTGTAGGTCCCTTAATCTCTGAGTAATGAATTGGATGCTTCACATCATCAAAGAAGGATGAAACATAGGAGGTCCTCTGTACATATTGAACTGTTTACAGTAATAAACATAAAAGAATAAATCTTTGTCTGGCAATACAGTACTCACAGCTGTAGATGGGCGTTTTAGAGACCCCAACTGGGTGTCTTTTTTAATAGGTCTGTAACGTCTGATATTACGAGGGTTTATGCTTCCTCTTGGTGACTTTGGTGGAAGTGGAACTTGTGGAATGAGATACGGAGATACTCCGAGACGACCTTGCTCCATTTTTGACATAAGCATAACATATTTCCTGAGAGCTGCAGTGTCCAGCTGTTAGTAAAAAGAGAAGAAGCATTATGGAGAATTAAATAATGTTTTTAACTTTTAGATGCTAAATATCTGGCCATCAGAACAAAGACATGACAGAGATATTCGTTTAGAGAAAAGAGAAAGAATAGAAATGTATGCAAGAATGTTTTCAAAATATAGTCACTCCCCCGATGTGTCTCCACCTTGACGTGGTGGGGGAGCTTGCGTGTCCCATAGACCCCATTTGCTTGCCGATGGGTGAAAAATTACATATCGGACAGCTTATGGGATAGGGACCAGACTAAGAGAGACACAACCTGCTGCTCTGCAGGCATAGACTGAGGATAGCAGTCAAAATTTAAATGAGGTGCACAAAGGCAGAATTTCTTGGTCCGGACAAAACTCTTAAGGCTCCCTGTCGAGGGCTGTGGCTGAACGCCTCTAAGCCACAAACCCTCGGATCTTAGAGCCAGGCTGATACCCGTCTACCGGAAAATAGAAACATGATACTGAGCAAGCTACATGCTCAGGTCTGATACATGTTCGAAGGCTCCCAGCTGGGGGATATGAGAGTTTCCCGGATGAAGGGGCCTGGCCGTCTCCCGTTCACTGCTGCACGAAGGTAAGGTGCTGAGCCGGCAGCACATGTAGCCTACCTCGTGAGCGAGTACAAAAAAGTCAGAAAAGTGCCCCAGTCGAAGGGTTACGGAAACTGTCTGTATCTAACTCATAGAGAGTGTAGACAAAAGTGGAATAATGTCTCATCAACGCAAGATGGAACGCACGGCGAGCGAACCTATTGCGTGGTCTGAAGTCACAAGCAAAAGCTTACCGAGTGGATGTCACTCACAGTCTGACCGCTCCTGGTGTGTGATTGAGCGATCAGTGGCAAGTGGGATGCCCAATACATGGAAGTGAGGAACTAAAGCAGCCATGAGCAGGACGTGGAAACTCCTTGGGTGAGCCCAGTCTCAGAGCAATATGTGCCGGCTCTGCAATTATGGAAGCCTCCTTGGATAGCGAGATAATGCCCATGGTCTGCCCCTGCCTTCCCTTGAGGGCAGACCACGATATCGTTGATCGTTCTATCTTGACCAGCTGAGATGTGGGTGACATTACAACAGTCTAACGTGTCTCGAAACCAGAGGAAGGCTAACCTCACTAAAAAATGCCCGCCGGAAGTCGGAAGTGTCGTCCTACGGGTGGCAAACTAAAAATTGACACTACGCATTTACGTCCGAGTGAAATGTCTCGTCCGAATGTCTCCCGTGCTAGGAACAGCTCTGACTACCTAGTTTCCGAATGCCGCTCTTGTTCGGAACAGCTCTGACTAGGTAGTTTTCCGAATGTCCGCCGTGCCTGGAACAGCTCTGATGGGTACAGGGACAAGCACATGTCCGAAAACTCGCTTAGTGGAAACCAACCGCAGAGCTGACTGGTTTGTGCAGGAATGGCCCAGGGCGAGCGAAATGCCCAATATATTGAAGTGAGGAATTAAAACAGCCATGAGCAGGACGTGACGATTCCCTCGGTAAACCCAGCACCAGAGCGTTATGTGCCAGCTCTGCAATTATGGAAGCCACCCAGGATGGCGGAAAATGCTATGGACTGTCCCTGCCTTCACTTGAGAGATGACCGTGTAGTCTTCGACTGTTCCAACTAGACCAGCTGAGATGTGGACGGTACCACAAAAGTGAGAGTCTCCCAGGATTGCTAACCTGGTCAAAAATGCACGCTAAAAGTCGGATGTGTTGGCCTGAGGGTTTCGACCCGAGGGTGCCTAACCAGACACACCGCAATCACATCTGAAAAAATCACTCCGGATGAACGCAAAGAAGAAAATATAGTCAGTGTGTTATTTTACTGTAGAATCTTCTTTTTCTTCTTTCATCCGATATAATTTGTTGTTGTTTAGGATGTAATTGCATTGTGCTTATTTACAGCAGAGCTACAACATTTGCGCCTCTTGGTCGACACATCTGACTTCGTCCTGGCATTTGCTGACCAAGTTAGCCTTTCCACGTATTGTAGAAAGTGTTTACTTCATTTTAATCATCCATACTCTTAATTTTACTTCATTCTCTCTGCGCCAAACAACTCCCCATTCATGTAATTGTTCTTATATCAACCAATTGTTATAGCAGTCCAATAATTAATTAGTCATGACATAAGTTTCCTTACCCCAGAAATTTGTTACATTAGTCCAATAATTAGTCATTCACCAATTGCTTTTACTCCAGCAGGTTATATCAGTCTAATCAATTTCCTTGCCTCAGCAATTAGTTACATTAGTCCAATAATTAATCATTCACTGTTAGGTTAGGGTTAGACATGGAGCTGTGGCTAGAGCAGCTGAACGTAGATACAGTCGGTGAGTTGATGGGACATGAATTAGGTATAATGCTCATACAAACAGGGAAGCTCAGAAATTACAATAAGCCAAATAAGATTTTTTGACATGGGATCATTTGGGGACCAGCAACAATTTTAAAGAAACTAAGAGCATCAAATGCTTTCTGTGTTAGATTGGATCATTTGGGACCAGCAGAAATCTTATAGAAGCAAAAAATTGCCTTCTGTGTAGATTGGTAAGGCTTTTAAATTGTGCTGGTTGTGACTGCCTCACCCGTAGCCACTATTGTATTGCTATTTGCATAGTCCTTTATGCTTTTTTCTAGCTCCCCTCGCTACCAGGAAAGCTTTAACCATTTTTTCTGCTTACAGTGGAAGCCTTGCCCTTTACTAAATCTTATTTTACTGATTGCATCTACTCCAGTGTGGTTGCATTTGAAATGATGTTTGACAGACATAACTTTCTGTCGTGTGTCTTACTTTCAGAACCAGAATACTACAGGGAAATAGGGAAATGGATCCCTTCTGTGATAACCTATGAATCTCATCTGCAGAGAGACACAATGGACTATATTACTATTTGGCACCAGACTTTGCGTTGGTTTTCATAAAATGGCATTAGTGCCGGTCAATCAGAAAGCAATGGTAAACTACTGAACGTAAACTTGCCAAGAAATCACAAACAGCCAAACAATGCTGGGGCTGACTGCAACACCATGTAATGGAGTCCAACTTGGACATGTCCATCCCAACAGGGACTGTCGGGTGTGAGCATCACTAATCTCAGATGTCACTAATCTCAGATGTCACTGGTTGTAGAAGGCAGTTTAACCTGATGTTGCATGTCCTTTGCAGGATGTTGTGATCACCCCCAAACTAGGCAATTATTATGTTCAGTAGTTTGCCATTGCTTTCTTAACGAGAAGCCAATGTTTAAGTCCAACTGACCAGTGTAAGGAAACGATCACACTACCCTGTCAGCAGCGCACTGGAAGTTTAAGACAGAGCTATCTTATCCATACTTTGAAATCATCATTTCACAGGTACGCCTCTGGCAAAACACAGGACTCCATTTTCATGATAAGGCACAATTCCAGCATAAAAACTGAAAACAACTTTCAACCTAGCCTTTCTGACTTTAAACTCGTTCATCTGGCACTGACCGCTCCCCCCCCCCCCTCCTCTTTCTGCCCTCTCTTACCTTTACGATGTTTCATTTTACAATGTCAAAACCTGGTTTGTCAGCCATCATCACCCCCCCCCCCCCCTCTCATCCTCCACCACCTCAAAATAAGCAGATCTCAGAACATTTACATTAATTCCAAAGCATCAGTGACAATCAATTATATGATTTAGAACTTTGGAGCGTCTAACAGCTAAAATGAGCGAATTTACAAACCAAACGAGTTAAATACAAACAAAAATGCATAACTTGACTGTGTGTGTTACTGTAAATAGCATTCCAGGACATACCAAGAGCTTACATCATTTCCAATTATTTATATTCTATCAAGTCCCGCCCGTCTGTCCGTCCCCTCATTCCCTCCCTCCATCCATCTATCTATGTATCTGTCTATCTTATATCTAACAATGAAACCACACACTCACAGATACAAAGTTTTTGGGATCTCTGTGTTCCTTTGATGCCAAGCGTCTGTTGTCTGTTTGATCCCTTCTGGTATCAGTGGATTCTCTGCTAGTGTGTCTGCTTCCTTTGTTAATCTCTGCGTGTGAAGAAGAAATTGGCCTCCCTTCATCATCGAGGTATATGACCTAAGAAAGATACAACACATACCAACAGTTTCAACATTTAAAGCAAACAGGATGGACTTCATTGCACCGGGTTTTATCTCATATTCCTCGACCTCCTTCAGAGAGCGGCCTGCCCATAGCATCTCACAGAGAACGGACTCCCTAGCTACCACCCCCATGGGGCTCCGAGAAAAAGCTGAACTTTGACAGACAAAGTCCGAAAACTAGCCCAGGACATTCCAAGCGCCACACAGTCCCCCACGGCAAACAAAACCTGTACACTGCATGTAGAAGAGGAACGGGTTGTGAGAGTAAAGATATTCATGACAATGCAACAAAATAAACGAAGAGATAAGGCTGACGATGCTTATATCTAAAGAAACTCAATTGCTAACAGAAAAAGGCAAAATGTGAAGGGATAGTTGGACAGTAAAAAATATGTTGAAATGAAAGAGCAAGCAGCAACAAGAGGACGAATCTAATGATACAAGAAAAGGGTTCAGGCTGAGGACATTAACAAAAATATAGCAGGAGAACAAGCGGTGATTCAGAACAAACTTACCAAAGAAAACATTAAAAATAAAAAAAAAAACAAGATGACCATGTAGAGAAGAACTAATGTCATGTTTTGTCGAACGGTGTTGCCGCACATCGGGTATTTCCATGGAGCAGCCATCCCAAAGTATTTCTGCTCAGGAGTTGGTGACGAGAAGAAGAAGAATAGGAAGAAAACTAGGCAATGATGATTATAAACAATCCTTTCGTGGATTAATTGTACATTTGTCTAAGCGTTCCTAATATGATTGTGTGTGTGCGCGCGCGCGCGCGTGTGTGTGTGTGTACACGTACACAGTGAATAAAACGGTTATCTCCCTGCCACACACTCACCCGGTTACCAATACATACCCCAACCAAAAGAACATAGAAATAATCAATAAGATTTTAGACTAAAATAATCAATAAGATTTTAGACTAAAATAATCAATAAGATTTTAGACTAAATAACTCAGAACATTATCTCCTCTCTCTCTCTCTCTCTCTCCCCCCCCTCTCTCTCTTTGTGTGTGTGTGTGTGTGTGTGTGTGTGTGTGTGTGCGCGCGTGTGTGTATGTGTGCGCGCACGTATAAGGAAAGTTGATAAAGAACCTGTCTCCTCGCCATAGGCGTTTTGGTCTCCTCTTACTTGCCTGTCGGAGCTTCGATCCTATACCAGTTGCCGACCAAGGCTTAAGGCCTAGTCTGCACTGTCATAACAGTTAAGTCTTACGTTGCATTTCCTCGCACCAGGATAAGGCTTGTACCCTCCCAATTGCGCTTCTCCGCCACAAGCTGTTGGCACGTTGGGTGTCGGGCTTGGAGAACGCCGCCCAACATTTGGCGCTAACAGAATGCAGGTAGTACCGTCTACTGCCATACGGTAGCTCATTCATATCTATGACCTGACACACATCGTATGAGCCTAAGCGTCTTGTAAATGTTGCGTGCTAACTCAAACTGAAAACGGCCACTGTAATTTCAACACAGGACGTAACACGTGACACACGCCGCCAGAACTTCAAGTGAGATTAATTATGCATAAATGACGGGAGTACGCAAGAAATACGACTTAGAAAATTGACAGTCATTCATCGACTTTCTGTTCCTGGTTGGCTGTCCGGACTTTCTACAGACGGTGTCAAATACGGTGTCTTTTTAAAAATTATATACTAAGCTTTTTTAGGCTTGCTGTAATTAAATGTTAGTTGTAAGGTCAGCATGGCCGAATGGATAAGAACATTCATTCTTACACATTTGGTCTGCTATGCCGAGGTAGCGTGTTCAACCCCTACACCGGTCAGTTGGACGAAAATGTTGACTTCCCTTCCCTCACATCCCCCCCCCCCTCTGATTTGGGGATGTCGTAAATTACAAGTACCTCTGAAGTCGGAGTGGGTTTGTCTGATGGCGAGGGACACTAGTAATAGAGAAAGCTAATCCATACGCAAAAATCAGTCCAGTGTACCAGAAGTAGTAGCAAGTGTGTGGACTACGCTTGAGTTTAAAACGAGAGAACACAAAACAAAATGTTAGTTAAGATGGGGATTGGGAGACAATAAGAAGTAAAAACTGACGAGATTGAGAACAGGATGGAGATATACATGGTAGAAGTTCTTAGAATCCTAACTTGTCTTTGCCACTAACAAGCGTCTGTTTTACGTTGCCTACCCATATACTCTTCTTTTTGGTCATGTGATGAGAAGAGGGGCATTGGAGAACATCGTGACGACTGGAAAGATCGGGGGGGGGGGGGGGGGAAGCAGAGGCCGACCAAGAGAAAAAATGCTGGATGGATTAAGACGTTACAGGGAGGAATATCAGCAGCAGAGTTGATCATAAATATCAAAGACAGAGATCTGTGGGAGCCACGAGTGCCTACGCCAACTGGCATGGCACTTGATGATGATGATGATGATGATGATGATGATGATGATGATGATGATGATGATGATGATGATGATGATGATGATGATGATCCATGTACGAGAGCTGGCATAGGGGAGCATTTTTAAAATTGACGTGGGCTTCCAATTCGACCCAAATACATGGTGTATTTTTAATGTCTGTGCAGTGTTTGAATATATATATATATATATATATATATATATATATATATATATATATATATATATATATATATATATATATATCCAAGTTTTGTATTCACCTATTATGTTGCATGAACTTTACAGAGGGTGAATACAAAACTTGGACCGACAATATTACCAAACACTGCACGATCATTAAAAACACTATATATGGTACCAGGAGATGTCTTGGGAAGTAAAGGTGATCGGTGTGCTTTTGCCTACATTACCTTTCGAGTACATCATCATCATCATCCAGTTCCTTTCCGGCTGGCATGGGCGATCATGCTTCTCCACAAATTGCGATCTCTGACGGCATGGATTAAGTCGTGTGCTGACTCCATGACTCAGTCTGTCAAGAATCTTCTCACGCTGTCTTCCTCTATCTCTCTTTCCAAATTAGTATAGCCTGCCGATGATCCGCAGACTACACATGTCAACCTTATCTCCCCATGATCTAGACTGGGAAACCATGACCGCGAGGTCATTGGCCAAGGGGGCTCTGGCTCGCCGGGGGGGGGGGGGGAGAAGGGAAACTCCCCTTGGTCACATTTTTCTGTCCTAAACCTGCGACTGGCCTAGCAAATATCCGTCGGGGGTTTTTCCCTACTGCTCAAGGGAAAAGAAAGAAGCAATTTGTGATTGGCATTGACATACTACTCCTTCAATTGACGTTTTGCACGAGTACAAATCAATAACCGTGAATGCATTTCTCTGGTCTTATCACTTCTCCTGTTTGGCGGTGACTGCCGGGTGACCTCGGTGACAACTCCTGAAATAAAGGCCACCGTCCCAATGCATAGGGGTACACTATTGCCAGCACTGATAGGTGGCAAATATTTACCGAACAGTTGCCCAGCAACAGAGCAGGACAACACAAGCCGGTGTATAGCTTTCCAGCTTGGGGCTGGGTTGAAGCGACCCGCGGTAATATATCGAGTAATGGAAACCGTAAATAGACGGCAGATCCGATTGGTGTGAGCAGATTGTGAGGAGAGAGGTAGAAAGGAAGGAATGTGGGTATGCGGGTAGGTGTGTAGGAAGTATGCAGGTAGGGAGGGAAGGGAAAAAAACAAGACTGAGGGGAGGATGAAGGAAGGGAGGAGGAATATAGTAAGACAGAAAGGAAGGAGTGATGTCGGAAAAAAGGAAGGAAGTAGAGAGCGGATGAAAAAGGAAGTAGAGAGGTAAAGACTGGAAGAAAAGGAACGAAAGAGGTAACGATGGAAGTATGGATGGAGGATCGGAAGAAAGTTAACGTTGGGAAGGAACAAAGGAAGAGAAAGGAAAAAGGAAAGAAGGAATGCAAGATGATTTCTACGGGAGGGAAGGAAGGAAGGAAGGAAGGAAGGAAGGAAGGAAGGAAGGAAGGAATGCTAGATGACTTCTGGGGGGAGGAAGGAGGGAAGGAAGGAAGGAATGAAGGAATGCAAGATGACTTCTAGGGGAAGGAAGGAAGGAAGGACAAAGAAGGAAGGGAGGAGAAAAGGAAGGAAGGAAGGAATGCAAGATGACTTCTAGGGGAAGGAAGGAAGGAAGGAAAGAAGGAATGCAATATGACTTCTAGGGGAAGGAAGGAAGGAAGGAAGGAAGGAAGGAAGGAATGCAAGATGACTTCTAGGGGAAGGAAAGAAGGAAGGAAGGAATGCAAGATGACTTCTAGGGGAAGGAAGGAAGGAAGGAAGGAAGGAAAGATGACTTCTATGGGAAGGAAGGAAGGAAGGAAGGAAGGAAGGAAGGAAGGCAAGATGACTTCTAGGGGAAGGAAGAAAGGAAGGAAGGAAGGCAAGATGACTTCTAGGGGAAGGAAGGAAGGAAGGAAGGAAGGAAGGAAGGAAGGAAGGAAGGAAGGAAGGAAGGAAGGAAGGAAGGAAGGAAGGAAGGAAGGAAGGAAGGCTGTGCAACCGTTGGATGACAAAGCATCTCTGGTTGTGAAAATGTCCGCCATGTTAGATTTTAGAATATTATGTAAATGAAATTAACTTCTTAAGAGAGAGAGAGAGAGAGAGAGAGAGAGAGAGAGAGAGAGAGAGAGAGAGAGAGAGGGGGGGGGGGGACGTCATTTAAGAAAATAAAAATGTTATGAGAATATACTTTATTATGTTTTGATTTAATTTTTTTTTCATTTGTTCTGGGTATTATTTTATGTTGCTACAACGAACAACGTTATATACATTTGAAATATACACCCAAATAAGTAACAGGTGTTGCAAACAACAACTCATTTTCAATCAAACAAACCTGAAAAGATATATAAGGGATAGTGAGATGAACTGAGTCAAGAAAATCACAGCACGCGGAACATTCCCATACATGCTCCGTCCCCATCTGCAACAGCCAGCTAAGAGTCCTAAAACTAATAGTACCAGTAGCAGTCTGATTGTGTCCGTCTGGCCTTTCCTCGGAGTTTTGAGTGTCGACCAGATCCTCTGGTCACTCCCTGCAGCGCCATTTTACAATTCCCCGACATGGAATCAAGGGTTATAAATCAGCCGACCGCTTGGCCTTGATTTTGGTGCTGGCCGTCCAGACAGCAATGGCAAACTACTAAACTGAGATTGCCTAGTATATTACAAACAGCCAATGAATGCTAGGGTTGATTGCAGGGTTCTGTAAAAGACAGGCAACTAACTGTAAGTATATTTATTATATAAGACTTTAACATCTTTGGACAAAGGAGAACACCGAGACCGTATCGCATGAATTCAGTAGAGACGCTAAAGATCTCGAGATAATAGTTACATATCCTGTACAGGACGTCGCAGTCAACCCCAGCATTTTTGGCTCTTTCTGATATCTTGGCAAATTTACTTTCAGTAGTTTGCCAATGCTTTCTGAACGGCCGGCACTCATACAATTTTATTAAAACCAAAGCAAGGCAGTCGGCTGCCAAATCGTCCGCAACTGTGTTTCGAACGCGGTATGCGGGATTACGAATTGCGCCTGTAACCCCCTTTGCCACCGAGCCGGTCTCTGTATAATAAGGAATATATACTGGGAGCGCGAATCTGCAATCAGATAGATGGAGAACTTAGTGAAGCCAGAACAAATTAACAGAAGCGTTGAGCAAGGTTGAATTTTATCACCTGATATTTTCACCATTGACGAACAGACAATGCTCTGTGTCACGGAAAAACTTGATAGTTTCGATCGATGACAAAAAGACCCGACATTCGTCTACAAAAACAGGCAATCCTTTGATGAGCAGGGGACTGAGGAACAAAATACGTCGCGTCAAATGTCTACACACAGTCGGCATTTTGTTAACAAGTTGTTGTTCGAGACGGGACAATAGCGCCATCCGTCTGCAAGGCGGTAGTCAGCCTTTGAAGTCGTAGACGGAATGTCTGGACAGACGTCGGATGGATTCTGTGATGTGGGAAAAATCCCCTGGTTCACCGGCAGACGGGACCTTTGTTGTACGAGACTAAAGATTCCCAGATGAAAGCAAACTAGACGGCGGGTTGATTCCAGTCAGTCTAAAACAGGGGGAGAAAGCCAGACTCTGGACTGATCAGCGTCTAGACTTTTTGGTGACGTCACTCAAGCCCCGAATTAAAACCAGTTGCGGTAAACAAGTTCGAGTTAGTCGACCAAAAGTATGAAGTGCTAAGGATCGGCGCAGTATTCCGAGTTGTGTTATAGAAAGAGACTATAGTGTCAAAGTGTTGATATTTATCGGCGGACATAGATCCAGTCTGTGATTGCATAGTCTCAATCTTCAACCGGAATAGCAATATGGTATTCTATTAATCATATCTAACTTAGAGTATGATTAGGAATAGAGTACAGTACTGTGCGGTGATATAATGTATTATAGGAGCGTCGGCACTAGTAGTCTATTGTGTGGCTTTAACTAGCTTGTGTGATATATCATTTAACTCAGGGAGTTAAGGACAGGGTAGTGGGTTAATAATTAGAGAGATTGAGGATGGTTGGGAGGGATGAAGGGAATGTGAAATGGTAGGATCTTCCAGTAGGGCATCTGCTGGGTTTCTACCCGTTTCCTTTAATCTTTCCTTGTCTCACCATGTCTCAGGTCAATGTGATGAGCTATTTGGCCGTATGACAGAGTTAGGTTCTCTGTTATAGATCTGAGTGCTGCTATCGGCCTACACTCACCTAATTAAGGTCAGAATTTAGTTGCTCTCACCAGGGTGTTCTATATTCAACAGGTTCCTCTCGATTGTGCTACGATATACTACCAAGAAGTTAGTATCAAAGTTAAAGAAAGTGATGGCTCACGGATTGAAGACAGAGGTTGCTGAGAGGCTTGTACACTGGGCTCATAACCTAGCTGGTCTGCAGAAACCTGGCTTTTGCTGAGCAGGACTTGAGGAATATATGTGTGTTTTTTCTTGAGTGATAAGCTACATCACCGAAGATTCAGAACACTATAAATAACACATATACCAAGGACACCAATATATATATATATATATATATATATATATATATATATATATATATATATATATATATATATATATATATATATATATATATATATATAACATTAATAGGTTGTTTTTTTTAAGATGGGGAAAATCTTATAACCAGTGACTTATGAACAGTTAGATTTTCCCATGTGACATTTAAGTTATTGGAAAGATTCTCTGACAAACGAACATTATTGAACAGAGTAAATTCATAGTGTGTGTTAGAGTGAAGACCAAGATTGGACATTGTCGATCATTGATGACCAGCGTCCTGATTATTCGAGAGTTGTCGGAGAAAGTCGTCACGAGGCCAGAGAAACATCAGCTGGGTGAGGTTTTCTGTCCGGAATACATGGTGCTGTTGTGTGCTCAGCACAGTGATGCAACTGACTTGACTCTTGATTCACTGGTCTAATTCTACATACACCTTAGAATATTCGACACACATTCTACACATTACACACACACACACACTTCTCACACACATACTTTTTGCTTTAATAAATTATTTGTTGTATTTATTTGTTAAAGCTAGAGTTGTTGAGTATGTTGTGTTGGGGAAGAATGAGATGGGGCATGATTCAGGGGTGAGTGAGAGTAAGATAGAGGTGTCTACAGACTGAAGGAGTTTTGTGGACGGATTCTGGTGGTTACTCTAGGACAATAATATTGGGTTAATAAAAAATGTGGGTGTTGATTCCCCTCACTCCAGGGACCACACTAAAGTAATAAAGGATTACTACGACACTGAAACATCAAACAACTTGAGGGAGCTAAAGTTGAAGGCCAAAATAGGGTACTTTGAGGCAGGTCGGTGACAGTTTTAAAATCAGAGTTTGTGGACTTCTGTCTGAAAGGATATATTCATACAGATAACAACGGGTTGCAGCCAGCCCTAATAATGCTAGAGATGTGGTAATAAACATTGCTAGTGAATATCAGTGAGCTGACAACAACATGACCGGTTTTCTCCCTCTCACATAAATTCAGTTGCTTCAAATTTATTTCTTGAAGGTATGGTAAACTTTTCTCGTATATATTCGCCAGTTGTCAGAATAGTTATTTGGAATCTGGCGGTTATTGTTTATTTCTTGAGTTCAGGTTTTAATGTATATAACTGTAAACCATTTTAGGCAAGACAGTTGGGAAGGGGGAGGGGGGTCGAGAAGAAAGGAAGGATGAGTGGAAGAGGAAACATGAGCAGGAAGAGATGCAAGATGAGTCAAATGTAAATAAAATGTAGTAGGCCCACGTATATAAAACGCGACCGCATGCGGTGTTAAAATATACAATCGGACCACACATACCTCAACGTGTATATGTCGCAGAAATTAACATGAAAAGGTAGAACTGCCGCGCAGTCTGCCTACTTCCAAAACAAAATGGATATACTGTAAACGCATTAAAATGATTGTCACGCAGAGTGGCACATAATTCTATGCTCCCTAACATCATCAACCGCAAATAATGGCATTTCCATTTTGACATCACGTTCTGCCAGGTCCCTCAATCAATATCGATTAACACCGATCATGCACTTTAGTCTTAAATATTGATAGGCGGAAATTAACTCTCTCTCTCTCTCTCTCTCTCTCTCTCTCTCTCTCTGTGTGTGTGCGCGCGCGCGCGTGTGCGTGCGTGCACTTCCGTCCACTTTTCCACCGGTCCTGCCTGTCTATGTAGTTCTTAATAAAAACTAATATATTTGTTTACTTGTTCATTCTTGTGTGTGTGTGTGTGTGTGTGTGTGTGTGTGTGTGCGTGCGCGCGCGTGTGTCCATCCACTTTTCTACTGTCACTGCCTGCCTATGCGGCTGATAATAATTGAATCAATTGGGGGTGGGGGGAGAAGAGATGTTTTGTGCGCGCGCGCGTGTGTGTGTGTGTGCTTGTCTCCATAAACTTTTCTACTGTTACTGCCTGTCTATTCAGTTGATAATAAACGCGCTGGGTTTGTGTGTATGTGCGCGCGCACGCATGTGTGTGTGTGTGGGGGGGGGGGGGGTGCTTGTCCCCATAAACAGTTCCAGTTAAAGTAAATTGCAAATCTTTTACAGAACGTCGCAGTCGGCCCAAGCATATTTTGGCTGTCTGCGATTTCTTAGCAAGTTTACGTTCAGTAGTTTGCCACTACTTTCTGAATGACTGGCTCTCATACCATTGTATAAAGACCAACGAGAGGCGGTCTGCTTCCAAATCTCCCGCAGCTGTGTTTCGAATGTGATATGCGGGATTACGAATTGTGTCCGTAACCTCTTAGCCACTGAACCGGCTGTGCGGTTAATAAACACCAATACATGTGTTTATTTGTTCTGTGTGTGTGTGGGGGGGGGGGGGGGGGGAAGTGTGTGTGTGTTTGTGTGTGTGAGTGTGGGGTGTGTGTGTGGGGTGTGTGAGTGTGTGGGTGGGTGTGTGTGTGTGTGTGAGTGCGTGCGTGTGTGTGGGGGGGGGGGGGTGTGTGTGTGTCCTTCCGCCAACTTTACTGCCGCCCCTGTCTATATATGCAGCTGTTAACATGTGTATGCAGTTAATAAGTATTGATAAATGTCTTTATTTTTTTCACTGATTTGTATGTGTGTGCGTGCGCGCGCGTGTTTATGTGTGTACACGCGAGCGTCCGTCCACCGTTCCTGTATTTTATGCAGTAGTTAACAAGCATTATTGATTTGTTATTTGGTCATTACTATGTACAGGGCGAGTCAATAAGTAAGTGATATAGGTCTGTGGGATGGCAGGTAAATGTAGTTGGTGTTTTCTACAGGTGTCATTAGGTGACAGCAACATCGAACTTTATATTCCTGTTCGTTGGGTGGCGCTAGGTGTCTCATGCGCATGCGCAGAGCATGAACAAACTGGCGACTGTACTTACGGAGTGTACAACCAAAGAGCAACGTGCTGTTGTGCGTTTTGTGTGGGCAAAAAGACTGCCTGCAAAGGACATTCATAAGGAAATTCTTCCTGTTTATGCTGATAAATGTTTGTCCCATAAAGCGGCGCATAGCTGGGTAAAAATCTTTTCTCAAGGACCCTCTAAAATTGTTGACGAAATCCGATCTGGTCGTCCTGTTGAGATTGCAACAGAAGCATCCGTGCAGCGGGTGGATGAGATGATTAGAGGTGACAGGTGAGTAACGATAGACTCTGTAGCATCTGCAATAGGGTGCTAATATGGTTCAGCATGCAATTCGAAGAAAACGTCCAGGACTACTGACTAAAGTAGTGTTGCTTCTTCATGACAATGCCAGACCACATACGGCTCGATTAACTCAGGAGAAAATTAACCAACTAAGGCGGGAAGTTCTGCAACATCCACCTTACAGCCCCGACTTAGCCCCAAGAGATTTCCACCTTTTTGGTCACTGAAAACCCACCTTGGCGGGAGACATTTCACGAATGACGCCGAAGTTGAATGTGAAGTGAAAACGTCGTTTAGAAAACAGAGCACGCAGTTCTATGCAGCCGGTTTGAGAGGACTGATAAAACGATGGGATAAGTCCATCAATGTTGGTTGAAATTATGTTGAGAAATAAAGGGACAATGTGTGTATAAAAATAAACTGGTTTCAAGTTGTTATCATATTTAGTTTTTTTTTTTTTAAAACAGCCATTTGTGACTTACTTATTGACTTCCCCTCGTAAATGTTTAACTTTACTACCACATATTGTCTCAATGCATACCCTTTACTATTTCAATCAGGGCTGGTGTGTCTGAGAGATTACGTGTCCGCCTCGCGCTCAGGAGTTGCTTGGTTCGAAACCCAGCACACAGCTGGGAAGTTATACAAGAACCGCTGACGCCTAGTAGGCCGTACTACCTGCTTTCTGTTGGCGCAGACCGTTGGAGGGGCGCTCATCAAACTGACACCCCACATTGTGCCAACGGTTTCGGGCGGAGCAGCAAGACTGGGAGGGTACAAGCCTTATCCTAGTGCGAGGAAATGCAGCATGGCAGGGCAGACCAGATCCTAAGCCTAAGTCGGCAACTGGTCTAGGGTAGAAGTTCTTACAGGCGGACAGTTAGAGCATTGCTTTGCTGATCCAGCAGCTTCTGCAACTTGTCTTGTTCCAGATGTATTGGTGTTACCTTTCCTCTGAAGTAAACTAGGCGGGCAGAGAGAGAGAGAGAGAGAGAGAGAGAGAGAGAGAGAGAGAGAGAGAGAGAGAGAGATCAAGCTGCATGGACACCACATGGTCTCTACAATTCAGTCCAGGCATTGTGTTGTGGAGAGGTTATTATGCAGTGTTTGAAGTACAAAGCAACAAACTGTACTTTTGTATGGATGTGAAGCGTGGACAATGAGCAGTCAAGCTGTTTTAATAGCTGATGGTTGTGGAAATGTGGTTTCTGAGGAAAATGCAAAGAATACCATGGACAGACAGAAAAACCAATGAACAAGTCCTTCAAGAAACAAATGAAGATCTTAAACTGATTAGAGTCAGATGTAGACAGTCAAAATGTGTGGGCATGTTATGAGAAGAAATGACTTGGAGAACTTGGTGACAACTGGCAAGATCGAACGAAGGGAAGAGACCAAGGGGAAGACCGAGAAGTAAATACCTGGATGGCTTGGCCAGGTGGCATGGTCGAGAAAGGAACACGGAGCTGATCCACGACCCTGGTGATTGAGTGAGATGGCAGGACATGACCGCCCACGTTTATCGGCATGGCATATGATGGATGGATGGATGGATGTAACAAACTACCGTCTGTCAAGACGGCAAGGTGTCAGTACAGTATTAATAACATCACAAACACCCACCATTTTTCTTGGGTAGTGAGATCTGATATTTAGCTTTCTCAGATTAATGCGGAAAAAAAAAAAGAAGACCTGGTGTCCAAGACGCTATTAATGCGAAAAAAGAAGATCTCGTGTGCAAGACGCTATTAATGCGAAAAAAGAAGATCTCGTGTGCAAGACGCTATTAATGCGAAAAAGAAGATCTCGTGTGCAAGACGCTATTAATGCGAAAAAAGAAGATCTCGTATGCAAGACGCTATTAATGCGAAAAAAGAAGATCTCGTGTGCAAGACGCTATTAATGCGAAAAAAGAAGATCTCGTGTGCAAGACGCTATTAATGCGAAAAAAGAAGATCTCGTGTGCAAGACGCTATTAATGCGAAAAAGAAGATCTCGTGTGCAAGACGCTATTAATGCGAAAAAAGAAGATCTCGTGTGCAAGACGCTATTAATGCGAAAAAAGAAGATCTCGTGTGCAAGACGCTATTAATGCGAAAAAAGAAGATCTCGTGTGCAAGACGCTATTAATGCGAAAAAAGAAGATCTCGTGTGCAAGACGCTATTAATGCGAAAAAGAAGGCCTCGTGAGCAAAACACTAATAGTGCGAAATAAGAAGGCCTCGTGTGCAAGACGCTATTGATGTGAAAAAGAAGGCCTCGTGTGCAGGTTGTACACGCTAACAACTCCACTGCGGTTACAAACTGCAAAGAGTAGGCCGCAAGGCCCTGTTACAATTGTTAGAAAAGAAAGCCTAGCCGCGGGTAGATGTCTGTTATCTTTGATTAAATCTGTCTAGACATTGCATGCTGAAGTGGGACGTATTGATTTCTGCGGTACGTAACTACATGTGACATAGCATCATCATCACGTGCAGCTGACGTAGGTGTTCATGTCTCTCCAGAGATCTCGTTCTTTGGTCTTCTGGGTCAACTCTGCTGATGATATTCCTCCATGCCGTCGTCTCAATCCACCCAGCATTATTTCTCTTGGTCTGCCTCTCTTCCCCTTTGGTCTTTCCAGTTGTCACGATGTTCTCCATTGCCTCCCTTATCATCGCATAACCAAAGAAATCTGCTAGTCTCTTTCTTATCGTTGTAAATAAAGTTTTAGTTTCATTTGCCTCTTTCGGGCAATCGTTGTTAGTTACTCTGGCAGTCCAAGGAATTCGCGATCTGGCAGTCCAAGAAATTCCCAACAGACATATAACAGTGTTATCATTCTACCTGCCCGGGAGTGAAAGAGTTAACCCCTCTGTCTCTCTCTCTTCCCCCCCCCCCCATCTCCTCTCATAATACCCCGACTTTCACGCCTCAAATTCAGACCCCTGGTGTCTATTTTTTTAGTTGCATATCCTTTACAGGACGTTGCAGTCAACACCAGCATTTTACTGCCGTTGTTGATGTCTTGTCAAGTTTTTACGTTCAGTAGTTTGCCATTGCTTTCTGAAAGACCGGCTCACATACCTTTCCGTTGAAACCAACGTGACGCACTCCGCTGTCGAATCTCGCGCAGCTGTGTTTCATACGTAGGTATACGGGATTATGAACAGCGTCCTTAACACCTTCGCCTGGGAGACCGATAAAGTGATATGCTCCATTTATTCGTACAGACAGGTTGAAGAGGCCCGTGTCTTTATCGATCCTATTAAGTATTATACTGCCGTGCCAAAGCCAAACTTTCCCATGCAGATACAAAAGCAGACGACATTGGCGTACCCGCCAAGCGAGATCGTAGTTTTATTTACTTTTCAAATCTGCAAGATTACTCTGGGTTTATGAAACTGACATTGACAGGGTTGAAAAGAACTAAAGGTGCCATAAAAGCAAAACTTAATTGAACGAGGCCGGGAATTAATGGCTTGGAGTTATAAGGTGCAAGAAAATACTGGTCCATTACTTTCTAATAAAATCGCCGAAAACATAAGCATGCTTCACATTCTGAAAAGAAAAAAATAGATTGAATCGTTACTTGTGGATAATGCCATCGAGCTATGGTCGAGAATGTTACCGAAAAGCTGCCAGCTGCCGAGCTGATACTGCAGTTCAAATAAAACACAAAGGCGAACAAAGTCTTTATCAACGATCAAGAAGAAATCAAAAATACTGAACTAGATATTTGAAAGTATTCCGCTCAGCACAAAAATTAGGGAAAAGGGGAAGGGGGGGGGCGTATATCTCTTCTGATTTTCCCTTATATCAAATACACATTATACTCTCTTTAAGTCTTATTAAGACGCCGCCCTGTAAATATGGTGTTTGTGAGAAATTGTAGAAGTTGACATCATAGTGGCGAAGCGATATGCTCGATTTATTCGTACAGACAGGTTGAAGAGGCCGGCCACGTAAACGATGGACAGAGGGAATCTCATACTTGAAGCCACTCTCATATACTTGAAGGGGCACTCTCCCGCTGTTTATGCTTCACATACACACCGCAAGGTACAAGTACAAGAGAACCAGATGGGATAAGATGAGATAAGATGAGATGAGATGAGATGGGATGAGATGAGATGAGATGAGTTGAGATTAGACAGGCCGCATTAATTTTGTCCTTGCCACCTTCATCCTCCTTACTTATTCTTTCTGTTCTTCTCTTCTTCACTACTCTTTCTCCTCCTTCTTGTTATTCTTCTCCCGTGATTTCTTATTCTTCTCCTTCTCCTCGATGTTCTTCTTATATCTTTATTCTTGCTCTCCTGCATCTGTTTTATGCTGTTCTGCTCCTCCTCTTTCTTGTTTTTCTTTTCCCCGGTCATCTTCTTTTCTTCACCTTCCCCTTCTAGTTAGTTATTCTTCTCTTCCTCCGCGTGCTTCTTCTTCCTCCTCCAGAAAACCATTGGTCTAGCAATGTAACACCATTATGTTACACCAACACAGAAATGTGGCCTTTCACAAGTTACCTGTTTATATGAGGCCAAGCAACGAGGAAAAGAACTGGTCACATTGCCTCGTGTCATCACCTCAATTACTGGAAAGCCTAATACTTGACAGGGCGACAACGGTATCTCTCACGGTAATATATTTATCTTTATCTATTCCATACAATTGAAAGAGTGTGGAGGAAATGTTCCCAAACCATACTTTTTGAATGACCATGTTCTCGCAAACATACTCAATTGGTTAATAACACATACTTTTAAATAAAACATCAACTGCTGGAAGTTCTTCATTCATAACACAGAGCTTGCCACCACACTTACTGTGACTCTTGTCACCATACTTACTGTGACTTTTGCTACCATACTTACTGTGACTCTTGTCACTACACTTACTGTGACTCGTCACCACACTTACTGTGTCTTGCAACCACATTTACTGTGACTTGCCACTACACTTATTGGACTCTAGTCACCACACTTATTGTGACTCTTGTCACCGCACTTACTGTGACTTGCCACCACACTTATTGTGACTCTTGTCACCACACATATTGTGACTCTTGTCACCACACTTAATGTGAATATTGCCACCACACTTACTGTGAATCTTGCCACCACACTTACTGTGACTCTCTCCACCACACTTACTGTGACATGCCACCACACTTACTGTGAATATTGCCACCACACTTACTGTGACATGCCACCACACTTACTGTGAATATTGCCACCAAGAGTATTAGTGTTGATGTTGTAGTGAAAGGAAAACTTGTTGACTATTAGTGTTAATGCTGAATTGTTAAGAGAACTATCGTACCATGCTGATCTTTTGGGTGGTGAGATTATAAACCTAGCCTTCTTAGATAAGAGAGAAAAACAGGAGATCCAGTGTGCAAGCAAGGCATGTTAAAAAACTCATGGAAGCTGAAAATCGCAAAGAGCAAGCCATGCGGCTACTGCCCTGGCACAATTGTTTTTAGACACTATAAAAGCCCCTTTATGGTTTTTTGTGTTGTTGTTGCTCGTTTTGTTCACTTGCTGTGTACTCAAGTGTAAACCACACACGTGCTACTACTTCTAGTGCACTGGACTGATTATTGTGTGTGGGTTAACTAATACTAGAGTCCGTCGCCATCAGGCAAACCCACTCCGACTTCAGAGGTACTTGTAAATTTACTTCTCGAAGTCAAGGAAGAGAAGTCACCATTTTAGCTTAGTTTACCGGTGTAAACATCAGCACACCAGATGTTTAAGAATGAGCACTCTTATCCATTCTGCCTTGCTGAACTCCCTTTTGCATTTTGTATTTTTATTTTCATTTCTATCTGTTCCCCCATTTGCTACCCAAATAAGTATGACTTTGCCTCTTATTAAAGTGAGGTTTCACCAAGGAAGATTGGGTTACCAGTCACTTGGTTTATTCTCATTACCTTTGTCTTAATTCTATAAATGTTTACACCTAATAGTTGTGACCTCCCATCAAGTGTGTTTAATTTATCTTGCATCTGATTTTGAGTGTGGGACAGGAGGGCAATGTCTTCAGTGAAGTCCAGATCATAAAACTGTTCAGAATCCATTTAATTCCACTTCTTGAGGTAGTTATTGTTGTCTTTCTAATTTAGTCTATTGTCAGTAAGAATAATAAAGGTGACAAAAGTTTATTATTTAACATTTTATCCGTAGGTTTTCCCTCATGAAGAAGTCTGTAGCTCGTGCTTTTGTATGTTGCCCTTATTAAGTTAATGAGCATCTGTGGTATGCCACAGCACTTCATGAATTTCCAATTTTCTACTTAGCATTGGTGAAATCACATTTGACATTATTCCCCAAATGACCAAATCACATATGACACCTTTCTGATGTTAAACTAAAATCCCATAGCAACACTGGCAACAGTTAACAGCCAACAGAACAGTCATTTACACAGCCAAAATAAAACAGAACTATTATTTACAGTGCCCAAAGTAAACAGAACTGACATTTACACAGCCCAAAGAAAACAGAACTGACATTTACACAGCCCAAAGTAAACAGAACTGACATTTACACAGCCCAAAGTAAACAGAACTGTCATTTACTCAGCCCAAAGTAAACAGTACTGTCATTTACACAGCCCAAAGTAAACAGAACTGAATTGTACACAGCCCAAAGTAAACAGAACTGACTTTTACACAGCCCAAAGTAAACAGAACTGACTTTTACACAGCCCAAAGTAAACAGAACTGACATTTACACAGCCCAAAGTAAACAGAACTGACATTTACACAGCCCAAAGTAAACAGAACTTACTTTTACACAGCCCAAAGTAAACAGTACTGTCATTTACACAGCCCAAAGTAAACAGTACTGTCATTTACACAGCCCAAAGTAAACAGAACTGACTTTTACACAGCCCAAAGTAAACAGAACTGACTTTTACACAGCCCAAAGTAAACAGTACTGTCATTTACACAGCCCAAAGTAAACAGAACTGACTTTTACACAGCCTAAAGTAAACAGAACTGACATTTACACAGCCCAAAGTAAACAGAACTGACATTTACACAGCCCAAAGTAAACAGAACTGACTTTTACACAGCCTAAAGTAAACAGAACTGACATTTACACAGCCCAAAGTAAACAGAACTGACATTTACACAACCCAAAGTAAACAGAACTGACATTTACACAGCCCAAAGTAAACAGAACTGACTTTTACACAGCCCAAAGTAAACAGAACTGACATTTACACAGCCCAAAGTAAACAGAACTGACATTTACACAGCCCAAAGTAAACAGAACTGTCATTTACACAGCCCAAAGTAAACAGTACTGTCATTTACACAGCCCAAAGTAAACAGAACTGACTTTTACACAGCCCAAAGTAAACAGAACTGACATTTACACAGCCCAAAGTAAACAGTACTGTAATTTACACAGCCCAAAGTAAACAGTACTGTCATTTACACAGCCCAAAGTAAACAGAACTGACTTTTACACAGCCCAAAGTCAGGACTGTCAGTTACACAGCCCAAAGTAAACAGTACTGTCATTTACACAGCCCAAAGTAAACAGTACTGTCATTTACACAGCCCAAAGTAAACAGTACTGTCATTTACACAGCCCAAAGTAAACAGAACTGACATTTACACAGCCCAAAGTAAACAGTACTGTAATTTACACAGCCCAAAGTAAACAGAACTGACATTTACACAGCCCAAAGTAAACAGAACTGACATTTACACAGCCCAAAGTAAATAGTACTGTCATTTACACAACCCAAAGTAAACAGAACTGACTTTTACACAGCCCAAAGTCAGGACTGTCATTTACACAGCCCAAAGTAAACAGTACTGTCGTTTACATGGCCCAAAGTAAACAGTACTGTCATTTACACAGCCCAAAGTAAACAGAACTGTCCATTAACAACACTACATATATACACAGATCACATTAAACTAAACTACCAGTATATGTAGGCTTCTCAAGTTAGTTGCATATCCTTTGTTTTTACAGGACATAGCAATTAACCCCAGCATTTTTGGGATGGGGCTGTTTGTGATTTACAAAGCAGGTTTACTTTCAGTAGTTTGCCATTGCTTTCTGAATAAACACAGAATATGACTAGAATGCTCCAGGAATAACACGCATGGATATAGGCAAACCTTTTGACCAAAGTCTGCATCAATGAGCAAGAAAGACAACGCAAATAAACTCCACTACTTAGCTGTAAATTAGGAAGAATTTGGAAGCAACGGAGATGTGGTTCCTGAGACGAATATTGCTAATTCCTTGGACTGCCAAAGTAACAAACAACGATTGCCTGAAAGAGGCTAATGAAACTAGAACATTATTTACAACAATAAGAAAGAGACAAACAGATTTCTTTGGTCATGTGATGAGAAGAGAGGCATTGGAGAACATGGTGACAATTGGAAAGATCGAGGGGAAGATAGGCAGAGGCAGATAAAGAGAAATGATGCTGGATGGATTGAGATGGTGGCATGGAGGAATATCAACAGCGGAGTTGATCCAGAAAACCAAAGATCGAGATCTGTGGAGAGTCATGAACACCTTCATCAGCTAGCATGGCACTTGATGATGATGACTTAGCTGTGCTCCAGTGAAAACAAAAACTAAGCTTGGTTTCTGATTTCACTGAATTACAGCTAAGCGAACGAAAGAAGTATTCTTGATTCTGGGGTTTTTGTGTGTTGTTTTGTCTTGTTTTTCTTGTTTGTTGGTAAAGATTTGGGATGAAACATTCTAAAATGCTTTTCATTATGTCGAGCTTCCAAGTCATATTTTGTGCTAATTTGGATTCTAGTATTAGCTTGGCAGCAGCAGCCCACTTTTTCGACACCATATGTAGACATCCCTCGGTTAGCGAAACTGCCAGTCAGCAGATCTATACATTAGGCTGAGATACACGCGAATACAGCCTGTGTGTGTCTGCAATGTCAGTAGCTGCTGATGAAAAACAATAAGTAGTAAAACTGCAGCCTACCAGGTATGTTGTAAGAGGTGACCAAGGAGGATGGATGTGCGACTGGCTACCTCAATCCGTAGAAAAGTTTATTTGCAAATTGCAAAACCCAACCAATCATGAAGTCTACAAATGCCTGGCACGAGTTGGTGTCACGCCTGTGGGAGGTGAAAGACAGAAGAAGAAAAAGGAGGAGAAGGAGATGGAGTTGCAGCAGAAGAATAAAGAAGAAGAAGAAGAAGAAGAAGAAGAAGAAGAAGAAGAAGAAGAAGAAGAAGAAGAAGAAGAAGAAGAAGAAGAAGAAGAAGAAGAAGAAGAAGAAGAAGAAGAAGAAGATAGAATAGCACACACCATGAATACTTACTGCTTCGTCATCATCATCATAACTTGAAGACAGCACAGATAAAGAGTGTTTTCCTTTCCTTGCTGGCGCACTCCCTGGTCGGCCTCTGGTCACATGTTGCCCGTTTGGTGCATGGGAACTTCTAGATGTACGTAAAGATGAAGCTGATTTCAAATAAGGCAGCCCATCCTCGTTTCTGTTCCTTGCACGAGAATCCTGAAAAGAAAAATCATATTAAAGCTGTGCCTGTATCACTACCATCACCTTTGTCTCATTTTTATTAGTTGGAAATATAACGAAAGTTTTTTAATTTGTTGTTAATAACATGTGACATACACTATCTAGGGAGCCACATGTGACATACACTATCTAGGGAGCCACATGTGACATATACTATCTAGGGAGCCACATGTGACATACACTATCTAGGGAGCCACATGTGACATACACTATCTAGGGAGCCACATGCAAAATACGCTATCCATGGAGCCACATGTGTCATATACTATCTGGAGAGCCACATGTGTCATATACTATCTGGAGAGCCACATGTGTCATATAATATCTGGAGAGTCACATGTGTCATATACTATCTAGGGAGCCACATGTGACATACACTATCTAGGGAGCCACATGTGACATACACTATCTAGGGAGCCACATGTGACATACACTATCTAGGGAGCCACATGTGACATACACTATCTAGGGAGCCACATGTGACATACACTATCTAGGGAGCCACATGTGACATACACTATCTAGGGAGCCACACGTGACATACACTATCTAGGGGCCACATGTCACATACACTATCTAGGGAGCCACATGCAACATACACTATCTAGAGAGCCTCATGTGACATACACTATCTAGGGAGCCACATGTGACATACACTATCTAGGGAGCCTCATGTGACATACACTATCTAGGGGCCACATGTGACATACACTATCTAGGGGCCACATGTGACATACACTATCTAGGGAGCCACATGTGACATACACTATCTATGGAGCCACATGTGACATACACTATCTAGGGAGCCACATGCGACATACACTATCTAGTGAGCCACATGTGACATACACTATCTAGGGGCCACATGTGACATACACTATCTAGGGAGCCACATGTGACATACACTATCTAGGGAGCCACATGTGACATACACTATCTAGGGAGCCACATGTGACATACACTATCTAGGGAGCCACATGTGACATACACTATCTAGTGAGCCACATGTGACATACACTATCTAGGGAGCCACATGTGACATACACTATCTATGGAGCCACATGTGACATACACTATCTAGTGAGCCACATGTGACATACACTATCTAGGGAGCCACATGTGACATACACTATCTAGTGAGCCACATGTGACATACACTATCTAGTGAGCCACATGTGACATACACTATCTATGGAGCCACATGTGACATACACTATCTAGGGAGCCACATGTGACATACACTATCTATGGAGCCACATGTGACATACACTATCTAGTGAGCCACATGTGACATACACTATCTAGGGAGCCACATGTGACATACACCTAGGGAGCCACATGTGACATACACTATCTATGGAGCCACATGTGACATACACTATCTAGTGAGCCACATGTGACATACACCTAGGGAGCCACATGTGACATACACTATCTATGGAGCCACATGTGACATACACTATCTAGTGAGCCACATGTGACATACACTATCTAGTGAGCCACATGTGACATACACTTTCTAGTGAGCCACATGTGACATACACTATCTAGGGAGCCACATGCGACATACACTATCTATGGAGCCACATGCGACATACACTATCTATGGAGCCACATGCGACATACACTATCTAGGGAGCCACATGCGACATACACTATCTAGGGAGCCACATGCGACATACACTATCTAGGGAGCCACATGCGACATACACTATCTAGGGAGCCACATGTGACATACACTATCTAGGGAGCCACATGTGACATACACTATCTATGGAGCCACATGCGACATACACTATCTAGGGAGCCACATGCGACATACACTATCTAGGGAGCCACACGTGACATACACTATCTAGAGAGCCACACGTGACATACACTATCTAGGGAGCCACACGTGACATACATTATCTAGGGAGCCACATGTGACATACACTATCTAGGGAGCCACATGTGACATACACTATCTAGGGGCCACATGTGACATACACTATCTAGGGAGCCACATGTGACATATAGTATTTAAGGAGCCTCATGCACTAAGGGAACTCATGGAACACACACAATAAAGATAAATTTTCTACAGGAATCCAAGTACTTTATCAGTGCTGGAGGACTTGCATTGAATGCAGTGGTGACTACATTGAAAAATAATACATTTGTTCTTTATTTTTTCAGAATATATTCACCACAAAATAAATTAAGGTGTTAATTTGAAACCCCCTCGTACAATATGTGAAATGCCTTTTCTTTGTTGACCACACGGCCACAATTTAACAGTTGCTGAGTGATGTACGAGGTTGAGTTTTTAATGGCCCATCAACTACAGTTTCCAGTAGAAAACCACCCCAATATCTACCTCATCTAAATTATATCAATCTCAACATACACCCCTGTACAGACATTATTCTCACTATTATGAAACCCTTGACCACCTTCTCTTCAAATGCCCTCAAACATCATTGAAATGCTACTATGGTCATCTGCAATAGTTACTAACTCACTCGATGAGTCAATGGAATGGATGCAGAGGACAGCACCTTCATGAGAATGGCACGGAGCTGCCAAGAGTAGCCAACTCAGCAGCTGTGGGATCAACAATAATTCATCAATCAGCCTTCTCCACATTGAAGGTTGGGTGCAATGGATCTTCAACATTGTCTTTCACCTTGATTGCACATTCTGTCTATTGTTCAGCCATCTCTTGATGTTGTCTTCCCACTTCTATCATTGTCTACCTCTTGCTCACTTGCCTTCAACCTTACCTTCCTGTATGGTTTTCATAAGAGTGTTATGTAAGTCTTTTAACATTTTAACATAATATTTCCCTTGCCTCATTTTTATTTCTTTCATTAACTCTCTTTATTCCCAGTTTTACAAGAACCTCTGTATTTGATTGTTTTTGTTTCCAAGAAATATGACATATTCTTCTGTATATCCACATCTCTAGGGTCTCTATTCGATTTTATAATCACTTGTTCATTGTCCAGGCTTCTGTGCCATATAATAGTGTTTAATATACCTAACATTTGACAATTCTAATTTTTAATGCATTGCTAATCTGTCGAGGTGTTAATAGAGATTTCATTTCAAGGAAACCGCCAATCCTGTGACAACCACAGAGGGGCATCTCCTTGCTTTCAATTGCAGGGAAGATACTCGCCAGAATTCTTCTCAATCGCCTCACAGCCCATCTCGATCAAGGTCTTCTTCCTGAGAGTCAATGTGGCTTCAGAAAAGAATGTGGAACTGTTGACATGATTTTTGCTGCAAGCCAGCTGCAAGAGAAATGTCAGGAACAGAACTGCGAAATGTTCTCCACTTTCATTGGCCTTACCAAGGCTTTTGATACAGTCAGCAGAGAAGGACTGTGGAAGATTATGGCAAAATATGGCTGTCCACGAAAGTTTGTCCAAATAGTGCGGCTATTTCATGATGGCATGCAGGCAAGAGTACAGGAAAATGGTGAACTGTCTGAACCCTTTCCTGTCACCAATGGAGTGAAGCAAGGATGTGTCCTGGCACCAACACTGTTCAGCCTCATGTTTTCAGCCATGCTGATGAATGCCTTCGAGAACGGTTGACATTGGAATAGACATTAACTACCATATGGATGGAAAGTTATTCAATCTCAGAAGGCTGAAAGCTAAAACCAAAATTAACAGCGACACCGTCAGACAGCTCCTGTTTGCTGATGATTGCGCTCTATACGCCAACTCAGAGGCAGACATGCAACATAATGTTTCAGCTTTCTCACATGCCTGTGCCAACTTTGGGCTCAATATCAACTTGGAGAAGACTGTAGTTATGTACCAGCCAGCTCCAGGGAATAATCACACTGTGCCGAATATCAAAGTGAATGATCATAGACTAAGTGTTGTGGACAAATTCACCTATCTTGGCAGCACTGTGTCACAAGCTGCCACAATTGATGACGAAGTGAATGCAAGAATCTCCAAGGCCAGTGCGGCCTTTGGCAGACTGTACAAGAATGTATGGGACAGAACTGGAATAAGCCTGCAAACAAAGCTAAAAGTCTACAAAGCAGTTGTATTATCCACACTGCTATATGCTTGTGAAACCTGGACTGTTTATCAGCGGCACGCTAGGAAATTAAACCACTTCCACACAGTCTGCCTAAGGAAGCTACTGAAGATTAAATGGCAAGACAAGATTCCAGACACTGAAGTCCTAGAAAGAGCATCCATGCCCACTATTCACACTATACTGATGAAGAATCAGATTCGCTGGGCTGGTCACTTGACTCACATGCCAGATCACAGGCTCCCTAAACGAATTTTTTACAGCGAACTGCGTTGTGGTAAACGCTCCCAAAGTGGCCAGAGGAAACGCTTTAAAGACACTCTGAAAATTTCACTGAATGCTGTTGTAATTCATCATGACACCTGGGAGGCTGCAGCCAGAGACCGAAATTCGGGGTGTGCATCATTACGCAAGGGTGCAGTCATATGTGAGGCAACCAGGACTGCAAGAGCTGTGAAGAAAAGGCAGGACAGAAAAACCACTGCAGGAAATCCTCCTCCAGAAACGTCAAGCATTCTTTGCCCATTGTCAAAGAACATTTCGAGCCAAAATAGGCCTTATCAGCCATCTTAGAACCCACGGCTCCATACCTTCAACCCCACTCGATGAAATGAATGGTCATCATCATTCTTGATGGACAAACAACAACAACAACAACAGAGATTTCATGTTGAAAACACTTTTAGCTATTCCTCTTCTCTGTTTTATTTCAGTTTCACTTTTGTCAACATCTGTTATTACACGAACAATAAGAATACTCCACTTTAGTTTAGGGATAATGATATGAATACCTAGCTTTAACAGATAAGGTTGACAAAATAGGAGGTCCCATGTGCACACTGCATATACTGACATCCTTCAACAACTGGAAATTTTAAAGAATAGAAAATAAATGACCACTGCTTAACAAAGTCCCAAATATTATAAAACTATTCACAACAGAATATTTGTAGCATATAAATCTCTTAAATATATGTGGAAGAAAAGGGGACCCATTACATTAATTTCCCAAGGATAAGTATATGTACAGTCACAAAACTAGACTAATGGGATTGACATGTTCAAAACAGTTCACACAAGTTTTCAGACTGAATACACTACAAACATGACATACTGACAACCTACCCTGACTTTTCTAACCAGCTGAATCTTAGCTATTTGTTCCAGTGTCTTCCTAATCTCTGCCTGTCTGATTCTTTCTAGGTCCAGTGTTTTATGAACTATTGTCTGGGCCAACACATCCTTCACTTGTTTTTTATGTTCTTTCCGGCTGAGGTTAAGTCTATACATATTTTCTGACACAATCTCTCCATTTCTTGTTATCTGTAAAACAGAAGAAACAAAAACCTTAGCATGAATAATACTACATGAGTTGGAGATCATCATGACCGAATGGATAAGAGTGCACGCTCTTAAACATCCAGATGCATAGGTAATGGATTAAACCTATACACCGGTCAGTTGGACTAAAATTCTGTCTTCTCATCCTTGACTTGGGGATGTAAATTACAAGAACTTCAGAAGTTGGTGTGGGTTCGCCTGATGGCAAGGGGCACTGATAATAGGGAAAGCCAATCCACACAGAAGAATCAGTCCAGTGCTACTAGAAATACTAGACTATATTTGAGTTTAAAAACCTATGTGAGTTGAATGTGATAAAAAGAGTTAACAGTTAGTCGCATATCCTTTACAGGATGTTGCAGTCAACCCCAGCATTTATTGGCCGTTTTTTATTTACTAGGTAATGTTACATTCAGTAGCTTGCCATTGCCTTCTGAATGTCTGAAGCCCCATACCAATGAAATCAATACAAAGTGATGTACTTCCAAATCGCTTCCATCCTATTTCAAACTCGATAAAGAGAGTACTGAAATATTATACAGAACTTGTTTTGCTGTCCGGTAGTGAATCATGGAATGTTAATTACATTTGGAAGAGCCTGGAAGCACTGAAGACATGGTTCCTAAGACTAATGTTGAGTATACTAACAACAATTATCTAGAAAAGGCTAATAAAAGAAGAACAATATAAACAACTATAAGAAAGAGACAAATAGCATTCTTTTGTTGTATTAGAGAAGAGAGGCAATGGAAAATATCAAGATAACCAGAGAAGAGGCAGAGGCAGACCAAGAGAAATGGCGCTGGATGGTTTGAGATGGTGGCATGCAGGAATAACATCAGCAGTGTTGTTTCAGAATACCAAGGAGTGAGATCTGTGGAGAGACATGAACACCTGCCATGAGTCAAAGCGTGAGCTTTGATCATGATTCAGCATGCGTATTGCCTAGAGCAAGAAGCGCGCTTTGGGCAGAACCCGAGAGAGAAAATTCTCTTGAAAACCGGGCACTCAAGCTTAGACCATCGTAAGAAACGGACGGCCCAGAATGTGAGCTGGAGATGGCAAACATTTAGGTTGCCGTCGATATTTTATAGTTTTATATGAGCGTAGTGTAGTAGTGACTGATAGTATGCCTTTGTGATTATTTGAAGTTTTGTAAACGTGAAGGTGAATTATAAGAAGAGAAACATTGTATTAGAATGAACCGTTATCATGTTATACTTGAAGTTCTTAGTTGTTGGTTGGACATTGTGCATATGGCCAAATGAAACTCAACTCACTTCTGTCACCTGAACTCACCTCACGACAACTAAAAATCATTATAAACTCAATCAACAAGCAGTCTAACTTAAACTCAACCCATGAAAACTTGGGGGTTTGCAGTGGCTAACTAAACCCATACCATAATATAAACTGCTATTCTGAACCATGGCAACACCTATGCTAATTGGCAAGGCACATGATGATGATGATGATGATGATGATGATGATGATGATGACGATGATGATGATGATGATGATGATGATGATGATGATGATGATGATGATGAATAAACTCTAAAGGATGGGAGGTTAGTATTTGTGGCTATGGTAATAATGGTTAAATTACATAGACTTATCATCTCTTCTGCTGAGGTACTGACAGCTGCATCTCATGAAAACTATAAGTAAAAGGAAAAATGAAATTTATGAGGCATCTTATATCATTAGAAGCTGCGGGGATGTGGTTTTAAATAAGAATGATGAAAACACGGGATGAATAAAAAGAGTAAGGGGCAAACCTTGAAAGAAGTTAACTTACAAAGAGAACTGGTTACTTGCATCAGAAGAAGACAGTCCACATTCTTTGGGCATGTTATGAGAAGGGGAAAGTTGGGAGTACATCATGACAATGGGAAAGTTGGAGGGGAGCAGGGGCACAATAAAAGACACTGGACAGACTGACATCATGGCATGGAGGAACACCAGTATCAGAGATGACTGGCGGAACATAAAATAGATAGCTGTGGATAGATGTGATCACTCATGCCACACGGCATGGATTATAAGAAGAAAAACAATATCAATAGAAGAAGGGAGCTATGGTAGTGCAGGGGTTAGCACGCTTGCCTGTCGGGCCAGTGGTCACATTTTCTATTTGCTTCGGGGCAGATTTTTAAAATTGACCTGCCCTCCCAAGTCGACTCAGCCTAAAATGGGCACCAAGAAAAGTCTTCGGAAGTAAAGGCGGGTCACAAGATATTGATTACTTCACTTGTAGAGTGCCAGTTGGTGTATATAAACATAGCACTGTATGTCCAATAAGCATTAAGGTGTGTAAAAAGAGTCTTTTATTGGTTTTGTTTTTTTTGTCAACAGAAGAAATTAATGAGATGTGAAAAAATACTAGTCAAGAGAAGCAGAGGAAGACAAATAGCGTAGCAGGGAGATGAGCTACATCAGCTTCATTAAAACATTAAATGACAGAGAGAACTGACACCAATGTCTGCCCAAGACCAGGCACAAGCAAGAAGAAGAAAGAAATCTCTTAAGGAACATAGGTGTATCTACTACCCAGATGATGTTAAGATCCGTGAAAATAAGAGAGATGATGTTCTGGCTTTCAGTATACCAATTGTGAGGATACAGAGTCAGAACAAAGGACACACAACAGACATCAGGTATGACAAGCTGCTGCTGACTGACACAGAGGTTGTGGACTCATCAAGACTAACACTTGTCTTATTTGGCATCACTGATCTTCTGTATGGCAGTGAATCCTGAAATGTTAACAAATACATATTTTCTTAAACAATCTCTCCATTTTTTTTGTTATCTTTAAAAAAAAAGAATTATTTTTCTTCTTCTGCCCTATATCCATGGATACATATCCATCCATCATGTGCCATGCCGGTAAGCGTAAATCGCCATTTCACTTGATCACCAGAGTTGTGGATCAGCTCACTGTTCTTGTCTCGACCATGCCATGTGGCCAAGCCATCCAGGAATTTACTTCTCTGTCTTCCCCTGGTTCTCCTCCCCTCGATCTTGCCAGTTGTCACTAAGTTTTCCAATTTATTTCTTTTCATAACATGTCCAAAAAAATTTTGACTGTCTACGTCTAATTTCTCTAATCAATTTATGATTTTCATTTGTTTCTTGTAGTACTTGATCATTGGTTTTTTTTGTCTGTCCATGGTATTCTTTGCATTTTCCTCAGAAACCACATTTCCATAGCTATCAGATGTTTTTCAGCTTGTCTGCTCATTGTCCAAGCTTCATATCCATACAAAAGTACAGGCTCTATGTAGCACCTCAATACTCTTTTTCTCATTTCAATTGACATCTTTTTATTGATCAGTATGTTTTTCATTTTGCTAAAGGCTACCTTCACCATGGTGATTCTTGTTCTAATCTCTTCGAGGCATCTCCCATCAGATGTTATTACTGTTCTAGGATAACTGTACCTATTCACTTGATGAAGAATATTCCCATCTACTTGTCTATTACATTGTGGTATTACGTTCTTCCAAGTGACGACTATAATCTGTCTTTTTACAATTTAATTCTAACCCTTGTTGTTCATGGATACATATACCCTCAATTAACTCGAATGTTAATGAATACATATTTTCTGAAATAATCTCTCCATTTTATTTGTTATCTGTAAAAAATGTTCTTTTTCTTCTGCCTTATATCCTTGGATACATTGACCCTCAAGTAACTCACGTCAAGCCATCATATCTTTTGCTATCTCCAGCAGCTCTCTTCATGTCCTCTCCACATTCTTAATTTCTGTCAGTAATTCTCTTCATCTCTAATGTTTAGATAACATGAAGAGAGCTGCACGAGATAGCAAAATACAGGATGGCTTGCTGTGAGTAAGTTGAGGGCCTATGCTTCAAATGGAGAAGAAAGGACAGAAGAAGAGTATAATTTGTAATTGGCTTCTACCAGGTGTTTGTAAAGTCTCACCACACTTTGCATGTAGAACAAATTTGAAAAAATTCTTTCTTCTGTTGATAACACCATTCTGTTTGGAGTGCAAAGAATTACACCCAGTGTTTGTAAATTGAACCTGTTGTTGCTTGTGGGTACTAATGAAGGCTTGTCCTGCACTGAGCCTAATTATTTATGATTGTGTTCTGATAATGATGACCCTATTCACTTTATATTTTCCATTTTATTCTTTGTACATTTTGCAACTTTACTACATTTAACAATAATTTATAGGAGGATCCGCATGTCACAAGAATCACAGGCTTTAGAATAAAAATGTTCTTTATAAACTTACCAGTCCAGCTTTATAAAGGTGCCTCCTGAGTCTGGCATTGGCAAAGAAGCCTGCTAAATTAGCATCAACTAGGCTGTTGTATGAAGATAAAGGGCTAAAAAGTAAAATAAACAATAATGAGGTGTGATGAACATAAGGTAATCTTATGAAAATCAAATAATAAATAGGGTGATCATGAAATTCAAATAATTAGTAATACTTAGTTGGCTGATTGATGCATCCTCTGGAAGACAGTTTTAACTCTTTAAGTAAAGTTAGTAGGTCAGCATGGCTGAATGGATAAGAACATGCATTCTTAAACATCCGGTGTGCAGATGCTGGTGGTTTAACCAAAGGTGGTTTAACCGCAACACCGGACAGTTGGACTAAAATGTTGACTTCTCGTCCTTGACTTGGGGACATAAATTACAGGTACCTCTGAAGTCAGTGTGTGTTCACCTGATAGCAAGGAACGCTAATCTACACACAAAATTCAGTTCAGTGCTACTAGAAGTAGCTTTTATGGACTACGATTAAGTAGTCTACGATTAAGAGCTAACGCAAAAATAAAAAATTCAAATAATTAATAATATTTGATTGGCTGAATGGTGCGTCCTCTGAAAAACCGTTTTAACTCTTTAATGTAGTTTCATGATTTCTCGACATACCCCGTCGAGGGTTTGATATCAGCCGCAGGTGTTTTGGAAGCAGATGACTTTGCAATGATTTTGATGGTATGAGGCATTGGCCATATAGGAAAGCATTGGCAGACTATTGAAGGTAAAATTGCCTAGTAGATCACAAACAGGCAATAAATGCTGGGATTGACTCATCATCATCATGTGCCATGCTGGAAACCTTGGGCGGTCAGGTTCTGCCATCTCACTCGATCACCAGAGTCGTGGATCAGCTCAGTGTTTCTGTCTCAACCATAAAACGTGGCCAAGCCATCCATGTATTTACTTCCCTGCCCTACCCTTGTTCTCTTCCTCTCGATCTTGCCAGTTGTCACCAAGTTCTCCAATTTATTTCTTCTCATAAAGTGACTAAAACATTGTGACTGCCTACGTCTAATGTCTCTAATCAGTTTATGGTTTTCATTTGTTTCTTGTAGGATTTGGTCATTGGTTTTTCTATCTGCCCTAGGTATTCTTTGCATATTCCTCTGAAACCACATTTCCACAGCCATCAGATGTTTTTCAGCTTGCCTACTCATTGTCCACGCTTTACATCCATACAAAAGCACAGGTTTTATGTAGCACATCAACACTCTGTCTGTGTGTGTGTGTGTGTGGGTGGGTGGGGGATGTGTGTCGGGGATATGTGGTGGGTGGGAGATGTGTGTCTGTTTGGGGAGATGTGTGTAGGTGGGGCCTGTGTGTGGGTGTGAGATGTTTTGTGAGATGGGGGATGGGTGGGGCATGTATGTGTGCCTGGGGGTGTGTGTGGTTGGGTGGGAATGTGTGGGTGGATGGGGGATGGGTGGGTGGTTGGGGTATGTGTCTCATAACATGGTAATATGCATTGTTTATGTTTACAACATTCATTTGACAATGTTATCAAAGATGAGTGATTTGGAAGGGCTGAATGTAAGACAGGCCTGCGTGCCCAATTTGTTACCCTTTGAAAATAAAGTCTGTTGGCTCGTTCTTTTTCTCATTGCAAATGACATCTTTTTATTGGTCAGTATGTTTTTCATTTTACAAAAGGCTGCCCTTGCCATGGGGTTGAGTGCAACATCATGTAAAGGATTTGCTACTAAAGAATGATGCATTGGTGCTCAGACCATCTAAGCCCTAAAATTTAAAAAAGACTGGCTGGAACTCCAGTGTGAAGTCCTGTATGTCGGATGAAGACATCCAGATATCTGTCAAACCATGGGTTTTAGATATTTGTCAGACCATGAGTTTTAATGTATCGTTCAGACCACAGGTTTTAGATATCTATGCTTGCTTGCTTGTGTTCGCTGGCTGTGATCTCCAGCGTGAAGTCCTGTATGTCGGATGAAGACATCCTGTTGTCCAACATCAGTGTGATGTCATACAGGACCTAAGGTTTGCGTGAGTATCCATTGTCCCATGTCTGGCTTATTGGTGTGCAGACTGGTGGTTCCTCGCCATGCAGGCAGATACTCTCCGACTTCGGAGGAAAGTGAAGCACATGCAGAGATGTGTCTCCTGATATCAAAGTACCACCTTCACAGGAACTGTGTGGCAGGGCTCTCCTTCTCCTCTCCAAGACTATAAACTAGCAGGATGTGAGAGACTGATGCTAGAACTTCACAGCTACGGAGAATTATATTAGGATGTAACCAAGCCATGTTTCAGCACACTATTTTCTGCCTAGAATTAGACCTAGGCTAATCATGTTTCCTCCACAGGTTTTAGAATTAGACCTAGGCTAATGTTTCCTCCACAGGGTTTAGTATTAGACCTAGACTAATGTTTCCTCCACAGGATTTATAATTAGACCTAGGCTAACAATGTTTCCTCCACAGGTTTCAGAATCAGACTTAGGCTAATAATGTTTCTTCCACATGTTTTAGAATTAGACCTAGGTTAATCATGTTTCCTACACAGGTTTTAGAATTAGACCTAGGTTAATCATGTTTCCTCCACAGGTTTTAGAATTAACCTAGGCTAATCATGTTTCCTCCACAGGTTTTAGGGATCTCACTGTCAACAGACTCTAACCCAAGGTGCAAGAGTATATAAGCAATATATAACTTTTCTCCCCAAACAAACAAATCAATATTTTATATTTTCCCCCATACAAACAAGTCAATATTTTCCCCCAAACAAACAAATCAATATTTTCCCCCAAAATAAACAAGTCAATATTTCCCCATAAATAAACAAGTCAATATTTTCCCCCAAACATACAAGTCAATATTTTCCCCCAAACAAACAGGTCAATATTTTCTCCCAAATAAACAAGTCAATATTCCCCCCTCCCCCTATTATCTGCCCTTCATCAAGTTTTGCACAACAAAAAATGAATAGCTAAAAGAACAATCAATATCTTCATTTAGAGTGAGCTTCCCCATCTAGGGGCTTGTCCTGAGCAAAAGAGCGTTTCCTCTGTAAATGTCTATCAAAATGTTTCTCTGCCATAAAACAGATGTTCTGAGTCTGTTGCTGCCATGTGTAAATTATCTATCACATTTTGAATCTATCTACACTGTGGTCTTCCTCTTCACTGCTTTTAGCATATCCACAAAATTTAATTTTCCAAAATGTTCTTATATCTTAATAACCAATATTTCCCCTTAAAATAATTGTTACTGGATTGTTTGTTCTCTTTCTAGTCCAATGAATTTTGAACACCCTTTTGTAAAACTGCCAGCATTTGTGACTCAGGAGCAATGAACGCAGTTTCACATCCTGCATTAGTTAGTTAGTTGCATATCCTTTACAGTATGTCGCAGAAAACCCCAGCATTTTTTGGCTGTTCGTGATTCTTTGGCAAGTTTATCCCACATCCTGGGTTCAAAATCAGCCACAGGCGATTTGAAAGCAGACTGTCTTGCATTGACTTTCACAATGATATGAGTGCCAGCCATTTAGAGAGCAAACTAGTGAGCATAAAATTGTCTGAAAAATCACAAACAGCCACAAAATGCTGGGGTTGATTACGATGTCCCATAAAGGACATGCAACTAACTGTGTGACAGTTATATTCAAAGATATGCATTTCAGATGTTTTAAATGTACAAGTTTCACACCCATATATTTCCACAAAACATAAAGGTATCAAGAATGTGATCCAGTGTTATGCACCAACAAATTTGTGAGAAGGACGAATCAGTTCAGGAGGAATTTTACATGAAATTTCAAAGTACAAAATGGCAGTATCAAAATTGTGACTGGGGATCTGAATGCCAAGATGGCAGATAAAAAGAGGTATGGGGTAGAAACATGGAGAATGTCTTGAACAATTATTAATAAACTACAAACATTAATTAACTGATGCTGCCTAGAATACTAAAGTGGTATGATAAAATCACTAATTTGGATGGTAGAGAAAAAATTATACAAATGTTAGTTAACAAGTGAGGAAAAGCAGTGACCATGGATAAGAAACACTCAGAAAGCCTTATTATAACATTATAACAAGTCCTCTTTCTGAAACCTATACGATAAATAAAAATTGAGGGTGACCTAAAAACACATTGGAAGGAAAATTAGAGACGGAGATGACTCATAGATGTGAGCTGGTTGAATGTCTGTGCTTCAGTTGGGGAGGGGGGGGGGGGTGTTCAGGAACAAAAGAAGATGATGGGGGAAAAAACGCTCTCAAGTTCAAGTATAACTCTTGTTCTTTTGTTAAATCATTTAACTTAAATGTGAGATATTTAGAATGTATTATGTTATATTAGTAATTACTTTTCGTTAGCTCTATGCAACTATGTGTAATGTCAAAGAGTTTGGTACCGTTAAGTTTTATTACTATACTAATGAACTCTAGATAGAGTGCTGGAGTCTCTATTTCATCTAGCACCTCTCACTATATCTACAAAACAATAAAACCCTTAGTCACATTGTTAGTGTTACTGTAGTTTAGTTAGAATAGTCAATAGTCAGTAGTCAGTAGTCAGTTGTGTTAACGCAATGTTGCTTGTGTGTGTTTTTTTTTTTTTTTTAATGAATAAGAATATTTTTACTGATAAATAAAAAAAAATATGTATAATCTCTTATTTTTTTAAATATTTATTTTATAGAAACTTTGTACTATGAGTAGAGAAACTCAACTGGAAGTACAGCAGAAATTCACAAATAAATAAACAAAAAATAGAATTAAATCAACTAATCAAGCAACCTTCTTTAACTTAATCGTCTTACTTACTTAACTTACCCGTGATCAAAATTACTCATGGTGAAGCATACCACAAAACAACTGAGCTGAAAGTCACGAGAATCCAAAAGTGCAGAATAATAGGAAATCACAGCTTACATTAACAATAAATAACCAACTGCCGCGGGCTGAAATAAAAATGACGAGTATTTAATTGGAGACTGGCCGCACGCCATTACAAAACAATCCGTCGTCTGGGAGAGTCACGTGATGTGTGTAGAGATTTCCCGCTGGGGACAAATATGAATGAACACTCATGGAGGAATCTCTATTGCAGTTGTTGAATTGAGCTGAGCTAAGAACCGACATCACCGCACTCAGGACATCTCCATATGCGCTCCGTCCCCTCGTTCAACAGCCAGCGAAGAGTCACATTACTAATCGTTCCAACCGCTATCTGATTGAAAGCTCTGGTTTTCCCTCTCAGTTTTGAGATTCTACCAGAACCCCTGCCAACCCCCCCCCCCCCTCTCCCCCCGCAATCTCATCCTTTCCACACAGGGGTTCAACTCTATTAGAATGACCTAGCTCCTCAAGAGAATTCAATCTCGACACGCTTCAGCGTGTCTGTTTTGTATACATCCTTATGATACTTTATAATGCAACTGCTGTAGATGCCCATTATAATCCAATGGTTTTTTTTCTGCGCAGAACTTTGCCTTTATGGCAGTTCATAAACATACATGTCATTTGGAGGTGACAGGTTCGAATCCCTGTCGGTAACTATGACTTTCAATTTTTATGTTGTCTTGTAGGCTACGTCATCTAATCCTTGTTTCTTTCCTATACTTCTACGAACCCCAAACAATAAGAGCGCTCGTGCTTAAACATACGGTGAACTGATGCCGAGGTTGCGGGTTCAACACCAATCAGTTGGATCAAACGTCTTGACTTGGAGACGTAAATTAAAGTACCTCTGAATTCGGAGTGATGGCGAAGGACACTGGTAATGGGGAAAGCTAATCCACACACAAAAATCATTCCAGTGCACTAGAAGAAGTAGCAAGTATATGGACTACGCTTGATTTCAAAACGAGCGAATAAAATAAAATAGAATCGATCGTATTGCACTTTAGATACACAAATGTGTGCCCCCAGGCGTCTTGGTGTGAAAGAGAAGTGAATATATATATAATAGTACAAACGCAATCCTATCAATTCCAGCCTATCGGGAAAGGTGTGCGACAGGAATGTGTAATGTCTGCAGATCTTTTCTCCTTTTATATTGAAAATAATATGAGAAATTTAGAGCATATGACAGGACTTGCATTCGGAGGACAAAACATCAATAAAATAAGAAATGCGGACTATGCAGTATTGATTGCTGACAACGAGCAGGATCTACATTTTGTGGAAGCGGTTATAATACTCAGTGAGAAACTAGGTTTGGAATTGAACTGTAAGAAAACAGAGATCATGGTCGTCTTCAAGAGGAAGGAAATACCACATTGTAATATTCAATTGTATGGAAATATTCTTATTCAGGTGAATCGATAGAACTATCTCGGAACAGTCGTAACATCTGATGGACGATGTCTTGCAGAGATGAGATCAAGTATTGCCATGGCAAAGGTGGCCTTCTGCAACATGGAAAACACACTTATCAACAAAAAGTTGTCAATGACAGTGAGAAAAAGCGTGGAAACGTGCTATATATAGAACCCATATTGTTGTATGTGTGTGTGAAACATGGACAATTAACATATAAGCTGAGAAACATCTAATGGCAATTGAAGTGTGGTTTTTGAGAAAAAGTGCAAAGAGTATCACGGACGGACAGAAAATCAAACAAAACTCCTTCAAGTTCACGAAAAAAAAAATAAAAAACGGAGATTGATTGGAGAAATTAGACGTAGCTAATCATGATTGTTGTGGACGTGTTATGGGGAGAGATGGACTTGGAAATTTATTGCTAACTGCCAAGCTTGACGGGAAGAGAGCAAGAGGAAGACAAAGGGGTAAATATCTTAATGGTTTGGCAGCGTGTCATGGTTGGGACAAGAACGCAGACCTTATTTGAGACTGATGACTGTGTGAGATGTCGAACCGTGACCGACCCACGCCATTCGGCATTGCACTTGATGATGATGAATCCCATCTCAGCTACACCATCGTGTGGTTCGATTCTCCCCATTACCCTTACCCCGTTCATCTTCAAGGAGGAGTTATAGTTAGGGTCCATCACCGGATCAGAATGATAGTCCTATGATTGAGCAGCCGCAAAAGCACCCACGGTTTCACCCTCTCAAGCTTATTAATCCGAAGGTGATTGTTGTCCATGTTGTTTGTTCATCAAGAATGATGATGACCATTCATTTCATCCAGTGGGGTTGAAAGGGTGGAGCGGTGAGTTCTAAGATGGCCTACTTTGGCTCGAAATGTTCTTTGACAATGTGGGCAAAGAATGCTTGGCGTTTTAGGAGGAGGATCTCCTGTAGTGGTTTTTCTTTCCAACGCTTGCTGCCCTGGTTGCTTCACAAGTGACTGCACCCTTGCGTAATGATATACGCCACGAATTTCGGTCTTTGGCAGCAGTCCCCCAAGTGCCAGGATGTCATGATGAATTCATAGTGTCTTTAAAGCGTTTCCTCTGGCCACCCTGGGAGCGTTTACTACAACGCAGCTTGCCGTAAAAAATTCGTTTAGGGAGTCTGTGATCTGGCATACGAGTCAAGTGACCAGCTCAGCGAATCTGATTCTTCATAAGTAGTGTGTGGATATTGGACATGGGCGCTCTTTCTAGGACTTCAGTGTCTGGTATCTTGTCTTGCCATTTAATCTTCATTAGCTTCTTAAGGCATACTGTGTGGAAATGGTTTAATTTCATAGTATGTCTCTGGTAAACAGCCCAGGTTTCACAAGCCTATAGCAGTGTGGATAATACAACTGCTTTGTAGACTTTCAGCTTTGTTTTCAGGCTTATTCCATTTCTGTCCCATACATTCTTGTACAGTCTGCCAAGGGCTGCGCTGGCCTTGGAGATTCTTGCATTCACTTCATCATCAATTGTGGCAGCTTGGGACACAGTGCTGCTAAGATAGGTGAATTTTCCCACAACACTTGGTCTATGACCATTCGCTTTGATATTCGGCACGGTGTGATTAAACCCTGGAGCTGGCTGGTACATAACTACAGTCTTCTCCAAGTTGATATTGAGCCCAAAGTTGGCACAGGCATATGGGGAAGCTGAAACACTGTGTTGCATGTCTGCCTCTGAGTTGGCATATATGTTGTCCATATGGAGCCTTACATACTCGGCCACTGCATAACGAGATGGGGGTGAGTGGATCAGATCTGGTACTAACCCCCCTCCCCCTTATCTAGTATTCCTTTTACGAGATAGGCTCGACCAAAGAGCCGTACTGGTTGAATTTAGGGATTGCACCACGAACCACTTTCTGAAAACACAAGAACACCAAGCACAATGTGACTACGACTTTAAGAAAACAAAAAGCTAATACATGTTTTCGTAATATTCAACATTGCTTTCAAAGAGTGAAAATTACAGTGCACGAACAAATCAATACTGTATATTATATTTCTTATAATGTGATAGTTGTGTTCATTCACTAGTTTGAAAAGGAAAGTAATGGAAAGCATGGTTCATAGAAGAAATTGTAGGAGTCGACAAAACGATCGTGCACATGGGACACCAAAGACATCCTGGATGTGAAGCAGAAGAACTATCGAAGGATCGAGAATCTCTTCATAAGTCTGTTAAGAGCGGCATTCTGTGGAGGACTTGCTGTATAATAATATATAATGTCATTAAAACCCTCACGTTAAGCAAATTCTCTTGCTTAGACATCAGATCTTCCTAGCATATGATATAGTAGAAGTCATTTTATGTACAGACCACATGGAAGCAGAAGAAGAGACCGACCATGTAAACGATTGGCAGAAAGAATAGCATAGTCCATGGGAATCTCGATGCATGAAGCCCATAAACGGGCACTCTCCCGTTGTTTATACCTCACCTCAACACCGCAAGGTACAAGAGAAGCAAGATGAGATGAGATAAAAGTCTCATCTCATTTCATCATGTATTGTTTCTCATGTACCTTGCGGTGTCGAGGTGAAGTATAAACTTCGTGAGAGTGCCCGATTATGGGCTTCATGTAATCGATATTCCCATTGACTATGCTATTCCCTCCGTCCAACGTTTACGTGGTCGGCCTCTTCCTCTGTTTCCACCTGGTCTGTACATCATTGCTTGTTGTGGTGTGATATGCTGTTGAATGGTAACCTATTTGCATGGCCAAACAATTTTTGTTTTTAATTCGCATATCCTTTTACAGGACATCACTGTCAACAGCAGCATCTTTCAGCTGTCTATTGATTTCTTGGCAAGATTACTCTCAGTAGTTTGCCATTGCTTTCTGAGCGGCCGGCTCAGTTATCCCGCAAGTCACCATCGGGGGTAGAACCGCTTTCAGTTCTCTCCCGTTACGAGACTCTGCGTGATAAACGGGATTACAGAGAAAGTGGTGTAACCCCTCGGCCAGAGAGACCGGCATTTGACTTGCTGCTTTCTAATAAAATCTATATAAAAGTCATTTTCGTAAATAATTGTAAAGTTTGTTTCACACTTTTCGGTCTATGTTTTTACCAGACACAAGCCGGCACCCATGGAGCTTACGTCCCCTTGACTAAGATGGGAAAGGAGTTGCCAATGTTGGATGTAAACACTAGTTCGCAGATAGTATTATGTTCCTAGTGTTTGCTTGTATAACAAGCCATGAAACGCTCCAAAAATGACCACATTCGCTCAACCATTAGTCGATATTTTAAGAGGAGACAGTTTACAGTAAGTTGTAATCTAGAGTTACTATTTTTGTTTAAAATTATTAGTCGTCGGAAGCTTCATTGTTAAAAAAAATCACGACGTTTCACTGAGTGAGTTCACTGACTGAGTTTGTGATCTGTAATCTTTTGATTACCAATAAAGTTATTTACATTTCCACAGCTTTACCGCAGTTGACCGATTTAATTGATGCCGCGTATTTTAGTACTGATGGTGATAGTGAATGTGAACAGTTACTCAATGACTGCCACCAGTGCATCACTAGTTTAGTAATTTAGGTATTCTGACTCTCACTATGTTTATTAAATTGGTTATTTACTAATCATCTAATGACAATACTAATGAGACCACCACAGATAGATAGGCTTTGAAAAACCAAATCCAACGTTACCTCAATTATGCCTGTAGGTAAGTCAATTCTAAGCGGAGATATTCACATTTGAGTGACGGGATCTTGAACACACAAAAAAAAAATACTCTAAATTCCGCTCACAGGGCAACTTTGCTTTGTTTCCCAGTCAAAGTGAGATGTGAAAAAATGATCAAACTTGGAAAAAAACCTGGAAGTGAAGGTCTGGTGGTGCCAAGCCTGGAGTCAGTGCTGGAAGTGAAAGTCTGGTGATGCCAAGCCTGGAGTCAATGCTGGATGTTTCAAGCCCTCAAATGTCAAAGAACATAGTGTATCAAATCCACTGTATGCACCGCCGTATGAGGTCAGGCTTTGTCATGCAGCAACAAGACTCCTTTTGAGAGAAGTCCCCAGCGTTTTGATCGTATAGTGGGATTCAGTTTGTTCACTAGCATGTCACTGTATTGATCACTAGTAACAGTTTCATCTCTTTCTTGGAAATATACCAATATAGGGGTCTTGATATCCCAAAAGATGGTCATCATGACTTTCACAGCAGATCACTATGTTTTCCATTTTGAAATCTTTCTACCAATTCATACACTCTCCTTTGACTCCTGTTTCCAGACTGAACCAACATTCTTCTCTAGATTTTATAAGGTTTCACACTTTCTGACACACAAAAAATGAATAATACCTTGCTGTTCTTCCCCGATGCTAGTCAATAGTGGTGTCAGCCATTTTGTATTTGCTATTGAGCATGCGCAAACATGTGGTATTGCTTAAGAGCCAATTTATGTCCTGAAATAAATTTTTCTAATGTCCTTATTCTTCCGTGTACTTTATAATAAACTCCCTGTTACTTAATAGCTTTCCCTTGTATATCAAAACAAACATCTCGGATGAATGAAGAAAAAGGTCAACCAGTGGATCAAGCCAACATGAATTCCTTTAGAGATTTGAACATTCAGCTGAATGAATCAACATCAATAGTTGGAATGCAAACATGTGAATGTAAGATCATTGCGACCAAAAATGAGCATCACACCAAGCTCCAACACCCATTGAGGATCTACAGTCAACATCAGACATGGACGGTTAGTCACTGCCGCCTTCTTCTGCTGATTTTTATCTTCCCATAGTGCATAGGCCCTCAGCTAAATCATGAAGTGGTCAAGCCATCTGCCTCGGGCTCTGAAGGTTGTGGGTTTGATTCCTGGCCATGTCCTTCAGGTCATGGGTGCATTGTTTAGACCCCTGAGGGTCATAGCTGGAGTTACGGAGTTCGTACTTTGTGCGACGCTTTCGGCAGCCCATGCTTTGGAAAAAAACAGCCATATTGGATAAAAACCTGGTACAATGAAGTCGACCCTGTCAACTTTTAAGCGACTGTTTTATGGCAGTCCCTGTGTAGACTTTACTATGATTGGTCAGATTTTGCTGCAAAAGTTTTCTAAAGGATGAGGTGGCCGGTTTCATGCCAACCCTCCTTTGTCATCTCTTATAACATTCATATGTTACAGTGCTACTATCCTTTGCTTCCCTTATGGGCCATGGTAAGGCTCAGGCACTTAGTCGCTGTACGCTGCTGAATTTATTACGATGTAGATTGGAGCACCTGTGGGCATGTCTGAAGTGCCGCTGATGATCATCCAGACTATACTGAGCAAGCAAGAAACATATGTGGATTGTTAATATTGAACTAAGCGTTTTCTTTGGTTTCTGCTTTAGGAAAGTGAAATGCCGTCCAGAAAAGATTCACGAAGAGAGCAGCCTGTTGGTGACTTGTCAATTCGAAGGCGGGTACAATCTCGCGCAAGTGTTGAAAATACACTGGCACTTAGCAGTATTTCCGGAGATGTTACGGCCTGTGACCAGCAGTTCGCAAGGTTGGTAATTAGGAAAGAATATTTATCACTTTGATGCATAAAAAATGTAAGACCCGCTAAGGATGTTATACTTGCACCCTTATCTCTAGATAGTCTTTTCAGACCAGGAACAGCTTAAGTGCTTTCAAATGCATGCTAAGGATTTCTCAGCATTTGGAAATTGCAAAGAGTAGGCTGTAATTTGTCACTGCTCAGGCCAGCTGGTGCACCTCCTGTAGATGGAGGGATGAAGATGACACCACAACATTAAAGCCATGATACATCCTACAAAACACCTGAGAAGGCAAACCTGGGCAACAACTGCCTAAAGAAGTTGGATGTGTTGGCCGAAACTCGCAAATATCGCAGCTCTGCTGTAAATAGGCACAGCACATTTACATCCAAAACATATTTTGGACAATGAAGAAGAAACCCTTTGTAGACTGGGACATGATTGGTTGTGTTTTACAGCTGAAGTTCTCTATTGGATGAGGTAGCCAGCCTCATGACAACCCTTCTTAGTTTACCTCTTATGATATCCATGGCATATTACAGTGTCACAATTCTTGGCTTCCCTTATGGGAAAGTCAGTTTATGTACTTGTTATTATGTGACGATGAGTTATGTAGTGTTTTCTTTCATGATGAAGCATACTGTTGCTAGTTTGCGCCAGAAGTTTTTTTTTTTTTTCAGACAGGAATTGAGGCTGCTTACCCAAGCAGTTAGAGAATCAGAAAAGCAGTGGCAAACTACTGAACATAAGCTTCCCAAGAAATCACAAACAGCCAAACATTGCTGGAATTTACTGCGGAATCCTGTAAAGAATATGCAACTAACTTTTTTAACCCAAGCAGTTGCCACAAAGTTTACTAACTAAGAATTTAAAAATGTTGCAGTGCTGAGTCTTAGCTAAAGAGTTGTATGTTGCATAGAACCAGTCTTAACATATTACTGGAGGTTGGCAGAGCTGAGAGGTTAAACACGCTTAAAAAAGCCAAGCAAAATCCCTTGAGGCTTCAGAGATGTGGTTTTACCGAAGAAGGCTGAAAATTTCTTGGACAGCGAAATTGACTAATCCATATGTTTTAAAAGAGTGTGAGACCCAATGGCAACTTATCACAAACATCAGAAAGAGGCAGTCATTTTATTATTTAGCTAAATTATGATAAGATAAGATAATAACTAAAGCATGTAACAACTGGAAAGATTTGGTGGAAAGAGAGATAGAAGAAGACAACATGAGAACATTCTTGACAGCCCTTTGCCATGGCACTATGAGGTGTCAGCACATGAATTGATATATTCTGTTGATCACAGGGTGTGAAGTATGATCGTTCGCACCAATTCCTAATGGCATTTGATGATAACCATGAAGCTGAGGCTTATGAAAATCAGAGACATGCCTTGTAATATGTGAGGTAGACATTCAGAAACATTAATCAATCAATCAGGTGCCATTTCCACAATGAAGGTTGGCTGCAATGGATCTCCAACACTGTCTGTCTCTCGCCCTGACTGTACATTCTGTCAGGCTGATGTTCGTCCATCTCTTGATGTTATCTTCCCACTTGTATCGTTGTCTACCTCTTGCTCGCTTGTCCTCAACTTTGCCTTCCAGTAAGGTTTTTATAAGAGTATCATGTCTTGTAACATGGCCGAAATATTTCACTTGCCTCCTCTTTATTTCTTTCATCAACTCTCTCTTCATTCCCAATTTTTCTAGAACCTCTGCATTTGATTGTTGTTCTTTCCATGAAATACGACATATTCGTCTGTATATCCACACCTCCAGGGCTTCTATGCGACTTTCTAGTTGCTTGTTCAATGTCCAGGCTTCCGCACCATACAGTAGCATTGAATATACATAGCGTTTGACAATTCTTATTTTTAATGCGTTATTAATCTCTCTAGATGTTAATACTGATTTCATGCCGTTGAAAGCATTTTTGGCCATTCCATTCAGATCCATCAGCACATGATATTTATTTACTGTAATATGTTAAAGTGTATTTGTTGATGATATTCCTTACAGAATGAAAGCATTCATCACCAACGCAGTGTCTCCATATGGTGCTCAGCTGCAGCCTTTGTTGTTCCCAATGTTTGCCCATGTTTACCTGGAGATGCTTTGCAATGGACACAAAGTGCCTGGTAATGTGTAAATATTAACACTGTTTGTTTGTATGTTTTATTACAGAAATTGTACCATGGTGTGGGGCAGAAGTTGTTTACAGGCTGAAAGATTAAGGCTGCTTGCCACATAGAGCATAGATTATGGTTCCCTCTTCTTCTTGTTATTGTACTTCTTCTTCTTCTTGCTTGAAATAAATTGTCTATGGCTGCAGTGTTGTCTCTTGTATCAACTTCACTGCCTTGTTTAGTTCACTCAGCGGTCCATACAGTTTATCCTCTTATGCAGTGGTTCTCAACCTTTTTTGGCCTGTGCCCCCCTTCGCCATATTTTCAGAACGTCATTCCCCCCCCCCCCCCTTTCGTATTTCCTACCTAAAAATTTGGCCCGTGTCCCCCTTCACCATATTTTCAGAATGTCATCACCCCCCCCCCCCCTCTTTTCGTATTTCTTACCTAAAAATCCCCCCACCCCCGCCCCTACACAGTATATGTAATAATGGAAGCTAAATTTAATAGCTTATACTAAAACAAGCCTAGACGTCCACATAAAACATGATTTGTGGGTCTACTTACTTTATAAAATTAACTTTAGAAGGGTGAGACGTACAGAACCATAAAGTATGAAGGGAAAAACAATATCAAGTAATCGGTTCTTGTATTAACGCGATCTTGAAATAATCTTAATTCCTCCCCTGGAAACCCTAAAATTCTCCCCTGGGGGGAATTCCCCACGGGTTGAGAACCACTGCTCTACTGTTTGATTCTTTAGGCCAGAAAGTTTGTCTAGATGTGGCACATTCTTGGCAGTCTTGGTGTGTGTGATCTGCTGTCTGCGGTATTAATCCTTGTATGCACATGGCTGATTTGCCAATCTTGAATTTTGTATGTGTAGTTGTGCTCTGTTTTGATGCACAGAATGATTTGTTCTGAAAAATAATTGTCTTGTGCTGGTGTTGGTGGCTTTCTGATTGCTTTGGTGATTCTGTTCTTTTGATTAAAAAAACACTTTTAGCCTTAGATAGGTTTGAACATGCTGTAATGATATGAGGCAGACAATCTGACCACCAGCTCATCATATTGATGTTTTTAAATGCTTTTACTTTGGTTTTGAGTTAGTGCACTGTGCCGAGATTCTCCTTAAGTAATCTACAGAAGGAAACTGGAGTATTTATGGAGATAACCTTGTACAAAGTGATCCTTTGCAAACCAAACAAAACCATTATGTTATATACATGCAGAGAGACTGATAGAATCTTGAATATCTTGCTACGATTATTTTTGCCTGTCAGGTCCATGGCACATTGTGATTTCTGCAAATATGCTTGCTTGCTTGCTTGCGTTCACTAGCTGTGGACTCCAGCATGAAGTCCTGTATGTCGGATGAAGACATCCTGTTGTCCAACATCAGTGTGATGTCATACCGGACTGGGGTTTGCGTGAGTATCTGTTGTCCAATGTCTGGCTTATTGGTGTGCAGACTGGTGGTTCTTCTCCGTGCAGGCAGATACTCTCCGACTTCGGAAGAATCAGCGATCCTACTTCTTTAGCCAGGACCCCGCAGGGACTTGTTGCCCAGAACGCACGACTAGGACATGTCAGTAGGTCTTGGCAGTATAGAACCTGGCCCTGCTGCCTTGGAAACACCTCTGCGTTCCTTCTGCAAATATGAATACCCTGGACCATTTTGTGAGAGCCACGATAGATTTGTGGCTAGTACGCTTGCCTGCTGGCCTGGTAGTCATGGGTTTGAATTCACATTGAGTCAGATTTGTTTAATTGACCTGATCTCCCAGGTTGAGCCAGTCTAAATGAAATATCGTGGCGAAGTAAAGATAGCTGGCGTGATCTTGCCCACTCCTCAAGTGCTGAGTAGTCTATAACAATGTTGGGGTTGAAGCATGCATGGTAGGCTACAGATATGCTTCCCACAAGGGCCCTGCTAACACATGAAAGGTGTGTGCATGACAGTTGTTTATATAGAAATGTGGTTCTATAGTTGAAGCCAACACTCCAGAAATTTCATGTTGGTTTTGTTTTTACTCCAGACATTTTCTAGTGTATGTGACATGTAATTTTGTTATGTTTTTGTGAAATAACCTAACATGTATTTTTCAGCCCAGAAATTTTGTGAACGACACTCAGAAACATTCCAAGATGACAAGCATCAAAATTTTATCAAAGTCTTGAAGAAGTTGGAGACAAAGAGCCATGTGATGACCAGTAAAGAAGTCACAGAGTTCAGGTTGTGCTGAATTTTCCAGTGTTTTTGTGATACATTATCGGTGATATGTTTTTCCATATATCTCTTATGTTGTCATAGCTAGCGTATTTTTAAGTTTGTTTTCTTCCTGAATCCTTTTTGCTAGGTTGAGCTCATTTGTCCAGTACTTTTGTAACTAATTATTTATTACTAAATGTCTTATATTGTCTATAGTTTTGTATAGAAATTAGGACTCTTCACTGGGTGTTTAAGATAACGGAGCATGTATGGGAATATCCTGAGTGCTGCGATGTCGGTTCTTGACTTAACTCAACTCTTTTGTATGGAGAGGAGTAGCATTGAGGATGAATTTCACCTCTGACTCACCAGATACAAATTATGCTTCAGATTTCTACAAAATAAGGAACCTGTGAAACATTGTTGAGAATACCTTTTACGACCAGAGTACCTAACAACAATTGCCTGGAAGAAGTTGATGAAATTAGAACATTGTAGATCTCTGCTCTCTTGTCTTGTGTTCTTTGGTCATGTAATGAGATTAGAGACATTGGAGAACAGTGTGATGACTTGCAAGAGCAGCAGTGGGAGAGGCTGGTCAAGAGAAATGCTTGATGGCATGGAGGTAGATCATCAGTCAAATTGATCCAGTATATCAAGGACCGTGATCAGTGCAGGGATATGAATGCCTATAACACTTTGTAGAGCATGTGGTGTGGATGTTATAATCTCCCGGATCCGTAGGTCAGCATTGCTGAATGGATAAGAAAGCGTGTTCTTAAACATCCGGTGTGCTGATGCCGAGGTAAGGTGTTCAACCCCTACACCGGACAGTTGGGCTAAAATGTTGACATATGGTCCTTGACTTGGGGACGTAAATTACAAGTACCTATGAAACCAGAGTGAGTTTGCCTGTTAATAGGGAAAGCTAATCCACACGCAAAATTCAGTCCGGCATAGAACTGTGTGCTCTGTTTTCTAAGCCACGTTTTCATTTCATATTCAACTTCGGCTTCATTCACGAAATGTCTCCCACCAAGGTGGGTTTTCAGTGCACTTAGCCCCTAGTGATTTCCAGTAAAGCGGTTCATAGTTGGGTAGAATAAGTTACGAGGGTGAGTCAATAAGTAAGTCACACAGTTCTGTGGGATGGCAGGTAAATGTGAACAGGGCACACTGACCTATGCAATCGGTTTGGGAGAACTGATAAAACTATGGGATAAGTTCATCAATGTTGGTGGAACTTATGTTGAGAAATAAAGGGACAATGTATGTATACAAATAAACTGGTTTCAAGTGGTTATCATATTTAGTTATTTTTCTACAACCATTTGTGACTAACTTATTAACTTATCCTCATATATATATATATATATATATATGAGTTTGTGTGTGGTAGGGTAGGTGTTTATGTGTGTGGTGAGTGTGTTTGTGTGGTGTGTGAGTTGAAGAACCAACATCATTGAACTCAGGACATTCCCACGTGTGCCGGAGTCACCATCTTTCATAGCCAACGAAGAGTTCCGATTATGGTGGCAACAATGGCAGGCTGAGTCTGCCTGCACTTTGCCCTGTGTTGAATACCGTCTGGATGCTTTGCTCTAACCCTGTTGCATGAACCTCTCCAAGCATGGATCCTTGTAAGATGGGCCTGTGTGCCCAATTTGTGATTCTGTGGAGTCCTCCTTACCTCCTTCTGCCCTAGTGATCTTTTTCTTTAAATGATAATTGTCTTTACAACAAGGTGATATTGTTACACATGTGACAGAATAGGTTGAAGTAACAGATGTAAATGGATTAAGACGTCACAGTTATTATAAGGAAAAAGTTTGGTTGATGTAACAGCTGTGTGTAACATAAAAATTTAGGGAAAGTAACATAGATGAAGTAACTGATGAATAATTTATGTGTTGGGTTGATATTGAATAAGTAAAGCCTTATTGTTGTTTTGATGTCATATCTATTTACATTAAAATTAATATTTTATTTCCCATAACCTTTTAGCGTGTTATTCTTGACTTATGAGGTTTGTTAGTATACGTTACTCATCTTCTTTGTTTTTAATTCAGGGAAAATCGGCATGTTTTAAATGTCACACAAGATGCCCTGGATTATCTGATGAGGCATTTAAAAGTAAGAATAATACAATTTGTTTACATCACTGAGTTTTATCTCTTCTCTCCCTTTCTGAAAATGATATTGATTGTAAGGTGTCAGTTTATAGTAGAGCTGTGATATTTGCAATACTTTGGAAGAATTTAAACTAGAAAATCAGGTTGTTTTTTTTTCTTTTGCATATCCTTTACAGGACATTGCTGTCACATCAGCATCTTTCAGCTGTATGTTGATTTCCTGGCAAGATTACGCTCAGCAGTTTGCCATTGCTTTCTAAGCGGCCGGCTCATTATCCCACAAGTCACGAGCGCGGGTCGAACCGCTTCCAATTCTCGCCTCGCTGCGAGACCCTGCGTGGATAAACGGGATTACGGAGAAAGTGGTGTAACCCCTCAGCCAGAGAGACTGGCAGAAAATCAGGTTACAGTGGACCATTTGCACGTGTGTACCTGGGCGTCCTTTTAAGGGCAGCTCGTCTGGCATCCAGCTCTCACCTGTGGCTACTTGTAGATTGTGACAGCGGCCATACCTGAGTAATGACTGACAGGTTGGCCAAACAAGGTGAGGGTAGCCGACTAGTGGTAACCTTCTGTGAATTAGGGTCTTACCTGCCCTGCATGCAAGATTGACTCTGTTGAAAGTGAGGAAGAAATAATTATTTGGTTCAATGGACATGATGGTGAGTATCAACCCACTGTGGCGCGTAATGTTTTGAAACTTCCGACTCCACTCATGTACTTGCTGGACTGACAGGCATGCATCACCATACTGGTCTTCATTCGCCAATGAATTTCTAGTTTTACCCTTTCACTGATCAATAAATGGATAATAACGCTGCCCATCTTTGGTGCATGTCATGCCGTTGGATTTGAGAGAGTGAGGTTGACAACTTTTGCGCAACTCTTCCTCGCGTTAAACTAGTTCATTGTGCAAGTCATTTATTCATCCATTTCACTGATCAAAGGAGGAGTCATCTTAACCACCTGTGATGGATGAACAAATGACTGCCTGGAGGGAGTATTACCTTTGTCAAATGCACACTACAACCTTGGTTAAGGCTAAAGAATCCTCTAGGCTCAGAAATGGAATAGAGATATTTGCCTCATGTGAGGAAACACTAGGCAAGAGAGGCACAGGAAGACAGAAATTCATAGGAATAGATTAAACAGCAGGGCAAAAATAATAATATAAGCAACATCTTTCATCAAAATATCAGACAACAGAGAGGATTTGAGGGTCATGATCACCAAAATCTGATCCAGACCATCAACAGCAGTCCACTTTAAACTTTCTTCAATCATTAGATAGTCTTATCAACACTGGGTCAGTTCAGATATAAACAGAATATGCATAATTTTCAATACTAAAGTATAAGTTAGGTTGTTTTTTTAAGAACAGGAAATATAAAAATTGAGTCTAAATAAGTCTAACTTATTTATAATGCTAGTTTGAAATAGCCGAGGTAATATTTTAATGCATGAATTATAGACCATCTTTGAAGACTACGGGTTACAAGGACAATTGCCAGGAAACTCGTTAGCCATGTATCACTCGAGCCAATGTGCTGATATGTTTTCAGTCAATACAAGAGTCATATAGGGATGTGTGCTCTTCTTTTCTTCATCTTCCTCCCCCTTTCTCTGAGGTGAGCTGTAAAATATTAACAGCTTAATGCAGTGATTCTCAACCTTTTTTGGCCAATGCACCCCTTCACCATATGTTCAGAATGTCATTCCCTCCCCCCCCCCTTTCGTATTTCCTCACTATAAATTCTCCCCCCCCCCCCACACACACACACATATACACACTATATGTAAAAATGGACGCTAAATGTAAAACACATACTTCCTCTTCTGCAGTCATCCGGAGTGTTTTTTTCAGACATAATTGTGGTGTGTTGTGTTATGCACCCTTGGGCCAAAACCCTTAGGCCAACACATCCAACTTTTGCATGCGTTTTTTAAACCAGGTTAGCATTCCTGGGGGACTCTCACTTTTATGGCGCCGTCCACAGCCCAGTTGGTCAAGTTAGAATGGTCAAAGACTTCACGGTCAGCCCTCAAGGGAAGGCAGGGACAGTCCATGGGCATTTTCCGCCATCCAGGGTGGCTTCCATAGTTGCAGAGCTGATACATAGCGCCCTGGTGCTGGGCTCACCCAAAGAATCGCCACGTCTTGCACATGGCTGCTTTAATTCCTCACTTCCATATTTTGGGCATTTTGTTTGTCCCTGGCCGCTCCCTGCACAGACCAGGAACGGTCTGTCTGCAGACGACATCCACTCAGCAAGTTTTCGCTTCGGACTTCCACGTAATAGACTTGCTAGCCGAGCGTTCCATTTCATGTTAATGTGATGACTTCCACTCAGCAAGCTTTTGCTTCAGACTTCCATGTAATGGGTTCGCTAGCCAAACGTTCCATATTGTGTTATTGAGATGTTTTTCCACTTTTGACTATGCTCACTCAATGAGCTCTAGTACAGACTTGCATCGTAACCATTGCGTGCGATTGGGTCGCTTTTTCACCTTTAGTAACGCTCACGAGGTAGGCTATGTGTGTGCCGGCTCTGCACCTTACCTCCATGCAGCAGGAAACGAGTAACGGCCAGGCCCTCTCATCCGGGGGATCCCTCATATCCCTCGGCTGAGAGCCGTAGAACACGTATCTGAACCAAGCATGTAGCAGGCTCAGCATCTCTCCTCCACTTGCAGTGAGTGAGTAAAAACTCGGCCTCACATATGGGGAATATTGACTTAGAGCCGTTCAGTCATATCTCTCAGCTGAGAGCCTTAGAGTATGTGTCCGGACCAAGAATTAGTGGCATCGTGTGCCTGATTCGGAATTTGACTGCCTATCCTCAGTCTGTCTGCAGAGCAGCAGGTTGTGTCTCTTTTGGTCAGGTCCCTATCCCAAGACATGTCAGACATGTAGTTGTGCTTCCGTAGGCATAGCTCTTGAGGTCATTGGGACACGCAAGCCCCTCTACCACAGCAAGGTGGAGACACGTCAGGGGGGTAATAACACATACTAGAACAAGTCTAGACGTCTACATAAAACATGATTTGCGGTTCTACTTACGTTATAAAATGAATATCAGAAGGGCGAGAAGTACAGAACTGTAAAGTATAGAAGGGAAAACAATATCAAGTAATCGGTTCTTGTATTAATGCGATCTTGAAATAATCTTAATTTCCCCCCCCCCCCCCCCCCCCCCCCCATAAAATGGCTGGGAAATATCAATAAAATTGGAATAGAGAAATTTGTCCTATATGAAAAAAATAACTATGCAAGAGAATCAGAGGAAGACAGAGAAATGTCTTGGATCAGCTGAGATAACATTTTATTTTCCAGTGGGGTTTGTTTTGTATGGCATATTATTAAGTTAAAAGTTGGGGGACTGAGTGTCTCGAGGTATGGTGCTGCCTCGAGTGATGGAGGTCCCAGGTTGAAGCCCCAGTGAGGGCCAGGATTTTTTCACGTGGACTTCTAGTAACAAAATTTCCCCTGGTCTCTGGGTAGTGAGATCGGATGCCCATGTGTATTGTTGCGCGCGTAAAAAATCCCTTGGCAGTTGGAAATCGAAAAAGATTAGCCTACCGGCGCTGCCCAGGCAAAATTTTGAGTTAAAAATCTACCCAAAGTATTTCAGGATCCTCGCCAGTGCTACAGAGTTTGTGTACTGAGCTAGGATTCTCTGGACTCAGGCTTGAGTTAGGAATAGAACGGAGCACTTATGGGTTACACCTATGTGTCGTGATGTTGACCCGTCGACTAAACTAAACTAAATTAAAAGTTAATTGCATGTCCTTTACAGGACATCACAGTGAACCCCAGCATTGTTGACTGTGTCTGATTTATGGGGCCATTTTTAGTTTAATAGTTTGCCATTGCTTTATATGAACCTTTACCATCGAAATCAACACAAGGAAGCATGCTTCCAAATTGTATCCAGATTTCGAACCCTCAGCTCAGCTGGTCGGAAATTGCGAAACAAGTTCACTGCCCATAAGCCACTGCTGGCTATTTGTTTTTTAACGCTAGCTCACCTTGAACTCAAATGTAGTCCATACACAATATTTATAGTAGTGATGGACTGAATTTTGCGCTTGGATTAGCTTTCCCTATAAATAGTGCCCCTCGCCATCAGGCGAACCCATTTTGACTTCAGAGGTACTTGTAATTAACGACCCCAATTCAAGGACGACAGGTCAACATTTTAGTCCAGCTGTCCGGTGTAAGGGTTGAACCGCTTACCTCGGCATCAGCACACTGGATGTTTAAAAATACATTCTTATCCATTCGGCCATGCTGACCTTTTCTGGCTATTATTAGCTTAAAGCCTAATTAAGTCAAATCAGTTGTCTATGCCAGTTTAGATTAACTAACCTGTATTTTTTCTTTGCTTTCAGACAGAGGATAATATGATCATGCTGCAAGTGTTCAACCAATATATAAAAACTATTGGTAAGTACTTGATGTCCCCTGTGTACTTCTGGGGCTCCCATAAGAGGAGCAGAGAATGGTAACACTGTAATCTACCATGCCTGTCATAAGAGGCAACCAAGGAGGGTTGGTCTGGGCCTGGCTTCCTCATCCCGTAGAAAACATAGCTGCAGAATGCTGATATACCCTGTAGAGTATAAGATACAATGATTAGCATTGATATATGTTATAGATTGTGACATGCAGTGATCAACACTGATTCCTTCTAGAGTATGACAGCAGTGGGAATAATCCTATAGCCAGTTTATGAGACTGCGTAAACTGCAGATCCACACTGGTTGGGAAAAGAAATCCTGCCACCCAGGATCCCTTCATTGGTAAGCATGTGCACTGGCCGTTATGTTACCACGCAGCATTACACTATGGAAAGAGAAGAATGCGTTTGGTGCATCACAGGTTCAAACATAGGTGCTAATTGTCCGTGTTCCATATTGTGGATTCAGATGGATAATAGACCTGACTAATGACATGCCTTTAGCGTCCTCTAGCTGGCTATGCATCAAAGTATACTTATTCCTTTGATGTGGCACTCTCACCAATTGAAGGTGGCAGGTTCAAATCTCTGTGTGCCATTAACTTTTAATTTTTTTTAATATTTTCTGGTATGCTCTATGATCTCTGCTTCTATGATTGTCGATCAGTGCCTGAGAATTTACTTCTCTCTTTTTTTCTCTCTCTTTTTCTCTCTCTCTGTCTCCCTCTCTTTCTCCCCCCCCCCCTTTCTCTCTCCCTCTCTCTCTCTCCCTTCTGTCTCTCTCTATCCCTCTCTCTCTATTCCTCCCTCACTCTCACCCTTGACTCCAGCTGAGAATGTAATAGCAGATTTCTCTCCAGGATGCTCAGATCCACCGGGGTATACTATTGCTTCCTCTCTGCCAACTTCATCTGCTGATGATAGTTGAACCTTCATTTCTGCTAAACCATTACTATACTCTTTATCCAATGTGATGATGACTTGATGGAAACGGCACTTGTCTGTCACTGCCAATCAGTTCCTGCCTCCCTTGTATGACTGGTAACCCGCCCATTGTATCCTCTGTGTCATCTAGACTTTCCTCTTTTGACTTCCAGTTGCGATAACCTCGTTTTGACTTCCATTTGAGATAATTCAGGCTCCCATGCATTGGTTGTGGTACGGTTAGTGTAATGGTTATGGCATTAATGCTAATAACGGCTTGTGCTCAGTCAGGCAAGAGTTGATGTCAGCTCTCAGTTGTCTGCTACAGGAAGAAAAGACTGGGCACCTATTATGTTCTACCTCGTTCTACAAAAATGTGATATTCCTAACACTTCATATACCAACAGAAGGTACCATTACAGGACTTTTTAACAAATGCAGAGGCCATCTGTCATTGTTGGTGGCTTGCATGGAGGCTATGACTTGTTTGACTTCTTGGATGCAACAACAACAACAAAACTTTATTTTGAAAGGGTTAAGAATTGGGCACACAGGCCCGTCTGACATTCTGCCCTTTTATCACTCTCTTTCATACATTATACCATTCACACATCATTCAAGGCTAACTGAAAACAGCAAAAATATAAAAGATATGCATTATAAAGGCATGTGGAAAATGAAAAATCAATACCACATTACTGTGCGAAATTGTGTATATTTCAACTTGAAGGATTTATCTAGTTAATTTCACGTAAGTTGTGTGATTTCTGCAGTATGTACCTGACGAGATGCAGCGAAATATGCCAGGCAATAAATCGTGCAATCTATTGTTTGTGTCTTCGTTATTCAAATTCACTACGGGAAAACATTGTTTTGAATACCACATGACTCAGTAATAGTAATAACTGGTGTGGCACTTGTTAATAGCTATGTGGAATATACTGGCCTACCAAAAGGGGACTGGCTGTTATTCTAGGGTTTTATTATTATTATTATTATTTCTATTATTAAGGGGGAAGGTAATCCGTACTGAGATAGTGTTCAAATAATTTGCGATTATATGTATACGGATTGGGGATGTCTTTTATTTCATGTGGAAGATTGTTCCACAGCTGAGCTGCAGAGTACGTTAAGCTTGTTGCAAGCCTGAGCATGCATCTCATTGTTCTGATGGGGGAATCTAGAGTACAATCCAGTACTATTTGTATTTCTATATTCTGGATCCATTCCAGTTTCTCACATGGTACATGTTAGTTAGTTGCATATTCTTTACATGATGTCATAGTCAAACCCAACATTGTTGGCTGTTTGTGATTTTCTTGGCCAGTTTACGTTCAGTAGTTTGCCATTGCTTTCTGAATGATTGGCACTCACATCATTGTATGAAAACCAACGCAAAACCATCTGCTGCCAAATCGTCTGCATCTGTGTTTCAAACTTGGGATTACGAATTGTCTCCTTAACCCCTTTGCCACAAAACCGGCAGGGTATATGAGGTAGCATTAAAATACCCAGTTATTATTTAGATAGAGTTAAAATACCCATACCCAGTGATTACTCACAGATAGCGTTAAAATACCTGGTCATTGCTCACAGATAGCATTAAAATACCCAGTCATTATTCACAGATAGCATTAAAATACCCATCATTGCTCACCGATAGCGTTAAAATACCCCGTCATTACTCACAGATAGCGTTAAAATACTCAGTTATTACTCACAGATAGCATTAAAATACCCGGTCATTGCTCACAGATTGCATTAAAATTCTCGGTCATTGCTCACCTCATCATCCTTGCTCAATGCTGAATGTCAACATTTTGTTCAACAGTGATTCAAGAAAATGGTTCACAACTTCACGATGCAATAGAATTAGATTCTGCGCCCATTGTGTCATCAGACACACCGGAGCAAGTTCAGGCAGCACCTCTTGCACAACCAGTAGATCATCCCCAAGAGAGAGTGCTCACTCTTGCAGAGGAGTTGGATGCAGCTATCAAAGCTGTAAGGGAGCTGCCTCCATGTCTGCCGTCTATATGTTTTTTTACATTTTTGAATACTTATCAAGGGTGAGTACTTTGTGTTTATCTCCAGTGTTTTATAGGAGTTGAAAGGGAGGTGTGGGTGAGGTAATAAGAACACATTTTTACAGTCTTCTTCTTCTTCTTCTTCGTTCATCCGGAGTTTTTTTTCGGATGTGATTGCGTTGTGCCTGTTTACAGCAGAGCTGCGTTCTTGCGCCGTTAGGCCGACACATCCGACTTCTGCGGGCATTTGTTGACCGGGTTAACCTTCCCGGGGGTTTCTTAGGACGTTTGACTCTCACTGTTGTGGTGTTATCCCCCATCCCAGCTGGTCCATATAGAACAGCCAAAGATCCTGGTCAGCCCTCAAGGGAAGGCAGGGGCAGACCATGGGCATTCCCCGCCATCCAAGGAGGCTTCCATACTTGCAGAGCCGATACATAGCGCTCTGGTACTGGGCTCACCCAAGGAATCGTCACGTCCTGCACATGGCTGCTTAGCCTCACTTCCGTATATTGGGCCTTCCGTTCACCATAGGCTGTTCTTCCGGAAACCAGAAGTATGCAGTCTGCAGATGACATCCACACAGTGAGCTTTCGATTCGGACTTTCCATGTAATGGATTTGCTAGCCAAGCAATATTCCATTTCGTGCCACTAGGACACTTTTCCACCTTTTATGAAGCCCACACAGTGGGCTTTTGATTCAGACTTTCCACGTAATGGATTTGCTATCCAAGCAATATTCCATTTCGTGCCACTAGGACACTTTTCCACCTTTTATGAAGCCCACACAGTGGGCTTTTGATTCGGACTTTCCACGTAATCGATTTGCTATCCAAGCAATATTCCATTTCGTGCCACTAGGACACTTTTCCACCTTTTATGAAGCCCACACAATGGGCTTTTGATTTGGACTTTCCACGTAATGGATTTGCTATCCAAGCAATATTCCATTTCATGCCTCTGGGTCTTCATGCACCTTTAAATGTCAACCTGTATATAGTTAAAGTAATCTGCGGTCAACTTTAGCTTGTTGATATCTCCATAGAGCTTGTCCTCAAATGAAGCAGGCGTGGGCCAAAATATCTTTCTCTGTTCTGCATACGTTGGGCAATCCTGCAGCAAATGTTTTGCTGTCATTTTTCCAGTTCTACAATTACATTCATCGGTATCTCCTATCTTTAGTTTATTGAACAAGTGGTATTTCAGCCTGTTGTGTCCTGTGCGGAGTCTGAAGATTGCTACTTGTTCTCTTCTGTCGAGTTTGTAATATGCATCATCCTTCTGATGGCCAGGATGCTCTGATTCCCATTTGGTTCTATAAGTGCTTTTTATCAACCTCTTTGCCTCATTATAGGTTATGTCTATGTCAGGCTGTGGTAGTCGTCCGCCCTCTTTTGCCAGTCTGTCAGCCTCTTCGTTTCCAGGTATACTGCAATGTGATGGGATCCACTGTATTACAACTTTTTTGGATTTCTGGCATAGACCATGGAGTGCTGCTCTTAGGTCAGTTAGTTCTGTGCTGTTATTGCTCTTCAGTATTGAGACAGCTGACTTTGCATCTGTGAAGATAGCTATTTGCTTCTCTTTATTTTCCTCCATCAGGAGCATTTCTGCTGCAGTTTTCAGAGCCTCTACCTCCGCTTTGAAGTTACTTGAAAATTTTCCAGTTGCCATTGAATGTGTTTTTTTCGCTCCATTTTTTAAATTTAGGAGAATTCCTCCTCCTCCATTCTCTATTGAATTTTTGGCTGATCCATCTGTATATGCATGGGTCCAATTCCTGCTTGGGTAATGTTCTTTTATGTAGTTTAGGGTTATTTCTCTTCTTTCGGTTTCATGCTGAGTGTTCTTTTTCTCAATACCAGGAATGTTTTCTATCATCTCAGGCAGTTGCTGCTGTCTCCAAGCTGGGAACTTGTGTGCATTGTGTATGGGCTTGACTGTTGATATGTTAAGAATAGGATCTGACCTAATCCTTCGTTTTGCAGTTTCTACAAAGTTGCTACGCTTCAGTCTTCCCTTTCCAAAACCATTAAATCTGTTGTACATAGGGTGGTCTGTCAATCTTCTAAATTTTTCTGCTTGTTGCTGGGCTCTGCTATCTCTTCTATCCTGCATTGGTTGTAAACAAGTGATCTTTTCTAATTCATTAATAGGCGTTGTCTTCAGGCTTCCAGTTATGATTCGCATTCCTTGATTTTGGACTCTACTTATTTTGTTAAAGTTTGACTTAGCTGCTGTTGCCCAAGCTGCAATGCCATATTCCAGTACTGGCCTCACCCGCCCAGTATATAACTTCTTGAGAACTTTCTCATCTGCTCCCCATGTTGTACCAGCAAGCTTTTTCATGATTGCCATTCTTTGCCTTGCTCTTGTTCGATTTTTCTCAACCTGTGTCTTCCATGTCAGGCGACGATCAAAGGTGACTCCTAGATAGTTTGGATTTTCTTCATGGCGCAATATTTTTCCATTCAATACCAGCTTAGGTTGCTGAGTTTTAGTTGAGAGGGAGAACACTGTGCATGTTGTTTTCTCCTCACTTATCTTCACTAGCCATGATTTTGACCAGTCCTCTAGCGCTAATAGGGCTTGCTGTATTCTGCTGTTAGCTGTACTAATATATTCTTCAGATGTCCATATGGCTAGGTCATCTGCAAAGGATGATGTGTGTACTCTGGCTGGAAAATTTTCCGTGATGTCGTTTATATATGCTAGGAATAATGTTGGTGAAAGAACTCCTCCTTGGGGGACACCTTGCTCCAACAGCATCATTTTGCTGGTTTGTCCTTGTACTTTTGTCCTGGCAGTTCTGTTCTCAAGGTAGTGGCTGATCCATTTGTACATTTTCCCGCAAACATGCATTTTTTGCAGTTTTACTTTCAGTCCTTCCTTCCATACTTTATCAAATGCTTTTTCTAAATCTATCCAGACTGCTAGTGTGTGCTTTTTCTCTTGGAAGGCATCCTCTATTTCCTGAGCTATATAGGTTATTTGATCTTCAGTAGATCTGTACTTTCTGAATCCTGCTTGGTGAGGTGTTAAGAGTTGGTTTTCTTCCAGATGCCATGTTAGCCTGCCATTGATAATGCGTTCCATTAATTTTCCTACACAGCTAAGAAGACTGATAGGTCGATAGCCATTTGGTTCTTCCAGGTCTTTTCCTTTCTTTGGGACTGGTATTAGTATAGCTTCCTTCCATGCCTGTGGGACTATTCCCCTCTTCCAGCTGTAATTTAGGACTGCTAGTAGTTTCTTTTTTGCCTTAGTGCCTAGTCCTATTAGCATTTCATTTGTGATTCCATCCTTTCCTGGTGATGTCTTCTTTTTTAGGGTATTCATTGCCTGTTCCATTTCTTCCATTGTTAGATTTGCCATCATATATTCTGCTGCTGTCTCTGTATATGTATGATGCATCTGTTTATCTTTGATTGCTTTCTTCTGTTCGGCTGTAATATCAATGTGGTTTGCACTGGCATAGTGTTCCATTAGTGCATTTGCAGCCTTTTTTCCTGTAAGCAAGGAATTTCCTTGTTTAATTGTTATTTGTTTGTTTCTAGGTCCATCATTGTTCATGGCTTTCACTAGTTTCCATAGTTTGTTTCCATCCCTGTCAAAATTCAGGTTTTCTGTTTTTTTCCTCCAACAATCTCTTGTTGTTTGATTTACTGTTCTTTTATATTTTGCTGAGATGGCTTTGAGAGAGATGTTCGCTTCAGTTGTTTGTTCTCTCTCTGCGGTCTTCCTAGCATCTTCAACTTTGTCCTCCAAAAATTGTAGTTCTTCAGTCCAGTATGGTTTGTAATTTTTCCTTGCTCCTCTTGGAATAGACTCAGTGGCCGCCTGTATTATTGCTCTGTTTAGACTTTCCACCATTTGCTTCATGTTGCCATATCGTGTATTTACGTTTTCACAATATTTGTCTGTTAGTATGGCAAATCTGTCCCAATCTGCTCGTTTGTAATTCCAACGGGGCAAAGGCTTTTGCTCATGTGGAACATACTCCATATTTATTACAAGCTTGATTGGTCTGTGGTCACTACCTGCTAATTGGTCCAGCACATGGCTATCGATTTTGTGGAGGATGTCTCCTGTGCAGAAAGCTAAGTCTGGAGTAGAAGTGGTAATCCATCTTCTGGAGTAGAAGCTCGGTGTGTCATCCGCTTTGTTAAGTAGATGGAGATTTGAGTCTATTTCCCAGTCCTCCACTTCATCTCCTCTTTTGTCAGTATCTGGGTATCCCCATCTTTCTGAACGGCTATTAAAGTCTCCGACAACAATGCAATTTGTGTCAGTTATTTCCATGTTTGAGAGTGTAAGATCCTTATCTGCCGGGCTATATAGATTGTAAATTCTTATTTTCACGTCCTTTATCATTATATCAACACCTATAATTTCCGTTTGGTTGTCAGAGATCACAGATACTTCGCTGCAAGGTATTGTATTTCGTGTAAGTATTACAACTCCTCCTTTATGTCCTTCGCGGTCGAAACGTGTGGCCTGATATCCCTCGACTGAAAATGTGCGATTGGCGTTGAGGTGTGTCTCTTGAATGCATGCCACATCTATTCTATCTTTATGAAGACGCTGTGTTAGGGAGGCTTTCTTGTTATAAACTCCTTCTGCATTCCATTGTAGTATGTTGAGTGTCCCGGGTGTTTGGTCAATAGCTCTTAACCTACTCCTCTGTGCCTTGACTCCACAGCACAGGGGAAGGTGACCACCAGTAGTCATGGGTGGACCCCCTCGAGGCAGGGGGCCCGGCACTATCACCGCCTGATGGGACTTCACGGGATTAGCACCATATCGATTAACTTTCATCTGTGGCATCATGAAATGATAAAGTTACGTTGCACTTCTTTGTCAAGCCTGTGGCTCAGTACATCCGATTTCGACAAGCATTTGTTCGGGATGCTTTCTCTAGCCTTTGACTGTCCCCAGTCTACCTACAAGGCAGCAGGTTTGTGCGTCACTTCGTCTGGTCCCTCTCCCTTGACCTGTCCGACATGGGTGACCCTACCAGTAGCTGTGCTACCGTCGGCATAGCTCTTGGGGTCATTGGAACGCTCAAGCCCCTCTACCTCGTCAAGGTGGACGCACGGCAGAGGGGTTTTTACAGTCTTAAAAGTTAACCCTTTTATTGGATTTTGTATCTATATTAGGTTCAACTTTCTAAAGGTGTGATTAAAACGGAGTAAGAAAATAGTTTTACAATCTTAAATATTAACCCTTATATTGGATTTTGTGTTATCTAAATAAGGTTAACTTTTTTAAAGGTATGATTAAAATGGAACTCTGGTGGCATGGTGCTTAGTGCACTTGTCTGCCAAGTGATTGGTCAAGGTTCAATCCCCAGCAGAGGCAGGCTATTGTTTGTTTGACCAGTACAGCTCTGGTGTCTACCCAGCCTCATAAAAATGGGTACCAGATAATTTTCAGATAGAGGAAGACAACGTGAGAAAATTCTTGACAGTCATGTGTTGTGGCACTGAAGAGAGTCAACACATGAATTGATCCATGACGCCGGAGATCATAATTTGTGGAGAGGCATGATCGCCCACACCAGCCGTCAAGACACTGGGTGATGATGGGAAATGATTGGGAATAAAAGGTGACGAGGAAGGGAACTGACCATCACAATTCGTATGTTGCGACCTGGAGTTTGTGAAGACCGAACACTTCCCACCTAAATGGCATTATCTGATATGGGACTACCTTTCTTTTTAAGATTAAAACTGTGGGAATATATGTAATTTTAAATGTGTTATCTGATTATGTTTTTGATATCATTAATAGTTTTAAAAGTATTGAGATTTTCAATGTGTGTGTGTGTTTCACACATCATAACCATGTGCCATACAAATAGACATGAAAGGTCACGGTTCATCATCTCAAACTATCACCAGTCTCAGGGAGAGGTCTGTGTTCTTGTCATGATTAAGCCATGTGATCAAGTCACCAAGGTATCTTCTTCTTGTTCTGCATTCGTCCGGAATGTTGTTTTAGACATAATTGCCTTGTGCCTGTTTACAGCAGAGCTGTGATATTTGCACCTTTTGGCTGACACATCCTCAGGCATTTGTTGGCCGGGTTACCTTCCCGGGCAGTCACCTAGGTATTTATCTCTTTGCCTTCCCCTCAATATTTTCCCATCAAGTTTACCAGTTGTTAGTAAGTTTTCAAATTTATTTCTCCTCATAATATGCTCACAAATGTAGACTGCTATATCTCATTAGAAAATCTAATTAGGTTTATTTTAAAATATAACATTCATTGGCAAGATTGCTCTTGATGCTAATACAATAATACTAGATGTTTTCGGGACAAATAAAACGTTAGAGGCTTTGTATATACTAGGTTGCAGGTTTATATACTGAGACGACCAACTCAGAAATTGTACACCTATTTAGGTAGCATTGCACACAAAGAGGTGGAACGGATAGAGATGTTAAAATAAGAATGCAAGAGGAGCTCTTATGGCATAAAAAATCAGCGGAAGTCAAAAGAAATTAAAACTGTTTCAAGGCTTATTGTTTAACTCAATGCTAAATCAGTATTGCTTTATGCATCATTCAATCAATCATGTGCCATGCTGGAAAGCGTGGGCGGTCATGACTCGCCATTTCACTCGATCACCAGCGTCGTGGTTCATAATTATTATGCATCAGAAACATCAAAATTTGTTGGACATGTTATGAGAAGAAATGAATTGGAGAACTTGGTGACAACTGGCAAGATCGAATGGAACAGACCAAGGGGAAGACCGAGAAGTAAATAAATACCTGGATGGTTTGGCCACTTGGCATGGTCGAGACAGAAACACGGAGCTGATCCACGATTCTGGTGATCAAGTGAGATTTCGAACCATGACTGCCCACGCTTATCGGCATGGCACATGATGGATGAATGGATGGTCCAGAAACATGGAGAATAACTAAAATGATTACTACTAAAAACAATTGATCAACTGGCGTCTGCACAGAAGATAGGACTAACATGGGATGACAACATCGCTATATGTGGAGCTTGTGATAAGAGCCAGACAGATTTCAATAAATCAAGTAGTGAGGGAAAGACCCTGGTGATGAATAGGACACACCTTGAGAAAACCCAACAATAGTATAACTTTCAGTAGAACCTGTAGGGCAAAAGAAATATAGGCAGACCTAAAGGATACATTACATGGAGAAGAGAATTATAGACAGAGATAATTATATGGAAAGGACATGGGGGGAAAGCTGCAGGAGATAGCAAAAGATAGAACAGCTTGGTGTGAGTGGGTTGGGGGTCTATGCTCCAATGAGGAATAAAGAGCAGAAGAAGAAGTGTTTTGTTATTATTTTTCAGAAGTTTGCAGTACTTGCTCAAATATAATTTGGATATACAAAAAAATAAATGTTCCCATTACCCAGGACTTCTGATGAAATATTTTACTGCAGTGTCATCTGACTGCTATATTCTATAGATGATCCTTTTACAAGGGGGCTTCAAATGAAAGCCTTAAATATATATATTTTTTTTTGGTGAATATATTCTGAAAAAGTACAGAACAAATGTATCATTTTTCAATGCAGTCACCACTGCATTCAATGCAAGTCCTCCAGCACCGATAAAGCGCTTTGATTCCTGTAGAAAAATCTACTCTGGGGTCACTACTTAGTGTGCCTGACCTGGTCATGAACAGATTTTCACTTGATTCACACTGTTTTGAAACATCCCTACTCCACTCATTCACTTGCTGGACTGACAGGCATGCATCACCATACTGGTCTTCAATTGTTGATGAATTTCTATATGTTTCACCACTTCACTGATCAAATAACGGATAATTGAATGCTGCTCCATGTTCACCTGTTTTGTGATGTCACATGCTTAACACTCTTGACATCCTTAACAACAATATTGACAGGTTACAAGACATGGCATGGTTATTGTAATTTCTAGCACACTTTTAAGATTTCTATGTGAAGTCCTCTCGTATAAACATAGAAACCCTGATACTTTATGATAAGCTTAACAGCTACTTTATGATGAGTGTAAATGCTACTTTATAATAAGCATAACTGCTACTTTATGACAAGCTTCCCTATGACTTATTTCTTTGATAAACCACAGCTTGTGCTCGGCCACCATTTCTCAAGACAAGAGAAAGCTGAGTGGATGTTTTGAAGACTCCAGCATCTCCGTGTGGAACCTGGAGCCTGATGTTGTGAAACGATCTCCTGCAGACTGTGATATTAGCAAAGTTTTGCTGGCTGTGGACTACCTACATTGTACAGAAGATGAGATTAAAGATAAAATGAATCAGAGGTATCTTGAAAATGCATTTGAATGTTTTTAATCTTTTTCGGTAGTTGATGTGTATCTGTGAGTATATTGCTGGCATGTTTTGGATTAGTCTAGATTCTCATGGGCGAAGGTGCTAGAATATTGTGAGGGTGTGAAGCACCGGATGCATGATATTCTCCATCCTGAGGGAGGGGTGACTTGCAAACAAGCACAATGAGCATTTGTGACATAAGTCGGAAAGCACCTCGAGTGCCTTGAAACGGTACGAACGCACAGCAGGAGAAAGACACCTGGAGTCCAAGGGTAGTGTCAGGAAGGTAAAAGGGTGAAACATTCCAGAAAAGAGTACTACTACTGACAATCAGAAACCTCCTGTCATGATTGGTCCATGGCAGGGTTTTTATCTATGTAGTCTAAGAATAGTGGGCACGTTGATGTAACAGTTAGGATGTTAACTGACAGTGGTATGAACATGGTCGGATAAGAGTTTGATGCCGGCCTTCGGTGTTCTCTCTGGGAGAGATAGACTGGCCACATACTCCTCCGTGCACTCAGACCTGTAAAATGTGATGGTCCTGACACTTCACATGCTTACAGCAGGTTCCTGCTAGGGGACTATACAAGACAACACATTTCTATTGGCGTTCAAAGCCTTAGACCTTCACTTATTCTAGGATATGACACGATGAGGGAAGTCCAATTCCCTTCCTTGCCATTCCAGGCATTTCCAGAAAATGAACAGAGTTTGCTGGCACCCATGTTATGAGGTTGGGTCAGTGTGAGCTGTACTGGTGAGTAAAAAGAATTCTGCCACTTCTGGAGTTCGAACCCAGACCACTGGCTTGGTACGATGTACACTAGCCACTATTCCAATAATTTGATTGTGTCTGTTTTTATTAGTTTAGAGCTCAATTTAGACACAGACATGCAAACACTTTGTTTGTGTCAACAAATGGGAATAACAAGTCAGATTGGTTTTGGTTGTTAATAATTTGCAGTCTCGGGTTCCAGTTCATTTGAAGACCATATTTTGAGAAACTTTTTTCTTAGGAACCACATTACCTACTCCCTGAACTCTGGGGAGTGGATTAGATGTCCAGACTTTTCAGACAAGGTACATGCTTAATGTAGTACATGCTTGGATTCCTCAGTTAGGTCCAGATATGCATTGACATCAGACATCAACTACATACGGACATCACCGACGGCAAGGGAACAAGAGGAATGTCATGGATGAAGGTGACAGAGAAAATCCAGATAATGTAGGTGAGCAAGACTCAAGATAGGAATGATGTCGTGGATGGCGATAACAAAGAAAATCCAGATCATGCAAATGAGCAAGACTCAGGATAGGAATGTCATGGATGGTGATGACAAAGAAAATCCAGATCATGCAAGTGAGCAAGACTCAGTATAGGAATGTCATGGATGGTGATGACAAAGAAAATCCAGATCATGCAAGTGAGCAAGACTCAGTATAGGAATGTCATGGATGGTGATGACAAAGAAAATCCAGATCATGCAAGTGAGCAAGACTCAAGATAGGAATGATGTCGTGGATGGCGATAACAAAGAAAATCCAGATCATGCAAGTGAGCAAGACTCAGTATAGGAATGTCGTGGATGGTGATGACAAAGAAAATCCAGATCATGCAAGTGAGCAAGACTCAAGATAGGAATGATGTCGTGGATGGCGATAACAAAGAAAATCCAGATCATGCAAGTGAGCAAGACTCAGTATAGGAATGTCGTGGATGGCCTTGACAAAGAAAGTCCAGATCATGCAAGTGAGCAAGACTCAGGATAAGAATGTCATGGAAGGTGATGGCAGAGAAAATCTAGATCATACAAGTGATCTGGATCAAAGATGTGCTTATTAAGGAGGAGTGGATTTACTTGCAGAGAGACAAGACAGCATATCAAGTACACAAAACTCTTGGCAGAGAATGTGAAAAGTGGTGTAGCGGAAGAGCAGAGTTGGAAATGAGGCCCCTGATAGAGGATATAGCTGGAAATTATGGGCTATATCTATCACATCTGGCGTCATGGGTTCTATTCTCCAATACAGCAAAGGGTATGTATTTTCTTTTTCATTTGCTCGCTTTGACCTCAAGCATAGTCCATGCTGGACTATTTTTTTCAACGTGTGTGCTAGCTTTCCCTCTTACCAGTGTCCCTTGCCATCAGGCGAACCCACTCTGACTTCAGGGGTAGGATTTGTGTATATCAGTGATGACATTTTCACAAATAATAGTCTAAACGCAGTAAATTCATTGTCCAGGGCACGTGGTCTTTAATTCATTGTGCTCTATAGATTTTCCCTTGAATAAACTACAATATTACTGAATGCCATAGTAATGGCATTTGTAATGGTTAATTGAAATCTGGCAGTTTGCCTCCATGCTGTTGTGATTATTTCATGGTGATGTGTACATTTCCCAGAGCAAACCAGAACACAGAAACTGTCAAGTTGGTTGGTCATAGGGGCCCAGTGTACAAGACAGGGTTCTTGACAGATTCTTCCACATACTTGATGTCGTGTTCGGAAGATTCCACTGGTGAGTCTCGTATGTGTTGAGATTAGATTTTAATATGATGAACATTGAGCATAACAATAACTGGGGGGGGGGGGAAGTGGGGGGATGGGGTCACAAGTAATAACAAGTTTCTGCTATGTTGGACATAGTGATATAATGGCAGGAGTGAGATAGAAACTGAAATTTTTTAATAACTAGAGAGATAAACAATACATTGAAAATGAGAAGTGTCAAATGTTATTTGTATGCAACACAGCTATGTAGCACAGAAGCCTGGAGGACAACATCAAAGAAATTATTTAGAATATTATTATGTAGGAGACTACTTTGAAGGCTGCTTTCTATACAGAATTCTGGAAGACGTCATTGATCAAAGAAACTATGGAGAAGATGATTATGGGGGGAGGGGGGGGGGGATAGTTTCTGTACAGAAGTCTGGAAGATAACATTGACGAAAGAAACTGGGGAAGATTATTATGTAAGGGGCTACTTTGAAGGCTACTTTCCGTACAGAAGCCTGGAAGACAACATCAGTTAAAGAAACTATGGAGAAGATGATTATTCTGGGCCTACTTTCCGTACAGAAGCCTGGAAGACAACATCAGTTAAAGAAACTATGGAGAAGATTATTTTGGGCCTACTTTCCATACAGAAGCCTGGAAGACAGCATCAGTTAAAGAAACTATGGAGAAGAAGATTATTTTGGGCCTACTTTCCGTACAGTAACCTGGAAGACAACATCAGTTAAAGAAACTATGGAGAAGATGATTATTTTGGGCCTACTTTCCATACAGAAACCTGGAAGACAACATCAGTTAACCCTTTACAGGGCAGACGCTTGTCCGTTTTCTAGCCCTGAACGGGCAAGATTTTTTCAGGTTCGGTAAAATTTCGGGTCGCGTTAGTAAAAACATCACAAATATGGTGTTAGTCAACCGATTTTAGTTAAATAAACAACACAATGAAGGGAAAAGCATGCAGAATATGTTACTCACGTGATTGTTGTCGGTAATCCATATATGAACACAAATATTTACGAAATACGGCATGTTGCTTGTGATTTTCCGTCATCTATACGGCAATTTACAAACACATTTTCAGAATCATAATCACTTTCTTTAAAGTCCGACTCACGACTGCTAATGCAAAGTAACGCTTTGCACTGATATCTAGCTCCGATTAATAGTCAACTTCGTGCCCTTTAATGTAATTTAAATTGAACCTAGCGAAATCTCGGCTATCACTTGAAGAATCGCCGAAATCCATTTTGAAAAACAGCGTAAAAATCCCGAAAACTATCAAAAATTGTCCGTAAAAGTCCGTTCAAATTCATACTATCGCGTTTACAAATGGCGGCCACGTTGTCAAGCTGTCGGCGAAAGTGAAAGCAGTCGGAAGTGTCGGAAAGCCAAGAGATCGCGTTTTTACAATGCATAATAGTATCGGCCGGAATCGGACGCTACGCTCGTTTTATGGCATCGGCCGGAATTGGCCACTGTGACCTGTAAAGGGTTAAAGAAACTATGGAGAAGATTATTTTGGGCCTACTTTCCGTACAGAAACCTGGAAGACAACATCAGTTAAAGAAACTATGGAGAAGAAGATTATTTTGGGCCTACTTTCCGTACAGAAGCCTGGAAGACAACATCAGTTAAAGAAACTATGGAGAAGATGATTATTTTGGGCCTACTTTCCGTACAGAAACCTGGAAGACAACATCAGTTAAAGAAACTATGGAGAAGAAGATTATTTTGGGCCTACTTTCCATACAGAAACCTGGAAGACAACATCAGTTAAAGAAATTATGGAGATGATTATTATGTGGGGGAAACGCTCTCCACATGACAGGCTACTAAATGATAGATGAACTATATTTTTGTGATAGCTAAACACATACAATTTCAGTTGTTTGAATGCTACAGATACTGCCTTCTTTACTGTTGTTCTTTAGTATTTGACAATTGTATTGGCATTATTTTCATTTCAGTGCGGTTATGGGATATGCAGACACAAACAAATGCAGTTATTTATAATGGTCACACGTCTGCTGTATGGGACATGAACATATGGTAAGACTAATTGTGCACTACCTAAGCCATGGTATATGAATTTTATTTTAGTAAGTTGAGGTTCCATCTTCACGACAAAGGGTGCCCCATAATGCTCCATTCCTGTGCCAGTGAATATCACACAAAATATTCAACAGGAGTTTCGACAAACCAACAGCCAGCACAGGTATACTATGCATAATGCCGCTGCCAGAATGCCCACACAAAAGTCCGCCATGAAAAATACTGTTCATTGTCGATATGAATGATATGCTCCTATTAAACACACATGTGGTTACATAAGTTAAAAGAATAAACACAACCCAGGATGTTGGGGCATAATTATGGTGCTCACTCCCGTATTTTCGTAGGCCATTCAGCACTGGATGAGTGATGTAAATATCATGCTGGCTAGCTTTACTTCCCACCTTATTTCCTGGTACCCTTCTTATGCTGGGTTTTAAAATTCACTTTCCTGGCCACTTGAACAGCTGGCTGGCAGGCAAGTGTGCTAGCCTCTGGACTGTCGTGGTTCAAATAGTGTCTGGTCATTGAGTCTGGTCCTCTAAAAATCCTGGCATTTTGGCCATCATAGACCATAACTTTGTTGGGAAGGAAAAATCCCAACTGCACCACCCACTGGTTGAGGATGGGAAACACACCACTGTGTGATAAACGCAGCCCTGGGGACCGAGTATCCTCCGGGATAAGTGGACAATTTTGCAGCTGAGTAGAGCAGGGCACTCACTTGTCCTGACTGTCGGGAATGGCTGTCAAAGGCAGAGGTAAAAGACCTTCCTCCCCCCCCCCCCCTCCCCCCAATGTGGATGTGGAAGTTAAGGGGAAACCACCCCCATTATCTTCCCAAAGATGTTATGACTAACCGCATTTCAGAGGGACCAAAGACCGAGATCTGTGGAGAAACATGAATGCCTACACCAACTGGCAGGGCACTTGATAATGATGAATTATCTGAAGACTAGCGTGACATTTTTAAAAGTGTCACTTTAGAATAAATTTAGTTCTTTGACTGCCCATAAGTTTATTCTCGGGAAATTTGTGTTGTGGTTCTCCCTTGACTTTCACATAAGACATTTACATGCTTTCTTAAATATGTTTTAGGTGTATATTTTGCCAAGGTAGTGACAGTATTGTCTACCCTTTATGATGTCCAGCTACTGAGGGCTATGTAATGTGTGCAGGTGGGAATCTCTTGATTGCCTATTTCTTTTTTTTTTCCACCCTTATCTGAACAAATAAACTAGACACTGATCCACTACTTCAAGATTAGGCAGGGGTATAACATTTTCTAGCCACTCTTTTTGTAAAGATCATCCACAACTAAATTCAAGCTCAACGCTTTTGTGGTAAGAGATGGACGCCATAACTCTAATACTTATCCTCATCATGCAAACAACAAATAGTGGTTAAGATAGTTCCATGGCAAATTCTGCCAGTGGAGTTTGTAGTGTTAGACCGTCATATATTCCAGGCAGCAGTAACATGAGATGGGGTGTGCAATTCCCTTCTTCACCTCCTTTCCTTATCAGGCAATTTCTGGAAATTCTGAAAGTTGTCTGTTTGAAAAAAGTTTGTTGTATATCCTTTACGGGACATAGCAATCAGCTCCAGCATTTTTTTGTAGAATATTGTTTTCATTACTCTATGAGGATTGTTCTCATTACCCTAGAAGATTGTTCTCATTATTCTATGAGGATTGTTCTCATTATCCTAGAAGATTGTTCTCATTACTCTATGAGGATTGTTCTCATTACTCTATGGGGACTGTTCTCCTTACTCTATGAGGATTGTTCTCATTACTCTATGGGGACTGTTCTTATTACTCTATGAGGACTGTTCTCCTTACTCTATGAGGATTGTTCTCATTACTCTATGGGGACTGTTCTCCTTATTCTATGAGGATTGGTCTCATTACTCTATGGGGACTGTTCTCCTTACTCTATGAGGATTGTTCTCATTACACCATGAGGATTGTTCTCATTACACTATGAGTATTGTTCTCATTACTCTATGAGGATTGTTCTCAATACTCAGTGAGGATTGTTCTCATTACTCAATGGGAATTGTTTCATTACTCTAGCAGATTGTTCTCATTACCCTAGAAGATTGTTCTCATTACTCTGTGATGATTGTTTTCATTACTTTATGAGGATTGTTATGATTACTCTATGAGGAATGTTCTCCCTACTCTATGAGGATTGTTCTCATTACTCTATGTGGATTGTTCTCCTTACTCTATGGGGATTGTTCTCATTGCTTTATGAGGATTGTTATGATTACTCTATGAGGAATGTTCTCATTACTCTAAGAGGATTGTTCATTGTTCTCCTTACTCAATGAGGATTGTTCTCTTTACTCTATGAGGATTGTTCTTCTTACTTTATGGGGATTGTTCTCATTACTCTGTGGGGATTGTTCTCATTACTCTATGAGGATTGTTCTCATTACTCAGTGGGAATTGTTTCATTACTCTAGCAGATTGTTCTCATTATTCTAGAAGATTGTTCTCATTACTCTATGATGATTGTTTTCATTACTTTATGAGGATTGTTATGAATACTCTATGGGGATTGTTCTCATTACACTATGAGGATTGTTCTCATTACTCTATGGGGATTGTTCTCATTACTCTATGGGGATTGTTCTCATTACTCTATGGGGACTGTTCTCCTTACTCTATGAGGATTGTTATTACTCTATGAGGAATGTTCTCATTACTCTAAGAGGATTGTTCTCCTTACTCAATGAGGATTGTTCTCTTTACTCTATGAGGATTGTTCTTCTTACTTTATGGGGATTGTTCTCATTACTTTATGGGGATTGTTCTCATTACTCTGTAGGGATTGTTCTCATTACTCTGTGGGGATTGTTCTCATTACTCTGTGGGGATTGTTCTCATTACTCTATGAGGATTGTTCTCATTACTCAATGGGAATTGTTTCATTACTCTAGCAGATTGTTGTCATTACTCTAGAAGATTGTTCTCATTACTCTATGATGATTGTTTTCATTACTTTATGAGGATTGTTATGAATATTCTATGGGGATTGTTCTCATTACTCTATGAGGATTGTTCTCATTATCCTAGAAGATTGTTCTCATTACTCTAGAGGATTGTTCTCATTACTCTATGGGGACTGTTCTCCTTACTCTATGAGGATTGTTCTCATTACTCTATGAGGATTGTTCTCATTACTCTATGGGGACTGTTCTCCTTATTCTATGAGGATTGGTCTCATTACTCTATGGGGACTGTTCTCCTTACTCTATGAGGATTGTTCTCATTACACCATGAGGATTGTTCTCATTAATCTACGAGGATATTACTCTATGAGGATTGTTCTCATTACTCTATGGGGACTGTTCTCCTTACTCTGAGGATTGTTCTCATTACACTATGAGGATTGTTCTAATTACACTATGAGGATTGTTCTCATTACTCTATGAGGATTGTTCTCAATACTCAGTGAGGATTGTTCTCATTACTCAATGGGAATTGTTTCATTACTCTAGCAGATTGTTCTCATTACCCTAGAAGATTGTTCTCATTACTCTGTGATGATTGTTTTCATTACTTTATGAGGATTGTTATGATTACTCTATGAGGAATGTTCTCCCTACTCTATGAGGATTGTTCTCATTACTCTATGTGGATTGTTCTCCTTACTCTATGGGGATTGTTCTCATTGCTCTATGAGGATTGTTATGATTACTCTATGAGGAATGTTCTCATTACTCTAAGAGGATTGTTCTCCTTACTCAATGAGGATTGTTCTCTTTACTCTATGAGGATTGTTCTTCTTACTTTATGAGGATTGTTCTCATTACTCTGTGGGGATTGTTCTCATTACTCTATGAGGATTGTTCTCATTACTCTATGAGGATTGTTCTCATTACTCAGTGGGAATTGTTTCATTACTCTAGCACATTGTTCTCATTATTCTAGAAGATTGTTCTCATTACTCTATGATGATTGTTTTCATTACTTTATGAGGATTGTTATGAATACTCTATGGGGATTGTTCTCATTACACTATGAGGATTGTTCTCATTACTCTATGGGGATTGTTCTCATTACTCTATGGGGATTGTTCTCATTACTCTATGGGGACTGTTCTCCTTACTCTATGAGGATTGTTATTACTCTATGAGGAATGTTCTCATTACTCTAAGAGGATTGTTCTCCTTACTCAATGAGGATTGTTCTCTTTACTCTATGAGGATTGTTCTTCTTACTTTATGGGGATTGTTCTCATTACTTTATGGGGATTGTTCTCATTACTCTGTGGGGATTGTTCTCATTACTCTGTGGGGATTGTTCTCATTACTCTATGAGGATTGTTCTCATTACTCAATGGGAATTGTTTCATTACTCTAGCAGATTGTTCTCATTACTCTAGAAGATTGTTCTCATTACTCTATGATGATTGTTTTCATTACTTTATGAGGATTGTTATGAATATTCTATGGGGATTGTTCTCATTACTCTATGAGGATTGTTCTCAGTACTTTATTTAAAAAAATTTTTTTTTTTTAGCTCGCTCGCTTTGAACTCAAGCGTAGACCCTACACGCTATTTATAGTAGTGATGGACTGAATTTTGCATGTGGGTTAGCTTTCCCTGTTAACAGTGTCCCTCGCCATCAGACGAACCCACACCGACTTCAGATTAACGTCCCCATTCAAGGACGACAGGTCAACATTTTAGTCCAGCTGTACGATGTAGAGGTTGAACCACTAACCTCGACATCAGCACACCGGATGTTTTAAAATCACGCTTTCTTATCCATTTGGCCATGCGGAACTGAGTTCTCAGTACTCTATGAAATTTGTTCTCATTACTCTAAAGTTGTGTAAAGAAAATATATCATATTATATTAGGGAAATTGTTGTTCTCATAGATCTAAATTGGTTTACTGTTCTATTTTAACTCTTCGCACAGCTCAACGGACATATGGTTTGCTAGCTGTTCTCACGATTCTACAGCCAAGCTGTGGACATTTGACAGAACTTACCCCTTGCGATCCTACATTGGACACACCATGGATGTTGATGTAAGCAGAATTAATTTCTTAATGCATTTTGATATTACATTTGACAGAAATTATCTCTTGCATTCCTACATTGGACACACCATGGATGCTGATGTAAGCAAGAGTTAATTTCTTAGTGCATTTTTATATTACATTTGACATAACTTATCACTTGTGTTCCTACATTGGACACACCATGGATGTTGATGTAAACAGAGTTAATTTCCTAGAGCATTTTGATATGACATGTGACAGAACTTATCCCTTGCGTTCCTACATTGGACACACCATGGATGTTGATGTAAACAATAGTTAATTTCCTAGAGCATTTTGATATGACATTTGTCGTGGATGATTTTAACACTGACCCGAGCTCCCACCAGGATAAAATGGATGCCAGGTCAAGTTTTGGAAAGTAAAGACAGCCATTGTGATATTGACCACATCTTTATTGAGTGCTGATTGGTCTATAAAATATGGGGCTAGCACCATATGCCCAATACACCTCAAGGCATGGAAATGGGTCCTTTACTTAATATCCAATGTAGTTGGCCAGGTAATCTTTGATAAATAACATATTGCTTAAAAGATTGTTAGTGCAGGTTTGGTTAAGTAAATAACAGTGCTGAGGTTATAGAGCAGAGACAAAGTCCTCGCTGTATTTCAAATATTTATTCAATTGAATACATCGTAGAATATAAAACAGCATACAATGACTTTCTGGACAGATGTTATTACAATAGGTGTTGCTGACCCGAGGTACAGACACTAACTATTCCTACCCCCCGCATCACAGCTTGAGCATCCCTAGTTACATCCCAACGGGATGCTCAGCCGTGCCTTGTATACTAGTCTTTTCCCCTTTGCACACCACCCATTAAACCCCCTAACAGAGATGATGCTCTGTTATATTAACCTAGCTTTGCTTCTGTGTGAGGGAATCAGTGTTGGTGATGTTTCCCACTAGGAATCTTAAGGAAGGCTTATGTAGTTCCTTTAGTTGTGAACAGGTAGCTCTTGTCAGCCTATAGCTTCTCTGACAAAAGTGCAGGTCCCTCTCAATTGTGGCAAAAAGGTTTAGAGTGTATTATTGATACTAGTGTGTGGTGGGAGTAGTCTGTGTCACTGGTCACCTCATTCTGGATGGTGTATTGTGGTGGTGTGTTCGGCTTGTGGTTTGTTGGTCTTCAGGGCTTGAAATAGCTAGCAATCTTTATAAGAAAGGATATTGGTTGAGAATACTTCTTTATAAGAGTTTAGTGCCAGCTTTGGCACAGGCTTCTCGCAAGAAAAGCCTCTATTGATTATGCTATTGATTTTTTGTTGGTTTTTGTTTGCTAGTGGTTACTACAGCTAGAGAGTGCACAAGTCAGAAGAGAAAGTTTGAGTGTGTTAAACCTCTCAGCTGACCTCTGTGATTCTGTGTAAGAGCATGGTATCTTCTTTAGCAAGGCTTCTTGCAAGAAGTCTGTTTATATTATTGAGCCAGTCCTTGAATAAACAAATTAAAACTTTAGATTGATTAGAGAAATTAGACATAGACAGGCAAAAGTTGCTGTGCGTGTTATGAGGAGAAGTAAACTTGGAAACTTAATGTCAATTGGAAAACTTGATGTGAATGGAGCAAAGAGATAACTACCTGGATGACTGGGCCACATGGCGTAAACGGAACAAGAACAAGACTTGGTCTGAGACTCTGGGGATTGGGTGAGATGGTAGACTTTGACTGCCTGTGCTCATCGACATAGCCTACGATGATATGTGGTGCTTGAATGTTTTAAAGTTGGGACATCTGCCTATTAAGCCTAAAAGTACCAGTTTCAAATCCATGTGAGGACAATATTTTGTGGGTAATTTTGTTAACAAAACTGGATGATGTTACACTCCCCCTCTCAGATCTAGGTTAGGGATCGGATTCCTGGCCTTCTCATAACACAAAACAAATATTAATTCCCGTGTGCAATTGTGCATGTTAATAATGCTTCCGCAGTTGGAAATGATCAAGCCTGCAGGCCCTTGCCTTGCACGCTTCATTATGTGCCATGCTGATAAGTGTGTGCGGTCATGTTTCGCCTTTGCACACCATCACCACAGGTGTGGATCGGCTCTGTGTTCTTGTCTTGGCCTTGCCATGTGACCAAGCCAATCAGATATTTACTTCTCTGTCTTCTTCTTGTTCTTTTCCCCTCAGTTTTCCTTGCCGGTTGTCACCAAGTTCTCTAGTTTATGTCTTCTCCTAACATGCTCAAACATTTTTGACTGTCTGTGTCTAATGTCTCTAATCAGTTTACGGTTTTCATTTGCTTCTTGTAGGAGTTGCTCGTTGATTTTTCTGTCTCCATGATATTCTTTGGATTTTTCCTCAGAAACTACATTTCCACTGCCATTAGATGTTTTTGAGCTTGTCTGCTCAACATCCACGTTTCACATCCATACAAAAGTACATGTTCTATGTAGCATTTAATTAGAATACCTATCCACAATAGTATGTTGAACAGAGAAGGCAGGTCTGGTATTTACAATGCCATTGAGAATTCTTGTGTGTCGGTCGATAGACACAAACTTCTCAGCTTCGCTGTAAACAGATGCAATACAACAACACACTGGTCAGGATAAACAAGTGGGGATAAGAATGAATGAGCGAAGGAAACTTTATTTTCAAAGGATTAAGAACAGTTAAATTCATACGAGAGGCAACATTGCAGTTATAATTTCAAGCAAACGAAAGAAGAAGAAAAAGGGTTAAGAATTGTGCACACAGACCTTTCTAACATTTTTCTCTACTTATATGCATTGTTGCATTCATACATCTATTTTAGGGTAATCTCAAACAACAATATATAATTATAAATATGTGGGAAATGTTTAAAAAAATCATTACTATGTGACTGATTGATGGTGATTGTAATAAGGTTAAGAGAAATATTCCATGGAACAAGGTAAATGAATGCTTATACTAGGTTTTAAAATAGGGCATGTAGCCTGTACTGAGATATAGTGGTCAAATAGAAAACAAGAGGGAGAGATAATATTCTCAGCATATTCTATGCATACAATTATGGATAATGTCCTGGCTTACCAGCACAAGTAAACTGAATATATAAAAACTTGTTAAATTGTAATAGTTTGGGGTTTTTGTTATTGTTGATTGTGTGTGACTCCGCAGTAACAGGAGTCTTATAACATGTGTAGTGTAGACATGCATGGAGAGGAATGGTGCTGAGGAAGGGAACTTGTTACCACACATCTTAAAGCCAAAGCCCGGCAGATGAAATCCACCATTTCCCATGTCTGGGGGTATTAGCCATGGGATTTTCATGATCAGTGTGAAGAGAAACATTAGACAATATCATGATTCCTGGAATTATCAGTGGTGGAGGTTGCAAAGGCAGGCCAGAGGAATGTTTTAAGACTACATCCTGTGGGGAAAAAAAACATTTAATGTTTTCATTTGAAACCCTATCATAGAATGACATTAATAGAATTTCTCCAGACCATCAGGGACCGAGATCTCTGTACATGCATGAGCGTCTACACTATTTGGCAAGGCACACAATGATGATGATTATCTAAACCATTGTGTTCTCTCTGAGAAACTAAAAGAGAAAGGTCACAATTCTGTGTGCTGCATGACAAACAAGCTAATCTTAGTAACTTTTTATCTTTTGTTTTCATATTTCAGTGTGTAGAATTCCACCCCAATAACAATTACCTAGCTACAGGATCAGCTGACAAGACAGTTCGATTTTGGAGTTTATCAGAAAGTCGTACCGTCCGCCTGCTACAAGGTCACAGAGGGTCAATTTTGGCACTTGCCTTCTCTCCCGATGGGAAGCTCTTAGCGTCTGCTGGTGAGTCGAGTGGCTTGTCATGAATTTCTGATGTTTTAGGACTTTCTTTTAAGAAACAGATTGTGGTAGCTGACTAAAGGAAGGGCATGAAACTGCATAAATCTTACTTTAGATTTCAAACTGGCATTTCAGAAGATGAAAAGTATCTGATGTAATAAGTCACTCTCATTAAATGTCGCAAATTACTGGGCGTAATCTTGCCAAGAAATCAACAATCAGCTGAAAGATGCTGATGTTGACAGCAATGTCCTGTACAAGATATCCAAACAAAGCAAATGTCGTAAAGAGAATTCTGAAATGTTATATAGAACCGGTTCTGCTAAAAAAAAAAAAGTCGCTTAAAAGTCGACAGGGTCGACTTCATTGCACCGGGTTTTATCCCATATGGCTCGGTCTCTTTCCGCAGCGTGGAAAGCGTCGCACAAAGCACGAACACCGTAGCTCTTGCGACGACCCACAGGAGTCTCCGAAAAATTTAACTCGTGAACCGAAGGACGAGGCCCGGAATTGAACCCACAACCTTCGGAGCCCGAGTTAAATGGCTTGACCACTTTGCCACGAAGACTCCCTGTTCTGCTATGTGGTGGTGAATATTGAAATGTGAACAAAAAATTAGGTAGAGTTTGGAGGCATTGGTAATGTGGCTTCATAAGCCAGTAAATGTTGGGGTTGATTGCAGTGTCCTGTAAAAAGGACTGTATCTCTCTTCCCCCCCCCCCCCCCCCCCCCCCCCATCCTACAATACCATTTTAGGCACATGTATCCATCCATCATGTGCCATGCCGATAAACGTGGGCGTTCATGTTTTGCCATTTCACTCGATCACCAGAGTCGTGGATCAGCTCCGTGTTCTTGTCTCGACCATGCCATGTGGCCAAGCCATCCAGGTATTTACTTCTCGGTCTTCCCCATGGTCTGTTCCCTTCGATCTTGCCAGTTGTCACCAAATTCTCCAAGTCATTTCTTCTCATAACATGCCCAACAAATTTTGACTATCTGTGTCTAATGTCTCTAATCAGTTTAAGATCTTCGTTTGTTTCTTGAAGGACTTGTTCATTGGTTTTTCTGTCTGTCCATGGTATTCTTTGCATTTTCCTCAGAAACCAAATTTCCACATCCATCAGCTGTTATATGTATGTATACCTTGCAATGATGTACAGACCAAATGGAATCAGAAGAAGGGGTCATTCATGTAAACGATGGACAGATGGATAAGAGTCCATGGGAACCTCGATATATGAAGGTCATAAACCAGCACACTCCTGTGCTTGTTTATGCTTCACCTCGACACCACAAGGTATAATAGGAACAGGATGAGATGAGTATGCCTTGCTGGGGTAATTCAAAAGCAGGCAACAGTATCCAATAATAAAATATCACATAAACAGAAATGTCATTCATTCGTTCATTCAGTGGCATGTCCTTTGCAGAACCTCGCTCCCATAACAACCTTCCGGAAAACGTCTCGATCACAAGCAAGATGTCCTGCATCTGAAACACCCATCTGGAGACCATCTGTTACATACTGCACCGATCTTCTCTTTGGCCCTCCTCTTCCTCTCTTCCCAGGCATATATCCCTCCATTATTGTTCTCTCCAAACTTTTGTGACGTTTTAAGTGACCAAAATATTAAAATTTTCTGTGTTTTATCGTCTTTAATAGCCAACCTTCTTCAGTATTCAGCTCTTGAAGTATGAATGCATTTGTTCTTTTCTTTACCCAAGATATTCTTAGACCTCATCTATAACATTTATATTCAAAGGCATTTATGCGCTGTTCAGCTTGTTTAGTAAGTGTCCAGGTCTCACAGGCGTATGTTGTAATGGGAAAGATGCATGCTCTTAAATATCTAATGTTTCTTGTTCTATCTGTCCCTCTCCACAATTTATTGAGTTGTTTTAGTCTTTGAAGAGCAATAGATATTCATCTTTTAACTTCAACAGAAATGTATTTCATGTTTATATATTTCAGGTGAGGACAGAAGAGTCCGGGTCTGGGACCTGGGCACGGGCCATGCTATAAAGGATCTCCGCGGTCACAGTGACACAGTTTATGCTCTAGCCTTCAGTGAGGACAGCTCTCTACTGGCGTCAGGTGGCAGCGACTGCTGTATAAGGCTTTGGGATGTAAAAAAGACAGTTGAATCTCATCAGTGAGTCCAATCTGAGCATTATCTTTAAGTCATTATTACTGTCATTGTTGTGTGTCAGTGTGTTTTCTTTTCTGTCTTCATCTGCCTGTTCCATACCTAGACTGAGGATAGGTGGTTGGTCGATGAATCCTCTGGAAAAGTTAGTGTTAAAATCTGATCATCATCGTTGACTTGGGGGAGTAAATTACAAGTACCTCTGAAGCTTGAGTGGCTTTTCCTGATAGTGAGGTACACTGTTAATAGGGAAAGCTAATCCACGCACAAAATTCAGTCCAGCACTATAAGAAGTAGTGTGTATGGACTACGCTTGAGTTCACAGCGAGCGAGCGCCCCCAAAAAAAGTCTGATGCATTGATATCGGGGTTGTTTGAGCCCTGAAGAGTGCTTGCATCTTTTGATGTGAAGCTCAGGCAGACTTTCCTGGCCACCTGACTTCAAAGAATACCTCCTTGGCGACTGTGTTGCTGAACTCTGTTCTCCAGCTCCAAGCTCAGAAACTAGTAGGGTGTACAAGACCGGCGCTTACGTTTCATATCTGCGGACAGGCATATTGGGATGTAGCCAGATCATCTTTTCGGCACATCACGTACAGGCTAGCGGGGGTTAGGCCTAGGTTGGTCATGTTTACTTCACAGGTTTTAGATAACTGTAAAACCATAGGTTTTTAGTTATGTGTCAAACCACAGGTTGTAGGTATCTGTCAAACCACGGGTTTTAGATATCTGTCAGACCGCATGTTTTAGATATTTGTCAAACCATGGATGTTAGATATTTGTCAAACCATGAGTTTTAATGTATCGTTCAGACCACAGGTTTTAGATATCTTTTAACAGATTACAACCAATGCCCATTAAGAAAACTGAGAATGGAAGGGGAAAAGAAAGCTTGTGGCCGTGCATATTTGACATAAATGCATGTGGCAAGCTCATGCACGCACATAATCATGCTCTTGTGTTAGGTAACTGTTGACAGGTTACAACCAACACCCATTAAGAAAACTGAGAATGGAAGGGGAAAAGAAAGCTTGTGGTCGTGCATATTTAACCATAAATGGATGTGCGCAAGCTCATGCAAACACATAATCATGCTCATGAGTGCCGATCGTTCAGACAGCAGTGGTAAACTACCGAACATAAACTTGTCCAGAAATCACTAACAGCCAAGAAATGGTGGGGTTGACTGCCACATCCTGTAATGGATATGCAGCCAACCTTTTTAACACACATTCATGGCTATGTTGTATGAGTCTCAACACGGTCCTGTCAGTTTGCCAAACACTTCAGTACATGTTTGTGTAATATTGTAGTCTTATTCTTTATTCTGGCCTCAGTTATGTGAAGGGAAACGCCGAGCTGCACCCCCTAGCGGTAGAAGACAGACAATACGAAAGATTGTGGCAAACACAGTTTATGTGACCAAATATCCATGGATTAAGTTGGCAATTCAGTGCAGAAAAGAGCAATCGCTTGTCCCGACAGCCACAGTGGCAGGGGTGTGAACAGCAAAGGAAAGCCATCCTATTAACTTCCCAGGAATATATTTTTGGGCAGGCCACTCACAAATCTAGACATTGAGGAATGACATGTTTGAAAACTCCACCAGAATACCAACTGAATAATCTGGCGTGACATTCATTGTTTGGCATGTTTTGTTGGCGATTGCTAAGTATTTCATACAGAAGTAAAGGACCCTTTTCGCACACCATGAGGTGAATTGGTCATGTGATGCTGCCTCCATATTTGTATAGACCAATCAGCACTCGAGGCATAATGTGGTCAATATCTATGCATGCTAGCCACTACAGTGCCGTAGCTTCCTTAACCCTTTACCGGACAGACGTTTGTCTGTTTTGTAGCCCTGAACGGGCAAGAAGAATTTTCAGGTTCGGTTAAATTTCGGGTTATGTTTAGTAAAATCATCACATAAAACGTGTTAGTCAACCAATTTTACTTAAATAAAAAAAACAAAATGAAGTAAAAAGCATGCAGAGTATTTTACTCACATGAATAATCCTGGTAATCCACACATGAACACAAATATTTACAAAATACAACATATTGTTTGTGATTGTCAGTCATTTATACGGTAATTTACAAACATATTTTCAGAATCAGAATCACTTTCTTTAAATGGGAGTCTCTGTGGCGAAGTGGTCAAGCCGTTTGACGTTTGACTCGTGAGCCGAAGGTTGTGGGTTCGATTCCGGGCCACGTCCTTCGGTTTACGAGTTAAATGTTTCGGAGACTCCCATGGGTCGTCGCTAAAAGCTACGGAGTTCGTGCTTTGTGCGACGCTTTCCGTACTGCGGAAAGAGACCGAGCCATATGGGATAAAAACCCGGTGCAATGAAGTCAACCCTGTCGACTTTTAAGCGACTTTTTTTTTTCACGACTGCTAATGCAAAGTAACGCTGATTACTGATATCTAGCTCTGATTCAGTCAAATTTGTGCACTTAAATGTCACTTAAATTGAACCCATCAAAATCTCCACTATCGCTTGAAGAATCATCGAAACCCATTTTGAAATACAAAGCGTAAAACCCCCCAAAACTATTTTAAAAATTCGTTCAAATTCAAAGAAGTACACGCTTGCAAATGGCGGCCACGCTGTCAAGCTATCAGCGAAACCGAAAGTAGACAATCGTAAGTCCCGTAAAGCCGAGAAATCACTTTTTTACAATGCATAATAGTCAGGGCGGTTTCGGACGGTTTGCCCATTCGGGGGTAAGGACGCAATCGGACGATTTGCCCGGTAAAGGGTTAAATACAGCATGTCAATCATTAAATTTGTTTCCAGGTCAGAGCTGTTTGTAATTTATCAGATAATGAGTACATGAAATGTTTATTTCTCATGATTTGTTGAAAATAGCAGATAGGCTTAGAGTTTGGCGTCCACCTGTAAATTGGGTTATGGAGTCAGTGCACAAGCCACATTCCTGCTACTGTTTGTGATTTGTGTGTGTGCATAATGTGTTTTCTTTCAGAAGTTTGCATTTTCAACTACAATTTGTATCCATTTCAGAAGTGAAAGCCACTCTTCCCCGGAGCTACTCGGAGCTTTCCCAACCAAATCTGCATTAATCTCCTACCTCAGTTTCTCCTCGTTCAACATACTGTTAGCAGCTGGTGCCAGCTCCTGATGGCAGATCTGCAACATTCTGGCCACATGGCAGCCATGCATTGAATGATTTGATCAACTTGTAAATTGTCTGTTGTTACATATGCAATGCATCTTGTTATTGTCAGTTTTTCCGGTTGTTAGCCATTCTTTGCAAACACCTCATCTGATTTACAATAAGGTGTCACATAACGAAAGAAGCAGTTGTAAATATGATGATATTTAGTGTTATTGCTTTTATATTCTTTCAATGAATGTGTCTGTTGTTTTTACCTATGCTCATTCAAATCAGTTACATAATGACTGACTGTTTAGTTCTGAGAACAGCTGAAATAAATAATTCTTTTTCATAAATTTTCAGCATGTGTTCTTCTAATTTCAGTAAGAACCTTTGGCACAACACCAGCAAACACGTTAAGTAAAATTTTTAAGAACATATACCATGCCTATTGCAACGTATGGATGTATCATGAATGACAATCACTAAAGAAGACAACTTGGGCTTTTGGGCTTAAAAGTTGCAGAAAAATTCCTTAAAATACCTTGGACCAAGAAGAAGAAAGATACTGAAATGTTACAAGATCTGAACGTCACAGAAAACTGGCCCATGATCTCTGTCATGTTTCAGAAACTAAAATGTCTTGGCAATATTAAATATCACAGCGGCTTGGAGAGAACAGTGATGGAAGGCGGGGTTCATGGAAGACGAGGCAGGGGTCAACCAGCGAGAAGAGGGACACACAGGACATGTGCACTACTGAGCATGAGGGCGCCTGAGACGGGAGAAGTAGCCAGCGATCAAGACACTTTCCCTCACGCAGAGGGCCTAATATATGGTGATGTCATTCTAACTGAAAAGTTTAATTGTAGATGTTGAGAGAAATTGTGTGAAAAAGCCGTGTTTACTTGTAATTATATCAAATGGCCTGTCGTCATTCAGGAGCTCTGTAATTATTATTAATAGCACTTCATGCTTTGTGGTGAAGGGATTATGAACATTAGCCTGCATACTAAGTTCGAAACATAGCTGCAGGTGATTTGGAAGCAGACTGCCTTGCATTTATTTTCATACAATGGTATCAGTGCTGGTCATTCAGAAATCAATGGTAAACTCCTGAATGAAAACGCCTAGAAATCACAAAAAGCATTTTAGGCAGATACATGAAGCTATGGTTGCAGGAGATATACGAGTTTTATAGTGCTTTATAAAGCCACCTCTATTGCATCCATGTCAGGACTGGACAATCAGCAAAGTTGAGAAACATCTGACAGCAGCAGAGGTGTGGCTTCTAATGATCATGACAAGAACACAATGTACTGAGAGAACAGGAGATGAACAAGTCCAAGAAACAGATGAAAACTGCACGCTGGTTAGAGAAATTAACTGTAGACTGTTCAGTTGGGCTGGGAAGTTTCTATGTCTCTTTTGGACTGAGACATTGCTTCCAGCTTACGGCTGGACAATTTGTGTAAACAAATGAATATTGAGATATCATGTCCTTATCTCTTGGGTAGTAATATCAGAACCCAGCTTTCTCAGGTAAAGGTGAAGAATAGGTGAGCTCTTGTGCTCATGATAAATACCCCAAGCAAGACATTTAGAAATTACAAAAAGTATTACTACTGAATGAATGAGGCTTTACGGTCATTGCCATGGTGTAATAGTTTAGAGGGTGGCTATAAGTGGGTAAAGAGAGCTCTTTACATTGGATGGAATTTGTATAGATATGCAAATTTATTTAGTCGCGGTTCCAACATCACGGCAGAGTCACCCCATAATGTTCCATTCCTGTGCCATTGAATATCACACAAAATGCCCCACACTGTTCCACGCGAAGAGTGGAGCAGACAACAGTACCGACAACCCAACAGCACGCACAGGCAAGTACATACGTAACGTCGCTATAAGAATGCCAACACAAACAGTCCACCACGAAAATTACAATTCATTGTCGATGAAAGTGACAGTCATTAGAAATACTGCAGATTCATACACATTACTGCATAACGCAAAACTAGTTAGTTCAGCAACCACCCTCCGCAATTTTCTGAACATGCAGTTCACAAAACACAATCACTAAAAACCAGCAGCCACACATTACTGCAAAAGGCAAACCCAGTTAGGTCAGCATCCTGCCGACCCCCATTTTTCTGAACAAAATGGAGGAATAGGAGTATAGTACCTGTGATCTGCCACCTAGGAATGAGGAGGTATAAAAATGCGAGCTTTAACTCATACTGTTCCATATGGAAAAGAGTCGGTAAGGTTGATTGTTACTCCACGTATTGTAGCATCAAATGTTATTGGAGTTGTATACGATCAGACCACCCATAATACACATGATATGAGTTGGCACAGCGAAGCAAGATTATTATACTGTGTGGTACTGTTGCGTAACACCCAAATTCATTCTGGCTGAGTTTGAGTGCATATCCCATAGTGGGTGTGTCAATCTCAGCTTCTCTCATTGCTGTTCACCTAATACTCACAGTAGTAAGTAAGATATAAATAACGGAGGGCATGTAAGAGTGATAGTACAAATGATGAATGTGCTATGGATGTGGACACCCCAGCTTCTCTCTTTGTTGTTGACCTATCCTTAAGTGTAGTAAGAAATATATATATATATATATAATTATCAAGTGCTGCATGGCTCTCCACAGATCTCAGTCTTTGGTGTTCTGGATCAACTCTGCCGATGAAATTCCGTCCAGCACCATTTCTCTTGGTTTGCCTCTGCCTCTCTTCCCCTCAATCTTTCCAGTTGTCACGATATTCACCAATGCCTCTCTTCTCATCACATGACCAAAGAAAGCTGTTTGTCTCTTTCTTATTGTTGTATATAGTGTTCTAGTTTCATTAGCCTCTTTCAGGCAATCTCTCTGCCTGTCTCAGGCAGTTGTTAGCTACTCTGGCAGTCCAAGGAATTCGCAACAGTCGTCTCAAAAACTACATCTCAATTGCTTCTAAGTTCTTTCTAATTTGTTCATTAACATTCCAAGATTCGCTGCCATACAGCAAAACTGGTTCTATATAGCATTTCAGCACTCTCTTTCTTACATTCATTGATAGTGACTTATTGCATAAGATACTCTTAATTTTCTGAAATGCGCCTTTTGCCTTCCCTATTCTGCTCTTAATCTCTGTTGTACATCTTCCATCTGATGTTATAAGTACCCTTAGGTATTTAAAACAATCCACTTGGTGAAGAATTTCCCCTTCTATTTCTATGTCACATTTTGGTGTCACCATTTTCTTTGATATCACCATTGTTACTGTTTTCTTGATATTCAAGGAGGGTCCTTTCTGTGCATTCTCTGTTACTACAATGTCCAACAATTGTTGTAGGTCTGTTGTATTTTCCGCCACCAATACTGTGTGGACTGGCGCCTCATCAGCATAGCGTCTATTGTTTATATTATATCCTCCGATTAGTATTCCTGGCTCCTCTTTGATCTCTCTCATTATTACTTCTCTATAAAAGGAGAAGAGATTCAGTGACAAGTCACCCCCCTGTCGTACTCCTAGCTTTATCTGTTTGTAACTACCCTCTTTATTTCCCATTTTAATTGCTGCTACTTGGTTCCAGTAAATATTCTGTAGTATTCTTAAATATTTCCCATCAATGTTGATATCTTCCAACATTTTTATCAGTTCATCATGTTTTACTTTATGAAATGCCTTAGTATAATCTATGAAGCGCAAATATATGTCTTTCTGTGTCTCTATTGACCTTTCTATTAGTGTTCGTTATATATATATATATATGTATATATCCATTGGCACCTTGCCGTCTTGACAGACGATAGTTTGTGCTTTAAAAAGGCATAATAACTTTTACCTATGGCGGTAGCAAATGTGACTGATAAGGCCAATTTGCGCTGTAAATGTCCATTCGCAGTGTGTGCATGTGAACACGTGGTCATTTCCACCATCATGCACCATCTTATGTCTCAAACGCTCGGTGTGCAACTTATCTGGAATAATTTTCTCCTTTGTCTTTATTCCATTTCTGATGTTTGCCCTCCATGCAACACGTTCAGCGGCGACTTGCTCCCAATGTGCATTATCAATGTCTGTATCAATCATGTCCCGCTTACAGACATCTTTGTATCGTAGTAGAAGCCGCACCATGTAATACAAACAATAATGAGTAAGAATGTGAGGACTTCTACGAAGACTCCATGACGTGCTAAATAAAATAGATAAGCAGGACAACATCATAGTTATGGGAGACTTCAATGCAAGACTAGGACACAACAGAGCGGGCATAGAAAAACATGTTGGAGCATTTGGAGACCAACATAATGAAAGAAATGATAACGGAAGTAGATTGATAGAGATATGCAGCCAACACGACCTCTATATAACAAATACATTCTATAAACACAAAAACTCACAAATATACACCTGGTATAAATGGAACGATCTAGATACTAAAAGCCAAATTGATTTTATATTAACAAGAAATAACAGAAAGAGAAATATATTAGATGCAAGGACAGTGCCCAACTTAGGTATAAACACAGACCACGAAGCAATCGTTGCCACAATAAGAATCATCAGTAGAAGGAAGCAAAGACCAGGAAAATACATGCCATGCGAATCAGTAAACTTTAAAAAACCTCAAAGACGAGGCAGTGAGGGAAAATTATGAAAAATTGCTAATTGAAACCTTTGTAAAATTACCTATAGAAAGAAAGACAGTGGAAGAAGAATGGGCGATGTTCAAATCAAGCATTTTAAATACTGCAAAGATAATATGGGGAACCACACACACACACCCAAAAAAAAAAAAAAAAAAGAACGCAAAACATGGATACAGAAAATAACAAGTTGGTGGAACGCAAAAGTAAAGAAATCTGTAAAGGACAAAAAAGAAAAATATAAAAAGTGGTCGAAGAGCAAACAGGAATGCGATTACATAGAATATAGAATAGCGAGAAGACAAGTGAATAGAATAGTAAAGAGAGAAAAATAAAAAGACTGGGAGGAGTATGGAGAAACTCTAAATAAAAACTACAAGGAGGCAACTAGAAACTTCTACAAAAAGATAAGTGCAATGAGAATCAGAGGAGAACCCTTTGACCCAACTGAAATAATCAATAATGAAAATGGAGAATCAATAAGTGAACAAAAACAAATCCTAATAAGATGGAAACAGTATTTCGAACAACTTCTCAACATCCCATCAGATGTCACAGGAATTCAAGAAACCGACACAGATACCACCGAAGAACTAGAACCAGACATACTGAAAGAAGAAATTATAGAAGCCATCAGATTAGCCCCATTGATCAAATCACCAGGACAAGATGAAATACCAAATGAACTAATTAATGCAGCAAGAGAAGTAGGAACAGCATGGCTACATAGACTATTCAACCACGTTTGGGTAGGACAACAGACACCACGAGACTGGGGAAACGCCATACTTGTCCCAATTTGGAAAAACAAAGGCAGCAAAAGAGACTGCACACAATACAGAGGCATTTCACTGTTGAATCATACTGGGAAAATATTTTGCAAAATTCTTGAGAAAAGATTACGAACTATTATAGAACCCCAGCTCAGCGAAACACAGCTTGAATTTAGGAAAAACAAAGGATGCACAGATGCTATTTTTGTACTTAGACAACTTATTAAAAAATCAATCGAATTCAATTAAACACTCTACTTAGCCTTTGTCGACCAAGAAAAGGCATCTGATAGAGTAGATAGAAACAAGTTGTGGGAAATCCTTAAACAATATGGAGAGAGTACACATCTAACAAACCTATGTAGAAGCTTATACAACAACAATTAATGCATAGTGAGAGCAACTGGAGGACAGTCAGACCCCTTCACCATAAGATCCGGAGTACGACAAGGTTGTATCCTGCACCCTCTCTTGTTTATAACATATATAGACAACATATGTAAAGAAACCACAGCACCCTCTCTTGTTTATAACATATATAGACAACATATGTAAAGAAACCAGCCAAACAGAGACCGCAAGAACACCGCATGACGAGCACAGAAGAAGAACCATCTGCAAATCTAACCTGTTTGCGAACGACCAAGCATTAATATCAAAATCAGAAGCTGAATTACAAGACCACATGAATAGTCTAAACGAAATGTGTAGGGAACATAACATTAAAATTAGCATAAGTAAAACAGAAGTATTGACTATAACTAGGGTTCCAAATGTTGCTGTATGTAGCCGAGGCGCGGTGTTGGGGTGAGCGCCCAACATTGCTCAAATACCTCAATGGCTCGTGAATACATAACCTATGCAGCAAAAGTCCAACTCCTGGCCTTCACGTGGCGGACCTGTTTAAATTAACAGGAGAAGGGGCGACGGCGAGTCTCTGGCGCCGGAAAATAACCAGTATGCTCTAGATGTGTATGCACGTACATGCATGCGCAGACAGGTGTGTGCGCGAGTACACATCTACACTCGAGTGAGACCACAGTCTGCTCTAGCAAAGAAAGGTGCTGAAGACGGAGGCAACCAGCCAAGAGGCGCACCACAGAAATCAGGATGCCACGCAATCACGCAAAATTGAATATGTCGACTACTGCTAATCGTTATGGTGCGCGCCCTGCTTTGGACCCCCAGGCAGGTGCAGTGCCGGGCCCTATGTCTCGAAAGGGTCCAACCCCAACTACTGGAGGTCCTTCTCAGATGTCCTGTGGAGCCAGGGGACATGAGAATAGGACGACTGGCCATACTAAACGAAGACTTAAAATAATGCACTGGAATGCGGAGGGAGTCAGCAACAAAAAAATAGAATTAGAAAAAATCTTGGACCAAGAAAAAGTAAGCATATGTTGTTTGCAAGAAACTCACCTCAATGAAAATATAGCCTTCAAAATCAGAGGCTACCAGTGTTACCGATCTGACCGAAAGAACAGGCGAAAAGGTGGGATACTGACCCTTGTAAGAAATAACATCATGGCTTCCCAAATCAAAGTCTACATGGAAGGGGCTGAGTATCAGACACTTAAACTTAAGACAGGTAATACAGATCTACATCTGATCAATTACTACTGTCCAAGTGACCGCCCACAGGCACTGGACACTCTACCACTAAAAGAAAAAATGATTGTGTGTGGCGATTTCAACAGCCACTCGCAGAGCTGGGGCTATGATCACATGGACCAGAGAGGAGAGAGACTGGAAGACTGGCAGGATGAGAATAGATTCATGTTGATTAACAAGCCGTCCGACCCACATACTTTCTACTCGAGATCATGGCACTCTACAACTACACCTGACCTGGCTTTTCATTCACCAGACCTGGAGTGGAACATTACACGAACTGTTGGGAAACAACTTGGTGGCAGTGACCACCGGCCAGTCTTTCTAACCGTAGAAAATGAGCTTGTAAGTGAAAGCAGCACCCTCTCGAGGTGGAACTACAAGAAAGCAGACTGGGCAATGTACAAGCATCGCACCAGCATACTTGATAGAAACCTGAACACTGAGAAAGACATAAATAAAGTAGTTGAAGAGTTTGGGAAATGCATACTACAGGCAGCGCGAGAAACAGTACCAAGAGGAGCCCGTAAACAATATAAACCCTACTGGAGTAGTGAACTGGAACAGTTGCATAATGATGTTGAAGTGTGTAGAAAGCAAGCAGAGGCCATACCCAGCCAAGAGCACCACAATAAATTCCAGCATGCAAAAGCCAAATTTCAAAGGGCCAAGCTGCAGGCTAGACAGAAAAGCTGGCAGGAGAAAACGGAGTCTCTGAACTTTGAAAGAGACACAAGGAAATTGTGGAAGCTAATAAAACAGCTTAATGACGAGGGCACAGGGAGAAACTCAAAAATTGCACTACATAAAGATGGAAAAATCTTAAAAAGAAAGCAAGCAGCTGACCATTTTGCGGACTCGTTCGCACAAGATAGCAATATCAAAATTAGTCCAGAGAAACAACAAGAGATTCGAGAGAAACGACAACATACAGGACAGAAGGAAATAGTACATGAGGTTCTGGAGGCACCCATCACAATCAGCGAACTGGAGCTAGCCATATCAAAACTGAAAATGAGAAAGTCACCAGGAGCTGATGGTATCTCCAATGAAATGATCAGGAACCTAGGAACAGAGGCCAAAACAAAGCTGTTGCAGATCTTCAATAACAGCTGGACCTTAGGCAGTGTTCCACAAGCCTGGAGAGAAGCAATCATGATACCCCTCCTAAAATCAGGGAAAGATGGTTCCATTGCCTCTAGCTACAGACCAATTAGCCTCACCAGCTGTCTCTGCAAAACACTGGAGCGCATCATCAATCACAGACTGCAGTGGTACATTGAAAGTAAAAACATCCTTGTGCCACAGCAGGCTGGCTTTAGGCAGTGCTACTCTACGGAAGATCAGACAACCTACCTCTCTCAAGAAATTGAGGATGCATTCCAAGAGAAGATGCTGGTGCTTGCGGCATGGATAGATCTGAAGAAAGCCTTTGACAAAGTCTGGAAAGAAGGTCTGATGAAGAAACTGAGAAACTGCAAAGTCAATGGAAGAATGTACAAATGGGTGAAAGCATACTTGCACAACAGAAGAGCCCGAGTACAGATAGACGGACTCAAGAGCAAGAAAGTACTACTGCGTCACGGTGTCCCCCAGGGCGGAGTCTTGTCCCCCACACTTTTTCTAATCTTCATCAATGATCTTGTTGCTCACCTACCGCATGGAATTAAAGCGGCAATGTACGCCGATGACCTGGTTCTATGGAGCACAAATGAATATGCATCAGTGGCCACCAGATTGCTACAAAGAGCTGTAGATACATTTGCTGCATGGGCAAATAGATGGTGTGTCAGCATAAACACTGACAAGTGCAGCACCACCCTATTTACCCTCTCTCCAAAACAAAAGGCAGGGACCATCCAGATAAATGGAACACCCCTAAGAGAAGATAAAGAACCAACATACCTTGGAGTAACATTTGATGGCAAGCTGACATGGAGAAAGCACATCAACAAAGCAGTAGCAAAAGCCAGAAGGAAAATAGCCATCCTGAGAAAGCTAAGTGGAACCACATGGGGAGCCAGTACGAAAATACTTAGCAAAGTTTACCAACAGAGCATACGACCACACCTGGAATATGGGTCAACTGCGTGGTGTTCAGCATCAAATACCACACTACAAGAGCTGGACAAGGTGCAAAATCAAGCACTTAGAGTCACCACAGGAGGGATGAGATCAACCCCTATAGTGGAAATGGAGAAGATGGGGAGGACACAGGCACTGAGTGAGCGCAGAGATACGAAAACGCTAATACAAGCAGAAAAGTTCATCAGCTTGCCAGGCCACCCTATGAAGAACAGATTTGAAAACCTAGCTATGGGGCGGTTGAAAAGAAATAGTTTTATCCACCAGGCCAAACGACTCTGCAGAGAAACCACTGATCTGCCCACAGTTGGTATCACCCTAACAACTATTCCAGAGCGAACTCCATGGAAAGATGAGCATAGACTATCGTTACAAATCCAGACAAAAGTGAGAGGAATATTTGACAAGGAAGAACAGAACAGTGTGCAGCGCAGAACAGCCACTCTCAGCTTCCTTGATGAAGAATACCCACAGGACCTCTGGATCCGAGTCTACACAGATGGGTCAGCACAAAATGCTGTTCGAAATGGAGGAGCGGGAGTGTACATAGAATACCCAAATAATAATATGGACACAGCCAGAGTACCGACAGGAAAGTACTGCCATAACTATGATGCCGAAATTGAGGCAATCAAGATAGCAACAGAGAAATTACTAAATAACAGCAATGGTACACAACCTGTGGTGCTACTAACAGATGCAAAATCAGTACTCGAGGCGCTCCTCTCTGGGAAATTGCCAGTACTAAGGACACTACTTTCTGAACTTAGCAGTCAGCATAAAGTCACCATACAGTGGATACCATCCCACTGTGGAGTACCCGGAAACGACAGAGCTGATCAATTGGCTAAAGAAGGAGCCAAAGAGGAACAGCCTGATGTGCCCGTTACATACCACCAAAAGAAAAGAATGATCAAATCAGCCAGAAAGCCACCAAAACCTGCTCAAGATGACTACCACATTATGGACAGACCAGAACAAGTCATTATTCTGCGCCTCAGAACAGGACACAATAGATTACGCAACCACATGTATACAAAATTCAAGATTGGTGAAACAGCCATGTGCACATGTGGATTGGCGTCGCAGACAGCAGAGCACATACTCCAAGACTGCCCAAAATATAACATATCTAGGCAAACCTTCTGGCCTAGAGAGACGACAGTGGAAGATAAACTCTATGGACCACTGTGTGAACTGAAAAAAACAGTTCAATTCATGCAAGAGACGACATTGCAGATATAGACATATTTCAAGCGAACGAAAGAAGAAGAAGAAGACTATAACTAAAGTAGAAAAAGCAACAACGATTCTCCTAAACGGACATCCCTTGAAACAAGTAAAGAATTTCAAGTACCTAGGAAGTTTAATATCACTAAATGGCAAATCAGAAGACGAGATCGAAAATAGATGCAATAGGCAAACCAACTCATTGGACAAATGGCACCAATACTAAAGAACAAACATGTATCAATAACTTCTAAGAAAGCACTTTACAATAAAACTTTCCTACCAACTTTATGTTACCGATGCCAAACCTGGACAATAACAGAAAAAAAGAGAAAAGAAAAATCACAACAACAGAAATGAGATTCCTGAGAAGAATACTCAATGCATCAAGAAGAGATAAGATCAGAAATGAAGAAATCAGGACTACAGTGGGGGTTACAGCTGCACTAGATTTTATTAGAAGGCAGCAAGTCAAATGGTTTGGCCATGCAAGTAGATTACCAACTAACAGTATACTACAACAAACACAATGATGTACAGACCAGAGGGAAGCAGAGGAAGAGGCCGACCACGTAAACGATGGACGCAAGGAATAACAGAGTTCATGGGAATATCGATGCATGAAGCCCATAAGCGGGCACTCTCCCGCTGTTTATACTTCACCTCGACACCGCAAGGTACAAGAGGAACATGATTAGATGAGATGATGAGATGCGCAGTGATACTGAACATTGATTTGCCCACAACAAACCCGTGTAAAACGTATTATCATTGTTTGCTCTTGTGACTCCTTCCGTGACTGTCTCACAGTAACTCGGCACTTCATGGGTAATGTGGACAATTTGACACCGGTTGCTTTTACTTCCAGGATATTTTCTGGTACCTATTTCAGGCTGGGTTGACCGTCGTACCCAAGTTAATTTCAAATCTCATCGATTTTAATTGGAACCCATGATCTCAGGGTCGGAAGACAAACATGCTTGCCACTGCGCTACTGCGGCTCACAGGACAGAAGATAGTCTCATAAAATCGGTGCTAGAAAATTCTCTAGAAGTTAAGGCGGGCCGCTCGATAGTGACTATATCAACAATTGAGACGCTGATGTCACGGTGTCTGAACTCATACCAACAACCGCTTTCTTCACATCCACTCGGGACATTCTCGGCATACACGAGTAGATCGATTGTGGCAGTTGGGGTGAGTTGAACTAAGAACCGACATCACTGCACTCAGGACACTCCTATGCGTGCGCCGTTCCCTCGTTCAACAGAAAGCCAAGAGTCATACTACTAATCGTTCCCACCGTTATCTGATTGAAATTTTTCGTGGTCTTCCCTCTCAGTTTTGAGATTGTTCCAAAACCTCTGCAATCCCCCGTAATTGCATTCTGTCCACATACGGGTTCTCAGTCTGTTTCTCTGTCTTCTCCACCTGGGCCCATAGACGCGTAACCACCTCTCCATTGTCCAAAAATAATCTACCACAAAGAAGTGCAGTCCCTGACAGCCCATCACCCTGTTCATTCCCCCGCACTCCCGGATGGCTAGGGCAAAAAATCCAATATAATTCTCACAATCTGTGACCTCTGAAACGAGGTGAACCATTCAACGCGAAACATTCCTTTCTCCACCTTAATAAGCATACTCCTTGAGTCCGTAATGAATATAATATGTGTTGCAGTTGTCTTCTCCAACCAACGGAATGCCGCTGTTACTGCATCCACCTCCATTCTCATGCTGGAGGTCGCAGTCTCATATGTTAGACTCTCCTTTTTTTAATAATCGTTTATTAGCCTTGGCAATGAAACCCCAACCACTACGTCTGGTACTCACCACTGACATATCGGTGTAGATCACTATGTCACCTTGATACGTGTTACTCTGGATCAGTTGTTGAACCTCAAACTCCGTGAGGCCCGTTACCCATTCTCTGCACTCACGACCCAGTGTTGCTATTACAATGTGCGAGGCCGTCATGTCTTTCGGTACTTTAACCCACTCTTTTTCACGATTGATGGTCTCTAGATCACACACCCGACGTATATATACTTCTGCCTGTGCCATCCAGGACCTGCCTCGCCTTAGTCTATGACCCTTAACCATATCCATGGATTCATGCAGGAGGTGATCCCTATCTACAGCGACTCTCAGGGACCATTGGGCTTGATAACCATAAGTCTATCCACTATTGTTGGTAGCTCCAGGATATGCCTCATGTATATAATTCGTGTGTCCTATGTGCACCCCAGGATCATCCGCATGGCCGCATTCTGTATGCGCTCCAACCTTTCAAGATGGCGCTTTGATACTGTCGGCAGCCCAAAATCATATTCAATGATTGAAAGTATTAATTGCCGAACGAGCCTGTAAAGCATACTCTGCTCTACCCTGACTGCAGCCATCGCCCTCAATGTCCCAGTCTTCATCGCCAAACCCTCCACGTGATCCTTACAAGACACACACCTGTCAAGTATGATAATCAAGTACTTCAATTTACTCTCTTTACTAAGAGGACATCCATTCAATATATTACATGGGACATCTGACTTCACGATCAGTTATCTAGGAAGTACCACACAACCGATGCTGTTTCTGGGTTTATGATGGCCCTGCGACCCTGCACCACTCCGCCACCCTGTTTACTGACCCTGTAAGTCTGCAGCCAAACGTTCACTGTCTCTTCCCTGCCTGTACAAAAGCACATCTTCTGCAAATTTCAGGTTTCCACCAATACCTAATGTCTCAATAGCGGCGGCTTTGCTGGTGTAGACATTAAAGAACACTGGGGACATGCCAGATCCCTGTGGCAGCCCAGGTGTAATAGTACAGTTGTTAGATGTCCAGGAACCCATGCGCAGTGCAATTTTACTCTCATAAAGGTCGAGCACAACACATTTGATAAACTATGGGCAAAGATCCATGTCCAATAATGGCAGATGAATGACAGATGAAGCAACATATTTAATGATGGATCAACTATTGCAGATGAATGACAGGTAAAACAACATATGTAAGAGTGGATCGACTGTGGCAGATGAATGACAGACGAAACAACATACGTAAGAATGGATCGACTGTGGCAGATGAATAACAGATGAAACAACATATGTAAGGATGGATCAACTGTGACAGATGAATGACAGATGAAACAACATATGTAAGAATGGATCGACTTTGGCAGGTTAATGAAAGATGAAGCAACATATGTAAGGATGGATCAACTGTGACAGATGAATGACAGATGAAACAACATATGTAAGAATGGATCGACTTTGGCAGATTAATGACTGATGAAACAACAGACGTAATAATGGATCGACTGTGGCAGATGAATGACAGATGGAACAACATATTTAAGGATGTATGGAATAGGACTCAAACGTGAGTTTAGCCAGGAGGGACGTCTACGTGGAAGAAGACGGCGCGCTTACAATCAGCGCGCTTATAACCTGCGCGCTTACAACCAGCGTGCTTACAACAAGCAAGCTTACAACCAGCGTGCTTACAACCAGCGCACTTACAACCAGCGCGCTTACAACCAGCGCACTTACAATCGGCATGCTTACAACCAGCGTGCTGCTTTAACGATCAGAATCTACACGGTATTTGTTGCGGGACACGGAGCATCAATTGGTGTGCCCAGTGTGCCATGATGGGGATCCTTCAATCAGTCAACCAACTGCATAACAAGCCTCTTATTGCGCTTTCTTTTGGACATCGTGAAGAGCGGGCCGCAAGTGCGTTTATTTCCCGCCGTTTATATCATCATTATACAGCAGGTCTTATGCAGACCGTTGCTCTTATCACGACCCCTAGAGGCCAGTATGGCCGAATTGATTAGAACGCTCTCTCTCTCTCTCTCTCTCTCTCTCTCTCTCTCTCTCTCTCTCTCTCTCTCTCTCTCTCTCTCTCTCTCTTCTCTCTCTCTCCTCTTTCTTTTCTCTCTCTCTCTTTTCTCTCTCTCTCTCTCTCTCTCTCTCTCTCTCTCTCTCTCTCTCTCTCTCTCTCTCTCTCTCTCTCTCTCTCTCTTACATTTCCTGTGTGCCGATGGCGAGGTCGTAGGTTCAGCCCCAATATCAGTCAGTTTGACTAAAATGTTGACTTCTTGCCCTTGACGTGGGGATGAAAATTACAAAGTACTGCGGAGGTCGCATGAAAGCGAGGAACACTGGTAATAGGGAAAGCTGGCCCACAAGCAAATGTCAGTCCAGTGAGGACTACACTCAAGTTCAAAACGAGTGACCAATAAATAAATAAATAAATAAATAAATAAATAAATAAATAAATAAATAAAATAAAATAAAATTACCGTTTGTCATAAAGATTCTGAACCCTACTATAACTAACCAATAGATCGACGGTTGAACGGGGTCTGAACATATTCTTCTTCTTCAAGCAAGCGATTGTGGGGTATAGTGTAGAAAAGGAAGGTTACATCATGCCGCTTCTCTTGCAAAATTGATACAATATAATAATTAATTGTAAAATAGCCAAATTATCGTGAAAACAAGTGTGCCCACAGGATTGAACCCCGGCTAAGAATCAACCCAACGTCAGGGCTCTCTTGACCACCAGGGACACCGCCAATCATCGTATCAGGGCGGTGCATGGCTGACTGAATAAGCACATCCACAGGACTAAACATATCTATCATTTTCATTACTGCTGTGGTGATTCTAACTTGAAAAAGCGTCCCTTCCGAATAAACGGCCATGCTCAAAGAATTAGAAGACACAGTAACAGAAGCCACACATAATGCAGAGAAATAAGGAATATTCAATAATGGAGGCAAACATTCAATATACAATAACTGATCAAGTGCCCTGGGGTGATTAATTGTTGTAAGCGGCATCCTGTATCTGAATTGGGCTTATACATTGCCGAAATGTTGACATTGCGTTATTCTTCTTCTGCGTTCATCCGGAGAGCTTTTTCGGACGTGATCGCGTTGTGCCTGTTTACAGCAGAGCTGTGTTCTTGCGTCGTTAGGCCCACCCATCGGACTTCTGCGGGCACTTGTTGGCCGGATTAACCTTCCCGGGGGTTTTGTAGGACGTTAGACTCTCACTGTTGTGTTGATATCCTCCATCCCAGCTGGCCCATTTAAAACAGCCGAAGACATCCTGGTCAGCCCTCAGGGAAAGGCAGGGGCAGACCATGGGCATTGCCCGCCATCCAAGGAGGCTTCCACCTTTGATGACGCCCACACAATGAGCTTTTGATTCAGACTTTTCCCGTAATGGATTTGCTAGTCAGACGTTGCGTTATAATAGAACATGTTAGTTAGTTAGTTGCATATCCTTATACAGGACGCATATAATGTTTTTTTCTTTCTGTTTATGGTCTCTTGGCAAGTTTACGTTCAGTAGTTTCCCATTGCTTTCTGAACGAAATATAATAATTAACCAAAATGCTAGTCTTCGATGTCAAATGTTGGACTGAGCGAATTCTGCTGATATATTGCTAACATCACAAGCGTTGCCTGATATCAGTACGAAAACTGCATACGGCTGTAATTTTTATAAGCTTCTGAAGAGGCTGTAATTTTGTCAATATTACAAGCAACAGAGGGGCCTTAGTAGTTGACATATTTAGATAAGGGAAATGGATACATGGGTGACTGTGTGGGGTTAGTTCACTGGGTCGACTTCACTGGCGTCTTTTGTAGCCTCCCCCCCCCCCACCCCCCACCCCCCACTATCTTTTGGTTTAAAATGTTTAATTTTCTTGGATATAAGGGTGTATTTGTAATGACTGAGCAGTGTTTAAAAACATTGCTGGTCAAAGTTGTGTATTTACCTATTATGTTGCATGAACTTTACAGAGGGTGAATACAAAATTTTTCAAACACTGCACAGTTATTAAAAATACTCTCTCTCTCTCTCTCTCTCTCTCTCTCTCTCTCTCTCTCTCTCTCTCTCTCTCTCTCTCTATATATATATATATATATATATATATATATATATATATATATATATATATATATATATATATATATATATATATATGAGTGTTATAGCTTTCAAACGCTGATGAAGACGAGGTAGCGGGGTAGCTTTCTACACGCGTGAGTTTGAACGTAAATGTTGACTTCTCGTTCAGAGAGCAGAGGCAAACTACTGAACGTAAACTTGCCTAGTAAATAACAAACAGCCAAGAATGTTGGCGATGACTGCGTTGTCCTGTAAATAACATGCAGCTACCTGTGTTTAACTGCCTATATTCTTGTTACGGTGTCCATGCGATAATGTATACATTTAACTGATTCAGCACTAAATCCTTCAAGAAACAAATGAAAATCGTGAACTGATTAAAGACATTAGACGTAGACAGTAACAATTGTTTGGGCATGTTATGAGAAGAAATGACTTGGAGAACTTGGTGACGGCTGGCAAGATCGAAGGGAAGAGAACAAGGGGAAGACCGAGAAGTAAATACCTGGATAGCTTGGCCACGTGGCCTGGTCGAGACAGGAACGCGGAGCTGATCCACAACTCTGGTGATCGAGTGAGATGGCAGAACTTGACCTCCCACGCTTATCGGCATGGCACATGATGGATGGATAGATGGAGTATGTGATCTGCTGACAGCGGTGAAAATCCATATGTGCGCATGGCTGATTCGCTAGAGTTGAATTTTGTATACATATGGTTGAGTAATCTAATGTGTCCTGTTCTGAGGCGCAGAGTAGTGATTTGTTCTGGTCTGTCCATATGAAGGTAATCGTCTTGAGCAGGTTTTGGTGGCTTTCTAACTGATTTTATCATTTATTTCTTTTGGTGGTATGTAACGGGCACATAAGTTACATAAGGAGCATTGGCTCCTTCCTTAGCCAATCGATCAGCTCTGTCGTTTCCGGGTACTCCACTGTGAGATGGTATCCACTGTATGGTGACCTTACGCTGGCTGCCAAGTTCATAAAGTAGTGTCCGTAGTACTGGCAATTTCCCAGACAGGAGCGCAAGTACTGATTTTGCATCTGTCAATAGCACTACAGGTTGTGTACCATAGCTGGTATTCGGTAATTTATCTGTTGCTATCTTGATTGCCTGGATTTCTGCATCATAGTTACGGCAATACTTTCCTGTTTGTACTCTAGCTGTGTCCCTAGTATTATTTGGGTATTCTATACTCGTGCTCCTCCATTTCGAACAGCATTTTGTGCTGGCCCATCTGTGTAGACCGGATCCAGAGGTCCTGTGGGTATTCGTCATTTAAAAAAAAACAACGAAAAACTGCGAGTGGTTGTTCTGCGTTGTACACTGTTTTGTTCTTACTTGTTAAAAATTCCTTTCACTGGATTTGTAGTGATAGTCAAAGTTCCTCTTTCCACGGAGTTCGTTATTTTTCGTCTCATAAACTTTGATCCCAAACAATTTTCAGAATTTTCTGGGAATTGTCTAGGAAGGAAAGACAAAGAGAAATGGAACTAGTCACCGCGTCCAATATATCGAGGTATAGAAAATGTGACTGCCTAACGCTTCACACTCCAGTCGCAGTAACTGCTTTGGGAGTACCTTAACCTTTTATATATGTTATTTTGTTGGTAATGCTGTGGGAGTGCCTTAACCTTTAATATGTGTTGGTTATGTTATATGGTTTTCAACATCATCCCCCCCCCCCCCATTTTTTCCCCCTGTTGAATTCCCCCTGTGAAGTGGTAAAGGGGTTTGAGTGTTCCAATATCCCTAAGAGCTATTCCGAAGGTGGCGCAGCTCCTGGTTGGGTCCACCATGTCGATGAGGTCAAGGGGTGGGGACCGGACTAAGTGATAAATAAACCTGTTGCCCTGTAGACATACTATGGAGAAGTGAAATGCTAGGGAAAACAAACCTGGGGAAAAAATATATTTATTGAAGTCGGATGTACACGGAGCTGAACCACGACTCTGGTGATCGAGTGAGATGGCAGAACATGACCGCCCACGCTTACCGGCATGGCACATGATGGATGGATGGATATACTGAACAGGCTTGAAAAAACAATGCAATGCAGCTCACTTGATGATACTGACTCCCACCTTTTATATAGAATTTATCTATTTCTTTGCTTTTGTTTCCGTCACATATGACCAACTCTTTAGTATATCAACAAATCTAGGACCTCACTTCGATTTTTTCTAAAGTCTGTTAACTCTATCCCAAACATAGATACTTTAACTCGTTGTGTATGAGGCATAGTAATCCCGCTCACCGCGTTCGGAACACAGGCGATTTGAAAGCAGACCGCATTGCGTTGGTTTTCATACATTGGTATGAGTTCCCCCAGTTTAGAAAGCAATGGCAACCTACTGAGCTTGCCTATAAATCACAAACAGCAAAATAATATGACATTGACTACGAAGTCCTGTAAAGGATAAGTACGTAACTTTTTTTTTTTTTTTACACAATGAACAAAACTAGGCATGCTTAACTCCTTGTAGACGCTGTTTGTTCGGGTATTTAGCTTGTAATTATCAATAACTTCAACCTTGATTTTCAACAGTGATATAAGCGTCAGTCGTTCCGCAAAAGGGTTACGGACGCAGTTCGTAATCGCGCTAACCGCGTTCGAAACACAGCTGCGTTTTTTTTAAATGAAATGGTATGGGTGCCTGTCTTTTCAGAAAGCAATGGTAAACTACTGAACGTAAACTTGCCCAGGAATCAGGAACATCCAAAACATAATGGGGTTGACTGCTACGTCCTGTAAAGGATATGCAACTAACTTTAACACCCAGAAAATAATGACAAACTATTAAACGTAAAATTGCCTAGAAAATCACAAACAGGCAACACATGCTGGGGTTAACTACGACGTCCTATAAAGGGCTTCCAACTAACATTAAGAGTTAACAAGTTAGTCTACGTTCCTTGGTCGCCCCAGTGGTTTCCAAAAGTGATTGCCAGCATCCACGAACACGCACCACCAAAGAGTGCTCGGTTGCAGGTTTTTCCTTCTCTTGTTGACTCAGAGAAGTAAGCCTCGAGAGCGATTAACAATATATAAGATCGATACTGTGGGAACGGGCAATCAGGCAAACGTCTGGGCTATCCTCAACTGGCTGAGAGGCACGGGCCGGGAGACGAGAATAGTACGACGCTAGTTCTCTCTCTCTCTCTCTCTCTCTCTCTCTCTCTCTCTCTCTCTCTCTCTCTCTCTCTCTCTCATACATACATACAAGCATGCTGTATATGTTAGTAGGGTCAGTTAGATTGCTGCCTTACTACATGGTGTATTTTTAATGACTGTGCAGTGTTTTAAAATATTGCGTGTCCAAGTTTTGTATGTATCTATTATGTTGCATGAACTTTAAAGAGGGTGAATATAAAACTTGGATCGGCAATCAATATTTTCAAACACTGCACATTCATTAAAAATACACCCTATACTACTGTACAAGCTATATTCATATATGATTTTGGGTGGCCAGTTCCATTTCTCCTCTCTAGACAATTGTTTGATACCCATTGTTATGGGGCGTGCTGATCGGGGAAAAAAACAGGAAACCTGGCTCTATTGGCGAATGAATCCTGACTACTGTATTAATAGTCAGGCACACATAACACACATACATCTGTCATTCCGTACGTAAATCTGTGCGAGTACGCACGCACGCAGACACACACATACAGGATGTCCCAAAAGAACGGAACCAACAAATCTTTGAATAATTGAGAAAGTTTTGGGCATCATTAGGACGACACTGAGGACATGAGGACTGGATCGAGATCAATAGTGGTTCCAGCAGGACGGAGGCCACCCCACACACAAGAAATGACTGTCTATACTGGATGAGAGAGTGATTTTAGGGAAAACTGATTCGCATGAAGTGTGACTTGGAATAGGCACTGCATTCACCTGAATTGAACCCCTTAGATTTTTATCTATGGGGGTATCTCAAGGATAATGTGTACCAGAACAACCCTCAAACGATTGGTGAACTGAATGAAGGCAGTAATCACGGCAATGATCAGGGAAATCCGCACAGAGGAATGAGGTCGAGTAATTGCCAATTTAGCGCAACGTTTGCAAGTGTGCATCCAACGCTGCGGAGGCTACTTGGAGCATATTTCGGAAAGATGACTTTTATGCAAAGCGACCGAGGTAACTGAAACTTTTGGAAATGATTGTACACAGATTGAAGTTTACGCTCACCAAATTTCAAGAATTGTGCTTGACTTTTGTTGGATTTAATAAACTGTTCATGGGTTTGAATAACGAAGACACAAACGCTATACCGGTACTGCACGATTTATTTCCTGGCATATTTCGCTGCATCTCGTCAAGTACATACTGCAGAAGTCACACAACGTTGATGTGTTTTCTTGTTGGTCACCCTATCCTGTCTCGTGCACCCCCATGACAAAGTTGTCTACAATGTCCTGTGCCCATCTTCGTGCTGGCCGATCCTTGCCTCTCCTACCAGAAACCACGCCTTCCATTGCTGTTCTTTCCAAGCCACAGTCATGTTAAACAAGGCCAAAGTATCTCTGTTTCCGAGACATGATAGTTTTTGAGTCAGTTTGCTTCCATGTTCAGATCTTGTAGAGTGTCAGTATCTTTCTTCTTTTGGTCCACTGTATTCTAAGAACTGGTCTGTAGCCTTTCAGCTTAAAAAGCCCGAAATTTCTCCCTCAGTGGTTGTGAAATTATCGATAACTCGCATCCTTGTTGTCACAGGAAAGATGCGTGTCATCAACAATGTTCACTTGTTTGATGTTGTGGGTTCTTAATTGGTTAAATGTCATAGGGTCATTAATCGTCTGCCATGGGAAACTGTTCAGGATTAAATGGCGGGTCGGAATCCCGGGCGCTGGGGTACTGGAGGGAGCGTATGTGCCTGGTGTCCATACTCTACTGGTGAGGGGTCGGCTTCGCTGGGCTGGTCGCGAGCTCCATGGACGGATTTTTTACGGTGAGCTGCGCTGTGGTGGGCGCTCCCAGGGGAAACGCTTTAGAGACACTGAAGATCTCATTAACAGTTTTTGGAATTCACCATGACACTTGGGAGACTGCTGCCAAAGACCTAAATTCGTGCCGTACATTATTACGCAAGGGTGTAATAACTTGTGAAGCAAACAGGACTGCAAGAGCTGTGAAAAATCATCATCAATCAGGTGCCGTCTCCACAATGAAAGTTGGCTGCATTGGATCTCCAACACTATCTGTTTCTCGCCCTGACTGTTCATTCTGTCAAGCTGATGTTCGTCCATCTCTTGATGTTATCCTCCCACTTATATCGTTGTCTACCTCTTGCCCTCGACCTAGCCTTCCAGTATGGTTTTTATAAGAGTATCATGTCTTTTAACGTGTCAAAATATTTCACTTGTCTCCTTTTTATTTCTTTCATCAACTCTCTCTCTCTCTTCATTCCCAGTTTTTCTAGGACCTCTGCATTTGATTGTTTTTGTTTCCATGAAATACGACCTATTCGTCTGTATATCCACATCTCCATGGCTTCTATGCGACTTTCTAGTTGCTTGTTCAATGCCCAGGCTTCAGCGCCATACAGTAGCGTTGAATATACATAGCATTTGACAGATCTCTGCAGGAGATCCTCCTCCCGGAACATCAAACATTCTTTGTCCACATTGTCAAAGAACATTTCGAGCCAAAATAGGCCTTACTAGCCATCTTAGAACTCACGGCTGCAAACTTTCAACCCCACTGGATGAAATGAATGGTCATCATTCTTGATGGACAAACACCATATACAGTAGTTTTCCTTAACCGGCTTCCTTTAATTTTATATACATGTCTGCTACAATATTAACAACTTTTAGGCTATAACTGTGTGGCATCTCTAATTTCAATGTTCCACCATCCATGTTTGTTTGGTCTAAACCTACGTTTTGTTTGGCACTGAATCAGGTAATACTGTTTCGCTGAATCGCTGTAGTGTTATTATATATATATATATCTGTGTGTGTGTGCGCGCGTGCACGTGCAGCCACGCATCAGATACTGCCGCTAGAGGGTCACACGCGTGCCTTTACATATTCTAGGCCAAGGCATATCAGGTGGGTGATTAGCTTTCTACCTGGCTAGCTTTCCTTCCCAGACAATTCTAAACGGTATCTACTAAATCTTTTAATGAGGTTAGCTTGACCCCAGAGTTGACCTGATCAGAAAACAGAATTCAGTCTGTGCTGGGGATCCAACACAGCCACATGCTCTGTGTGACGCTAACGTTAGCTGCTCTCTGGAGAGATGGACAAACAACTGTCAGAGTGTAATATACAAGTGGGAAGATAGCAAGAGATGGACAAACAACTGTCAGAGTGTAATATACAAGTGGGAAGATAGCAAGAGATGGACAAACAACTGTCAGAGTGTAATATACAAGTGGGAAGATAGCAAGAGATGGACAAACAACTGTCTGTTAGAGTGTAATATACAAGTGGGAAGATAGCAAGAGATGGACAAACAACTGTCTGTTAGAGTGTAATATACAAGTGGGAAAGCAAGAGATGGACAAACAACTGTCTGTTAGTGTAATATAGAAGTGGATAGATAGCAAGAGATGGACAAACAACTGTCTGTTAGAGTGTAATATATAAGTGGGAAGATAGCAAGAGATGGACAAACAACTGTCAGAGTGTAATATACAAGTGGGAAGATAGCAAGAGATGGACAAACAACTGTCAGAGTGTAATATACAAGTGGGAAGATAGCAAGAGATGGACAAACAACTGTCTGTTAGAGTGTAATATACAAGTGGGAAGATAGCAAGAGATGGACAAACAACTGTCTGTTAGAGTGTAATATACAAGTGGGAAAGCAAGAGATGGACAAACAACTGTCAGAGTGTAATATACAAGTGGGAAGATAGCAAGAGATGGACAAACAACTGTCTGTTAGTGTAATATAGAAGTGGATAGATAGCAAGAGATGGACAAACAACTGTCTGTTAGAGTGTAATATATAAGTGGGAAGATAGCAAGAGATGGACAAACAACTGTCAGAGTGTAATATACAAGTGGGAAGATAGCAAGAGATGGACAAACAACTGTCTGTTAGTGTAATATAGAAGTGGATAGATAGCAAGAGATGGACAAACAACTGTCTGTTAGAGTGTAATATATAAGTGGGAAGATAGCAAGAGATGGACAAACAACTGTCTGTTAGAGTGTAATATATAAGTGGGAAGATAGCAAGAGATGGACAAACAACTGTCAGAGTGTAATATATAAGTGGGAAGATAGCAAGAGATGGACAAACAACTGTCTGTTAGTCTAATATAGAAGTGGATAGATAGCAAGAGATGGACAAACAACTGTCAGTAATATACAAGTGGGAAGATAGCAAGAGATGGACAAACAACTGTCTGTTAGAGTGTAATATACAAGTGGGAAGATAGCAAGAGATGGACAAACAACGTCTGTCAGTCAGAATTACCACAAGGGTAAAAGTCCCACTGCAGGTAACCTTCACTGTAAAAACATCATTTCACTGATCAACTCATGACACTATTTCATGTTCTTATACAATGCTTCTCAAATGACCTTCCCATGCCATAAAATAATTAAAGAAATGACATCACTCAAATTTACACATATGCACTGTTTATTTTTTTCAAATTTTTTTGTGTGTGTCTTCATGTAGCCTAAAAAAAAAATCTATCAAGCTTTTGATTATGGTACGACCAAATTTGTTTCTTTGCGTTCGTCTTTTAAACACACAGGCTGTGTGAACAAATGAATGTTTAATATTAATTTATATATAAAGATACAGTACACGTAAATTACACACACAATAAGCAACACTGAAAGAAAATAAACAGACAGTCCTATGCCGGTGGTAATATATGCTGAAGGCAAAGGCAGAACTAGTTACAGTGTTTCCCCAACTGTGGTCTCGAGGCAAACTTTCAGGATGACGCTGGTAGAAATTTCACCAGTGTGAAACTCTAGTCGCGTTTAAAACTGAATAGAGAAACACTGCTGCTTGTGTTTTGGGATTCAGTAAATATACAACATGCACGCTCAAAAATTTGTATTTTCTCCTTCAGTATTCAGATGTAAATGCTACAGTTAAAGTTAACTGTTTTTGATTGTTGCTATCAAAGTGTATCTTGGGAACACTAGTCTAAATCAAAAGTGTCCAAACAAGCTGTATATACTGCTACATAATTAACTTGTGGAATATAAGTTTTCATGGCCGCAAACAATCAATCTGGATGACTTCTGAGCAACAGAATCACTATTTAATGACCTGATCAAGGAAAAACTGGGCAATGTGTTCAGAAGAGCCAAACATAAATTACCATTCTATGTAAGTTACAAAGCAAATATGCACGGTATGGCATTCTTCTATTCTCCATATATCAAAGCCTTGGTAACAAACTTGAAGAAATGTCCGAACATGATATGTAAGAGACAGTGCTGTGTCCCAAACTGCACATCGACATGTTCAACTGCACACTGATCTAGATATAATGTACAATCTACATAATAATAGGTAACTCTACCACAGGTATACAGTCCTGACTGAATGCAGAACAAGGCAGATGACACTCCTGACATCTGACACCATCACAAACAGTAAATGATCTGTAAAGACTGCTTCAATGTGATATCTCGCTTACACGTCAGCAAAGGAATGCCCAACTGACTCACGCACAAAACAAATAGATGGAGTAGTTTACACAACTCCCGAATCAGCAAAACAAACTGAAGTAATAAAAAGTGCACACAAATGTACTATTATGCAAAAAAAAAAAAAAACAAGAAAAAAAAACAGGAGAATTTGTCAGGAATATTCGAAGTGTGAAGATAATTGCTTCAAATTGTACACACGTGAGTTCCAATTTGTAACAAACTAAAGAATTCTTATATGATCAACAGTAACTCCCAGAATATGAAATAACCTTAATTGAGCTACGTTTAACACCAAGCAAAAAACAAACCGTGTTTCTGTTTAAAAAAAAAAAATGGGGAAAAAAACACACACTGAAATCACAACAAAGAACATACATATGTGAATATATGAACCGGCATGAACATAAAAAAGGTATAATGACATAATGACTAACACTGAGAAAAACCAAACAATCTACTAATCTTGTGTTATCAAACAACCAATGCTCCTCTCCATTCGATTCTGGCAAGTTTTCAAACCAAATTGCAAAGAATCATTCACGAAGTCACTGGGTGCAAATACTAAGATGGCAAAGAGGGAACCAAAACATGTTATAAAACTACTACACATTGTTCCAAAACAAAAAACACAAAGAGGTGCAATAACATATGACAACACCTTTCATACGGCCACCCAATGAAGATCACAGGAAACATGCGTGTTGTTGTTTGTCCTTACACGGATATCCTAGTTGTGTACACCAGACAAACATACATATAATATGAAGAACTAGTAAACTGTAATAGTAACGATTAAGTAGACGATGATGATGATTACGACGGCACTAAGCAATTATGAAACTTCTTGTTGCAACTACAACTAAGAAAACACAAACCAAAGATAATACACAGGACATGAAATTTGTGTAAGAATGGAGGGGGGAGAGAGAGAGAGAGAGAGAGAGAGTTAAGAGAACTCCCACTCATGGTTACTACCGATCTCTGTTAAGAATCATCCTTGGTTGTTTAATTCGATGTATGAATGTCAACAGAAATCCTCCGGAACAGCCCAGAAGCTGAAGCTGATCATGAACACTTGTATCTGCTTGTTACTTGACCACATGACAGACAAAATATAGCCTGAGCTGTTGTATATGGAACCATTCTAGGGCAAGAAATGCAATTTTAAGTTTTATGTTTCCAAAACCAATACAAGGAAATATTTCTAGCAGAGGAAAACAACAATGGTTTTCGCTTGCATATTTCCAAACTGGAAGATCATCATTCACATACATGATGGGTCAATATTGAATACATAAACTGAACACTCACTTTAAATTAGTTTAGGTACAGAAAATGGTCACTTAAAATATAAATGCTACCTTGTGGGTTTTTTAAAGAATGAACATAGTTAAATTACTTAAAGATTATATGTACAGTACCACAGATACCTGTCTTTATATACATGTTTGCTTTTTTTTGTGTTGGGAGATATTTGCTGTTTTATTTTTCTTACTATGTAAACGTTATCAAACTAAGAAACAAATGCTGAATAACCACCATATGACTAAAAACAGTGGCATATACTCATATTTTAAGTTGGCAACCACCACATTCTAAACACTGTGAGGCATTATTCACAGAATTAAATAGAAAAATGTTTTTTTCTATCTCATATTATGAAGCAGCCAAGCTATGGTTTCGCAACAAACTTTGCATATAGAGTTTGTTTTAATTAATTTCCTCACTATGTATACGTTATCAAAGATAAGCTATCAAACAGCAAGTAAAAGTTCTTAACAAAGCAAAGAATTCAATTGAAACTGCTCCTCTGGAACACGAGGAAGAAATCAAAACTATGAAACATAAATGCTCAACGACAACTCTATGACTAATAAGAGTGTCACAAACAACAATATTTGTCATTGGCAACCACCGTATTCTAAACCAATCAATGCGAGTCACGTGACTAGAGGCGGGGGAAAAAACAGGCACAGACCGGCACAAGAGAGAGAGACCTCTGTTGTTTCAGCCCTGAGTGTTAATGAGTTATTAAAGTTATCTGCAGTCAACCCGAGCATTTGTTGGCTGTTTGTAATTTCTTGACAACTTCAGTAGTTCGCCATTGCTTTCTGGACGACCGGCACTCATACCATTGTATGAAAGCCAGTGCACAAGGGTCTGCTTCCAAATTGTTTGCAGCTATGTAACGAACATGGTATGCGGGATTGTGAATTGCGCTTGTGACCCCTTAGCTTAATCAATAAATGCAAACTGGTGGTCCTGACACAGGCAATGTAGGCCATTCACCTGAACAATATTTGACTATGTCCTGCCACTACTATAAAATAACAAGCACCAGTCCATGGTGAATTCTGATATATGATGTTAACCAACTGCTGACTATGCTGCCTTCCACGAGGCATTGTTCACAGAATTAAATAGAAAAATGGACGTGTTATCCTATGAAGCAGCCAAGCCCTGATTTCACGACTTCAACCATTAAGACAAGTAGGCACAGCCCAGAATATATCATCATATCTCTGATGACAAAGGTTAAAGAAACATGCAAACAAAATTTTGCACATGCTTTTAAAACACAGGGATTACAACTGACCAGAATATTGCAAAATAAATTAATGTTTCAATGTAAGTGACATTTCAAAATATCTTGGTAAACTTAGCAAGCTTAAGAAAGAAAGAAAACAATATTATTAACCAGAACAGGAGAGGAAGAGACACGGGGTCCCTGATTATTCCTTGCCATATCCTTATTACATAGTTACATGAATCTGACCATTCCAACAGTACCATTCACAGGCATGGTTGTAGAATCTTGTCATCAAGGACTGGCTGCATACATCGCTCAAGTCTAATCAACAGGTGGGAGAGTGTTATGCAGAGAGTGACATGACACAGTACAGAATGGCATAAGGGGAGGGGCAAAAAAGGGGACTAGATAATGGAGTGTACAAATGGAGACGGATAAGAAGAATTCAATGACTGAAGTTTTTCATAATTAAAAGAAATGTGTAGATAATAAACCGGCCCTATGTATCACTGGTTCTCGGTCTCTTGCTCAGTTTCTGCCTGCGAGTCAGATGTCCACAGCTGAAAGGGAAAACAAAGCAACTTCATTTCTGGGGTCTCAATGATACTGTAGAGGCGGAATGCAACTGATGTACATCAGTGTTTATCTACTCCCCCAACCCATGAGTGTGTATTGTGTGTGCTTCATGAGTTGGCATGTCCACAGCAGGAATTTATAGCATAAAAATGGTGAGCATTGGTGTAACAATCTTTATAAACAAACATACATTTGCATTACATACTTGAAAATTCCATTATGTACATTTGAACGTGGGTGGGTGGATGTGTGTGTAAAAGCATGCATGAATTTATGATTCTGCCATTTATAATTTGTGCTCTTCTGTAATAATAAGGTCATGAGTTACCATTTTTGGGCTGCACGAGAGACACCAGCAGTGTAGCAATGAGATACCTCCTTGACTTCCCGACCATGAACCACAGGATCAAATTTGGAGAGCTCGTGCATACTTAAAATAAGTGCAGATGAGCAGCACCCTCTGCATGTAGATATATTCAGAGAAAAGGGCGACAGGCTAAAGAGGGGCAAATCATGGATGGGTCGGGCGGAAGATGTCATCAGACAGGTCTGCAGTCCTACCACTACTACCAGTATCAACCCTGGCAAGGAATGGGTGCTGTGCCTCCAGCTTTTAAGTGCACCCTCTCCTGCATTATCACACTTGACAGCCGGTGCAGAGAACCCTGCCGCTGTGAATACAGAGGTCAACACGCTCATCAATGAACACTTAGACAACCCCGAAGTGCTCATCTATACAGATGGATCTGTTGTAAAGCAGCAGAGAAGTGCGTGGGCATTTACAGCCCGTTCGGCGGGCCGAACCGTTCAAGAATCCAGTGATGCCCACTCCATGACCACGAGAAGCATGATGATGGAGGTGATGGCAGTTACATAGGCTTTCATATGACTGGAATCACAGCATTATACATGTGTGTACTAAGTGATTCTTCTTCTACTCCTTCTGCGTTCATCCGGAGTTTTTTTCCGGACGTGATTGCGTTGTGCCTGTTTACAGCAGAGCTGTGTTCTTGGCCGTTAGGCCGACACATCCGACTTCTGCGGGCATTTGTTGACCGGGTTAACCTTCCCTGGGACTAAGTGATTCAATGAGCATGATTCGGAAGGTCAATGCAGGATATGTACGCAGACGGTGGACTGATTTGCTGTGGAAGTCCGTTGTCTGTAAGGTCACCTTCATATTCGTCCCGGGACATGCAGGAGTAGAGGAAAATTAACGAGCTGATAAACTGGCTGCCTCTGCATCCCCTGCAGATGGCCAGCCCATTGATCACGCCGGTTATTAACATCCTTAAAGTGATGTCGAGAACATAGGACTTTGACGTCAGTGAATCCACATCGTTGTCCAGGATGAGAGACTTGGGAGTAAGAATTTGCACGGCCAGACACGAGAGATACATCAGGAAAACGGGGGGGGGGGGGGGGGGGGGGGGGGGGGGGGGGGGGGGCCTCATCAACCAACACAGATCTGGCACTATTAGCTGCTGTACGCTGATGCATATGCTGGGGGGAGGATCTGAGCATCTATGGACCTACCTGGTGTGCAATGACGATACCCCAACTGATAACTGATAACTGATCTCTGTGACTATATGTATTAGTATTTCTTGATAAGCTGATTCTTGTAACCACAAAAAATTGTGAAGTGTAAGAATGTTGACAAACATTGCTACAAATTCTTAGTTGGCCATAGCATTTCCAACACACATAAACTGCTGATAGGAAACTGAAATGTCACTAGTTTACTGACATGTGTAAATCAAACTGTTAGTTGAGTTGAGCTAACAACTGACATCACTGCACTCAGGACATTCCCATATGCGCGCTCCATCCCTTCGTTCAACAGGCAGGACAGAGTCATACTACTAATCGTTCTCACCGCTATCTGATTGAAAGTTCTCCTGGTCTTCCCTCTTTATTTTTTAGATTCTTCAAGAACCATTGCCAATCACCCACAATATCATTCTTTCAACATATGGGTTCTCAGTCTGTTCCCCCGCCTTCTCCACCTGGCCCCACAGACGCTCGACCGCCTCTCCTTTGTTCATAGTAATCTACCGTCAAGAAGTGCATTCTCTGTCAGCCTATCAGCCTGATCATTCCCCCCGCATGGCCAGGGCAAAAAATCCATACAATTCTCATAATCTGTGACCTCTGAAGCAAGGATAGTCATTCCACATGAAACATTCATTTCTCCAACTTACTAAGCATACTCCTTGAGTCTGTAATGAATGCAGTGTGTGTTGCAGTGGCCTCCTTTAACTAATAGAATGTTACTGTTACTGCTTCCATCTCCACTGTCATGCTGTTAAATAAATAATAAACTCTGTGTGTTGGTTTAAATAAGCAGACAAGCCAAGACACATCTGAAGGCTGCAGAAATATTTGATGTGCATAGAATACCACAGGAAGACAAAACAGAAACAAACTTTAAATGTTATTGACAACTGGCAAACTTGATGAGAAAAGAGCAAGAGAATAAAGAGATAAAACCAGTTAGCTCAGGCAAATGCATAAACAAGACCAGAACAGATTTAGCTGATTATGTGATAGCGAACCATTATGACCCATGTTGACCTGACCAGCAGGGCATGTTAGACATGATGAATGAAAACATCACCCACATTGACCTGACCAGCAGGGCATGTTAGACATGATGAATGAAAACATCACCCACATTGACCTGAGCAGCAGGGCATGTTAGACATGATGAATGAGAACAAAAACTTACCGTAAGATTGTCTCTCAACAGCTGCATTATCAATGTACTGTCCTTGTAAGACTCTTCATTCAGCTGATCTAACTGGGCAATGGCATCATCGAATGCCTACAGAAACAATTATATTAATAAGTTTTATTGTAAACTTCCATTAGATATATTTCTAGGCCAAAATAAATCTGTAACCAACATACACACATCTCTTAGCAGTGACCAAAATTGTTTTTTTATAGCTACATGTTGTAATGATGACTAGGTCTGTATTGAGCCTAATGCCTCATTAGCTATTAACTCTAAGGACCTGCTGTCAATATTTGAGGCTGAAATTTTGAAGGTTCATGCTCAATAATGTTTGTCAAACTTCTGACTGTCCTGGTTACAATTTTGGACATAACTTTATAACCAGAAGTTGGAAATAGATGAACACTAAAATGAGAGAGAAATTGTTCCAAACATGGGAAAATTGCCACATCCTTTCAGAATGAAATTGTGAGAACATGAAAGGATGTAGCAGCAGTTATGATGTTTCATATTTGTGGCGACAATATTTTTACTTATACTTGTCGATTTTCCAGCCTCGTCTGTCAGAAATTCTTCACTCAAATTCTGCACATCTGTTCAATGAAAGTGATTCTTAAACAAACCACTGATAGCTGTTTGGCAGATTGAGTCATCTAGCTGCTCATTTAGCCAACAACTGGTTTATACCTAATTAGGAAGTGGCTTGACCACTTCACCATGGAGACTCCCTTGAGTGACCACTATGGTGGTATGCAAGATCAGCGGTTTTTTTTTAAAATGTTGCATATCCCTTACTGGATGTTGCAGTCACCAGCATTTTTCAGCTGCTGTTGATGTACTAGGCAAGATTATGCTCAGTAGTTTGCCATTGCTTTCTGAGCGACCGGTTGACCTAAAGGGACCTGTTGCCCAGGACGCTTGACGAGGACGCGTCAATAGGTCTTGACCAGTATATAACCTGGCCCTGGTGCCTTGGAAACACCTCTGCGTCCCTAAAAGCATTCATGATTACTAAGTATTGTAAAAATGCGATCTCGCGGCTTTCAGAGACTTCCGATTGTCTACTTTTGGTTTCGCCGATAGCTTGACAACGTGGCAGCCATTTGCAAGCATGTACTTTGAATCTGAATGGATTTTTAAAAGTTTTTGGGGGTTTTACACTTTGTATTTCAAAATGGATTTCGACGATTCTTCAAGTGATAGCGGAGATTACGCTGGGTTCAATTTAAGTGACATTGAAGGGCACGAAGTTGACTATTAATCAGAGCTAGATATCAGTGATCAGCATTAGCAGCAGTCGTGAGTAGGACTTTAAAGAAAGTGATTATGGTTCTGAAAATGTGTTTATAAATTGCCGTATAAATGACTGACAATCACAAACAATATGTTGCATTTTGTAAATATTTATGTTCATGTGTGGATTACCAGCAACACTGGATTACTTATTCACATGAGTAAAACAATCTGCATGCATTTTCCTTCATTTTGTTTTTTATTTCACTAAAATCTGTTGACTAACACCTTAGATGTGATGTTTTTACTATCGTAACCAACATTTTACCGAACCTGAAAAATCTTGCCCGTTCAGAGCTAAAATAAACGGACAAACAACGGGTTAATCCACCAAGCAGAAAAATACTGACATTCCACAAGATCTGAACATCGAAGAAATCTGGCTCATAAACAGACAAGTCTCAGAAACTTTGTTTCATGGACACATTTATTTGTGTGTGTGTGCTGCCTGGCTTTGAACTCAAGCATAGTCTATACACACTTCTTCTAGTAGTATTGGGCTGAATTGTGCGTGTGGATTAGCTTTCCCCATTAACAGTATCCCTCGCCATCAGGCGAACCCACTCAGAGGTACTTGTAATTTACGTCCCCAAGTCAAGGACGATATGTCAATATTTTAGTCCAACTGACCTGTGTAGGGGTTGAACCCCTTACCTCGGCATCAGCACACCGGATATTTAAGATCACGCGTTCTTATCCATTCGGCCATGCTAACCTATACATGGACAAATGAAGGTGCAGACACCTTGGGAGCGAGAGTGAAGTCCAAATATAACATACCCCTCTGGGCATTGGGTGGGAATTGACTGACCATGAAACCCGCCAAATTGTGGAGGAAACATGATCAACCAAGGTCTAATACCAGTCTTTGTGTGTGGTGCTGAATCTCGACCAAATTAAATCCTATGATGACTCACTGGAGACATGAAATTCTGGTATCAGTCTTACTCACCCAGCTGGTATCTGAGCTTGGAGAGGGGAAGGAGAACTCTGCCACGGCCCTAGTGGAGATGATTCATTGGTACCAGGTCAAGAGGAAAGTCTAATGAACCTCACTCGAGACGCAAGACCTGTTCACAGCTCACATGGCCTAGCACCAATGTATCGGACATGGTTGGTCTTGCAGAGAGTTCACCAACTGCCCAACAGTACTCTCAATTTCCCAAACATCATATTTTCCTTCACTTATATTTACCCAAATGTTTTCAATACTGGCTACCCACATGAGCAACTTATTTCACGTAAGTGTTTCTCAATCAGGCTTTCCACTTTAAGCAACCAAAGACACACAATACCAATCTATAAACATTACAGAACAGGAAGCATACAATCCTCTAGTTACTCCAGGGATCCAACCATACAATTTTAAAACATTAACTTACTGATTTTGCCAATTTGCAGGCCTCGTCGGGTTCATTCATGATCTCATAGTAAAAGACAGAAAAGTTTAGAGCCAGTCCTAGTCTAATTGGGTGTGTTGGCTGCATCTTCTCTTTAGCTATTTCTGTTGCTTTTTTGTATGCTTCATTTGATTTGCTTACATAATCTGTGAATTACACAAGAGGGTGTTTATTAGATCCTATAGCAATCATAATATTACATGTCATTATAAGTGTCTCACTCGGGTCTCATTACAGGTAACACAGATTTACAGGTAAGTTTATTTCAAACATGTCTGCTCTAAATTATCGATATATGGCCACAGAAAATAAAAATGTGTCACAATTCAGACATTTCAATAAGAGTATGGATTTTATCCGGGGGTAAACACATAATTTAAAATCAATTCTAGCGTCTGCAAAAATAAGTGCCCATTTTTCAAAATTGAAAAACTGAGGAGAAAATGTGCAGATGGCGATATTTTGAAAGTGTCTTCTTTGCAAGATAAACTTCCATGTTTTAAAAAGTAAAATCTCTGTAAAAACACCTGACCAGAAAACTATTATACTTTAAAGACACGTTTAACGTCAATCTAGCGTTTGCAAATATTGAAATATAAATCATTTTGAAAAATAGAAGTATATATATATATATATATATATATATATATATATATATATATATATATATATATATATATATATATATATATATATCACAAGATTCATGTTATGACATCCATAAATTGTATGTAGCTAGTTATCAAACAGCTGACACTGACTAGAACAAGACCTATATTACTATATTATGATGTACAATAAAATAGTTGTTAAAATGTATAAAAACTCTCCAATATAATTGCAGACATTAGAAGCATACAAATATATGTTTAGACACTTTTCTGTTGTCTTGCTGATTTAACACATATAACCAGAGAAATAAGGGCAAGTTTACATTCAGTAGTTTGCCATTGCTTTCTGAACGACTGGCACCCATACCATTTCATAAAAAACCAACGAAAGGCAGTCTGCTGCCAAATCAACTGCAGCTGTGTGTTGATTGCAGTATGCAGGATTACAAACTGCGTCCGTTTACCTTCGCCACAGAGCATGTAGGCTCCAGTCAATAAATACTTGTAGTTTTCAGTAACTGTTTCAGCTGTCCACCTCTGATCAATATATGATTTATCATTTAGAGTGACAAATTCAAAGTTTAGTGCGAGATTTAATTTTTATTGACCTTCACAAATGTCCTGGTCTGATGAAAGCTCCTCTGGTATTTTTGTATGGTTGTAATATCTCTATCTGTTGCCCCATTTGTGTCTACATTACTAGCAAACAGATGTATGATTCTACCTCCTGAGCTGAGTTTCACCATCATGGAAGATTGCATTACCATTTGCTTCATTTTATTTGTCTTACCCCTCTAGGGTTTTAAACCAAATTGTTGTGAGCTCCCATCATGCGTGTTTAGTTCATCTTGCATCAGCTTTCACGTTGGGAAAGAGAAGTGATGTCACCAGTGAAGACAAGATCATCAAGCTGCTCAGTCAGAGTCCACTAAATTTCATTTCTGGTGGTGGTGGTGATCTCCATAATAGCCTGTAGTCCGAATAATAAAGGTGGCTATGGCACCCCTGTTCCTATTTCAAATGTATTTGTTAGTTTTCCTACCTGGAGAGCTCTGCATTCTATGCCTTTATGTTACCTTTATTAAGTTAATAATTTTCTGTGGGATTTCCTATGAATGCTGCCAAGGACGTTAATTTCATCCAAGAAACAACATTGCAGTTACAGACATTTCAAGCGAATGAAAGAAGAAGCTGCCAAGGGCCTGTTTATAGTGCACAAATCCATACTTAAAAAATATTTTTTTAAGCATAACCTATTACAGGACATCGCTGTCAACACCAGCATTTTACCACTGCTGATTTCTTGGCAAGATTACGCTTAGTAGTTTGCCATTGCTTTCCGAGCGGCCGGCTCACATATCCCATAAGTAACGGGCGCGGCGAGAACCACTACCGATTCTCACGCAGCTGTGTTTGCTCACGTGGATAAATGGGATTATGGAGAAAGTCACTAACCCCTAGGCCAGGGCACATGGTTTTACTTTAAAAAAAAATTATTTTAATAAATCATTGTAATAAACAATTAAAGCAAATAACAAAATGAAACATAAATAGTACTGCAAAACTATAACTGGATACCAACAAGTGGAATCAGAATAGCAAAAACAACAAAAATTGAAATATTTTCAATGCTGTAAGAAAACAAACAGAAAAAGGTGACAACTAAACAAATTCACGCCGTAACCATCAACAGATTAAAATGTTCAGAGCACTGCTCATAGTTAAAGTTAGTTGCATATTCTTTACAGGATGTCACAGTCAACCCCAGCATGTTTGTTGCTGTTTGTAATCTCTTGGATGTTACTTGATGTTTCAATCTTAGCACTGCCTTATTCTATTAGCACTACTTTATTATATTTCCTGTACTGAATACAACTGACCAGAGGTACACAGGTGCCAGAAGCAGTCATCTTATATAATATGTGTATTCCAAAACTTAAGCAATCATGCAAAACATCTTTGATGTCATCTTTTCTTCAGGTGCTTCTGATATCCCCATAACTTTCAGTGTAATTTTTTGTTTTTTCAACAAAACTATGAAAAGTAGAGACGATATACAGAAGTATTAGGGTTATATTTGTGTAAATGGAAACAAGCATAAACAGACTTACAAACTGCAGAACATTCTACACTGCAAAACTTTTCTAAACTTCACTGACAGAGATGTGTTATTAATAAAAATTCAGAGCTTTCTCTATAAGACTTCATATTTTTCCATCTTTTAACATCCAAGATCTACAACAGGTAGCAGCGAACCGCCAGACATGGAGAGCCATAACCTCTGCCCTATGCGCTGACTTAGGCTCAAGAGGAAAGACTAACTAACTAACTAACAAACAGAAAATGCTAGTAATGTTTATTAATAACAAAGTCAAAGTAATCTTACTTTTTCTTTCTTCCCCGATAGACACCTCTGACAAGTAACGATAGTAGTCACCCTGCATTTTGAGGTAGAACACGAGGCTATCATGATGGGTGTTATCATCCTGGGCTTTTTGAATCAGGTACTTGCTGAGCAACTCCTGAAATCACAAGGAAAATTGTATTCTTTTGACAAGGCTATTAAAACATTGCAAATAATTTTTACAAAAATTGATTATTAAATGAATAATCTTCCCACAGCAATGCCCCATGCACTAAAGAAAATGGCCTGGGAGAAAATGGTTTAACTGTTTGTTAATTGCCTCTTACAAAAACATAACAATTAACAGTGTGAAATTCTAGCACTTCACATGTTCTATGGCAATCATCAATATGTCTTTTTCCAACTAAATGCAGTATTAGGTGCCAATTATCTACAATGAAATGATTTAGCAAAACTTACTGCAATAGCAAAATATTGCAAAAGTCCAACTTGTTAAGTGAACTGATCACTGAAAAAATGTATGCATTCTTTGAAATATACTGATTTCTGAAGCTACCATATGAAATATATCCAGCATGTAGCAATAACCACCAAAAGACTTATTTAATCTCTGCCATATATATAGATATACATGTAAGAGTGCTGCCAGTAAAGGCATGCCAAAGAAAGTCTGAGCAACAACTGTTTTCAGAAGACTGCACGTAAAATTGTGTACAAAGGACACTCCAAACACTATAAATACCAAAAGTAAACAAAAACGAAGGATGTTTGTATGTGTCAGTAATGATCTGATGGAGTTGTCAAACAAATGATAGTAACTTAATTGCAATAGTATGAACACCAGTATCTAACAGAGGTCCTTAACCCTTTACCGGGCGTAACGGCCAAAAGCGGCTTTACCCTTGGACGGGCAGAACGGCCGAAAACGCCCGTGAATACTAAGCATTTTAAAAATGCGATCTCGCGACTTTCCGAGACTTCCGATTGCCTACTTTCGGTTTCGCCGATAGCTTGACAATGTGGCCGACATTTGCAAGCGTGTACTTTGAATCTGAATGAATTTTTAAAATATTTTTTGGGGGTTTTACGCTTTGTATTTCAAAATGGATTTCGACGATTCTTCAAGTGATAGCAGAGATTTCACTGGGTTCAATTTAAGTGACATTGAAGGGCACAAAGTTGACTATTAATAAGAGCTAGATATCAGTGAACAGCGTTAGCAGTCCTGAGTCGGACTTTAAAGAAAGTGATTCTGATTCTGAAAAATGTGTTTGTAAATTGCCATATAAATGAGTGACAATCACAAAATATTTGCATTTTGTAAATATTTGTGTTCATGTGTGGATTACCAGCAATATTCAACATACCTATTCACGTGAGTAAAATAATCTGCATGCATTTTCTTTCATTTTGTTCTTTATTTAACTAAAATCTGTTTTCTTCTTCTTTCGTTCGCCTGAAATATGTTTATAACTGCAATGTTGTCTCTTGTATGAATCTAACAGTCTTTTTTAGTTCACTCAGCTGTCCATAGAGTTTATCTTCCACTGTTGTCTCTCTAGGCCAGAGATGTGATGTTTTAACTAACGTAAACCAAATTTTACCGAACCTGAAAAATCTTTCCCGTTCAGAGCTAAAAAATGGATAAAAATCTGCCCTGTAAAGGGTTAAAGGAAACAATAGAAAGACTGTCACCTACCCTGCATGGTATGAGAAGTGATTGAGGGAGGTTAGTGCGGGACTGGCTATCTCAGACCATAGAAAATTTTAGCTGCAAAATTCAACCATCAATGAGCAAAGGCTAAAGAAAAGGAGATGATTATAACATGAAAAAACAATATGGGGAGAACTGAGGGGATGGGAAGGAGGAGAGAGGAGTAGAAGAAGAGAGAGCTGCAGGATTTGACAAGAGATGGCAGGAGGTATAGTGTAGTTGGCAGAGGGTCAACGCTAGCTAGACTGGAGGAATAAAGGCAGGAAGAGAATACTAGGAATGTGATTTTGCAGATGAGTGTAACCTTTCGTGCATAAGCAACACTATGAAGAAAACAAGACAACAATACTATTACTACTAAATCGTCAACCACAAGAAATTGGGCAATGGTCATTTTGAAAAAATGCACGGACTCAAGGACTTCAGCCTCTATTTATAATATTTTCTTATATTTGTTAGCTTATGAAGGTCAGTTGTCGTCAGCACCCTTTGGTTTCCCGTAATAGTTTTCTGTAAAACTGCATCACTCCATGTTCTTTTATGTTTACCTTTCCACAGCTTTGCAACAGTTCAACTAATTTTAATGGGCGGCCATATTTTGCCATTTCACACAATCACGAGTCATGGAAAATGTGTATTCTTATCTCAAATATGCCTTGTGGCCAAACCATCCAGATATTTATCTCTCTGCCTTCCGCTTGTTCTTTTCCCCTCAATCTTGCCAATTGTCACTAAGTTTTCTAGTTTATTTTATTATTGCCATAGCAATTCTTTTTCTAATCTCTTCAAGGCACCTCCCATCAGATGATATTACTGTTCTGAGTTAGTTGTACCCAGTCACTGTTTAGGAATATTTCAATGCCAAATATTACATTGTCGTATTTCTTTCTTCTTAGAGACAATCATAATCTGTTTTCTTACAATCTAATCCTAGTGGTTCACTGTACATAATAATGGCATCTACTAGCGTTGCAGATCGTGTTCGTTGTGTGCAATCAATACTGTATCATCTGAATATCTTATCTTATTGATGCTATGTACACAAATGGCAATTCCTCTCATATCCTCTAAATTTCTAATATTTTCACTGTATAGAAAAAAAATCTGGAGACATTATGCATCCTTGACCTACACCTTTCTGAATAGGATCATACCGATCTACTTCATCAAATTTAATGGCAGCTTATTGTTTCCAATAAATGTTTTAAATAAGTCTATAGTCTTTCCCATCAATTTGTAGATATGCAAGCATCTCATGTTGAGATGTCTTACTTTACCAAAAGTCTTTTCGTACTTAATGAAGCAAAGATGTATGTATGTCTTTGTTTACTTCTTTTGAATGCTCCACTAATGTTCTCAGCAAATACACAGCATTTGCAGTACCCCTGCCTTCTACAAGACCACAATGACTATTTCAGTTTGTATTTTATTCATAACTCTGCATAACGATTCTGATCAAATTCGAGATATGGCTCATTACGTTAATTGTTCGATGTTGATCACATTCCAAGGCTAATTTTCCTTGGAAATACAATAGATGCATTATATATTGTATTCAGCAGTTGATGACCTGGTACATTTCATCTTCTTCTAAAGCATTGATCATTCTGTTGTGATGTTGTCTGGATCCGGGGTCTTGCTAGTTATATGGTTAAGAGCATTCTGAAGCCCCCTCATTCATTATTATATGTAATATCATACTGTTTCTCTCTTGTATCAGTATAAAGGTCATTCTTATACAGGACTATGTATCTGTTTCTATTATGATTCTGCCTTCTCTGGTTTTCAGCCAACACTTTGATGTGTGTGTTCTTTTCTTGGTGCATCACTGCTAGAAAGCCTTGATTCCATATCTAGAAATTTGGCAGATCTGTGATTGAGAACCATGTGGTTAAATGTGCAAGAAATGAATGTCATTTCACTGGCTGACCCCAGACAATGGACAAATAATGGATGTCCTTTCACTGGCTGACCCCAGACAATGGGCAAATAAAGAATGTCCTTTCACTGGCTGACCCCAGACAATGGGCAAATAAAGAATGTCCTTTCACTGGCTGACCCCAGACAATAGGCAAATAAAGAATGTCCTTTCACTGGCTGACCCCAGACAATCTACAGTATGTGGTTGGAGTGGCTTAGGGATAAGGTATCTTTCACTTAACTGAAAATTATGAGAATCTGATGTCAAACTTTCCCCACATTCTGGGCAGCGAGTTCATTGCCTACCCTTCTCACATAAAAATATTGGTACTTTTGCTTTCTTTCACCCCAAACAAAAGGGAATCCCAGGGTATGACGTCACATCCAGGGGTTCCCTGTGTTGCGCCGAACATCCAGGGGTTTCTGTGTGTTGCACCGTAGCTCGGTGCACAATTCTATGCGACGGCGGTGGTGGTGCGCTATTCTTTCACTTTCCGGTTAGGGTTAGGGGTAGGATTAGGGTTGTGTGTGTGTATATATAATCCTAACCCTACCCCTAACCCTAACCGGAAAGTGATAGTTCCCAGAAAACTCATGAGACAGACACTCACACAGAAACGGTTGCCACAGCCCAAAGAAAACAACACTGTGGTGTGGGGCAATTGAAACGCACTGACACGCACTCCACCCGAACACAGAGGAGATCACCGTCGGCGCTAAATATAGCTGGTGACTCTAAATATAGCTCGCAAAGTTTGTTTGGGGTGAAAGAAAGCAAAAGTACCAAAATAATTGTTTGTGTGAACATTTTGCATGTTAAACATTCGCTGGCAAATGAAGCTACACAATTAGGTTGTAAAGGATGTTGCTATAGCGAAATCACAAGAACATGGCTTATAAGTTATATGTTGTACCTTAAAGTCAGGAGATAAACCTATTTCTCTCAAAAACACTATGATCAAGCAGCATGTATCAGCTTAAAGGTACAGATTGCACTTTGGCTATATATGGCCAGTTTAACCAATGTGAATTTCAGGAGCAAAGAAAGAAGTTTGTATGATGCTGGAATCTGGATGTTGGTTATGACACAATAGCAGAGATGGATTATATTGTCAAACAATATCTATTCTCTTTTCTGCCCTTTATCCCCATGGGACTCTGCAAACAAGGCCTTCAACCAACCTGTGCCAAGCTGCCTATCTTTTGCAATCTCCAATACCTCCTCTGTGTCCTCTCCTTATTATATATCTCTCTCATACCTCAGAAGTTGGAGTGAGTATGCCTGATGGCAAGGGACACTGGTAATAGAGAAAGTTAATTCACACGCAAAAATCAGATCAGTGCACTAGTAGCACGTGTATGGACTACGCTTGAGTTTAAAGCCAGCAAATGAACATGCACACACAACCTGTCTATAACTCACTTCTCGATGTGTTATTAGGTCTCCATTTCAATTGCCCTGTGGGTCGCAGTAGTAGTGCTAGACTGAATTTTGCTTGTTGATTAGCTTTCCCTATTAACAGTGTCCCTCACTATCAGGCAACCCCATTGCGACTTCAGGGGGACTTGTAATTTACGTCCCCAAGTCAAGGACGATAGGTCAACATTTTAGTCCAACTGTCCGGTGGGGGTTGAACCCCTTACCTCAGCACACCGGATGTTTAAGAACACATGTTCTTATCCATTCGGCCATGCTGACCTACTAAAACTGATTGATATCCTTTAGAGCTTAAAAAATGGATCTGAGTGTAAATAAAATATTGATTGCAGCAAGATACACTGGTATCCATCCAAACTGCAGATGTTTGCAACAGATGCTCCTACTTCTAGTCACATTCTCATCAGGTAGATCGATACAGTTTAGTAATAATATAATGGTAGCATGATCACCTTGTTGAATAAAATATTAAACTATGTAACTGAAACTGCTTCTGAAAGCAAATTAAGCAAAAGGAGGATAACAATAAAACTTTAAAAAAAACGGACATTGATTTTTGAACCCTTTTTAATCCTCCCACAAAAATTAAAACAAAGCAATGAAAACCGTGCACAACATACAGCTGTGCTTTTTGTTGTGGTGTAAACGATAAACCAGTGAATAAAAAATAAAATCAAAATGACTTTGGGTCATCAACATGAATTTCATTAATAAGAATAAGGATTTCTATTGACAAGGTGATGCGACGAAGATGAATGACGATCGTCAATAACTTACCAAAACGTCGTTGCATATCGCTTTTAGCTCTTCCTCAATAATCTCACGATATTTCTTTGCCATCTGGAGCTTCGATTCGCTTCCTTCTGTTTTAGATTCTATGCTTGAAACGACTCTCCATGCCGATCTTCGAGCTCCAACGACATTCTTGTAGGCAACAGACAGAAGGTTCCGTTCCTCGTTGTCGAGAGGAGCTCCTGAAGACTCGGAATAAACGTGGTTGACACATTTTTTCATTGCCTCAGCCATATCATCATACCTTTCAGCTTGCTCAGCAAGCTTCGCTCGGTGTACATATTGTTCCTTGGTAGTACAGTTACTCATTTTAAAAGCCTAAAATTTGTTTGAGCAGACCACGGTTCCGCTGGAATGACACAAGAATATTCCAAGATGGCGAGTGTCTTGCCCTACTTTTGGATATTACTCACATAATTCAGTATCATTCACAAACATTACACAAAATTCTTCACTAATAGTATAAAATGATATTACTCGCTTTGAATGTGTAATATACTTAATATATATATTAGTGAATTATTGCTTGTAATAAAACACTAAGCAACACGTAGAATTATATTTACATGGGTAATTGCACTTCCGCAAAATGTTAAAAACATCAGAAGTGTATTATTGCGCGATACCGGGAGTGTGGATGTTCGTCAGAAGTGCTTGACGTCACAGGTTCCTATGGAAACCACAGACAGTAGATACTGAAAATGAAAAGCATATTTTACAAAAGGTACAAATATATTACTATATACAAAGTTAATCAGCATCACTGCACTCGGGACATTCTCATAAGTGTTTCGTCCCCGTATCCAGTAGCTAGAGAAGAGTTTCCATGCTGATGGTACTACAACTCACTAGTGACTGCCTTCATCTTTCGCCTCAGTTTTTGAGTTGTCACCTAGACCCTCTGCTCACTCCCCGCTGTATCAGCCTCTGCAGATATCGGTATTTTCTTTGTTTTTCTGCACTTTCCACTCAATTCCAGCGAGCTTTCACCTCATTCTTGTCATAATCTAGCTTGCCGCCTACAAGCAACGGCAGCAGTAAGTCCATCAGTCTGTTGATTTCCTCGCCCACCAGCATGCCCTGAGCAGAAGTTTTATATGCCGCAGCTCTTGACCTTCGTCTTTCCAGCAATGCAAGGGGGAACATAGCAGTTTATATTTTATGTAGTACTAGTATGCTTTGCGACTCTGTCACAAATACAACATGCCGCTCTGTACAATTCTCCAGCCATCTGAACACCACCATTACGGTCTCCGCCTCCATTAACAGATTCCCCTTTTTACACAGCGTTCATTACTGTTTGCAACGAACCCCATCTACTCCCTTTACCTCTCACAACAGACCCATCCGTGTATATTATCACATCACTTGGGTTTGAGATGTCATTTGTCAGTGGTTGCAGGACGCCTCCTTCTCGCTCGCTGTCTTTTAAAGTCTGTCAGTCTGTTGGTCAGCATCATGGCCCATTCCTTTTCCTGCACTATCTTACCAATTTCACAGATATGTCCGAGGTAAGCACGACCGGATGGATAAAAGCGCTCGTTCTGACACATCCGGTGTGCTGATGCTGAGGTAGGGGATTCACCTGTAAGTTGGACTAAAATGTTGACTTCTCGTCCTTTACTTAGGGACGTAAATTACAAAACCCTCTGAAGTGGAAGTGGGTTCGCCTGATGGCGAGGGAAACTGGTAAAAGGGTAAGATAAACCACACGCAAAATTAAGCCCAGTGCTACTAGAAACCACGTATTTGGACTACGCTTGAGTTGAAAGCGAGCCAGCGCCAACAAATAAAATTAAAATAATTTAAAAATTTTAAAAAAAGTCTGCAAAACATGTATTGAACAAATATTAAATAACACGAAGTAATGCATCTTTACAGAAACAATTACCGAAAATATAGGACGTTTGACTAAAGAGCACAACAAACGTATACTGCTACGCATAAATATCAACTGAGGAACCCTTTGTGCGCTCAGAGGTTGATGACAGACCTGGCTAATGATAACATTATTTCTAGGGGTGCCTAGTTGGTTATGTATTGCAGTACACTTGTTCCTGAAACGAGGTTCTGTCGTCATTTGGAGGTGAGAGCATTATACGAATTGTTGGGAAACAACTTGGTGGCAGTGACCACCGGCCAGTCTTTCTAACTGTAGAAAATGAGCTTGTAAGTGAAAGCAGCACCCTCTCGAGGTGGAACTACAAGAAAGCAGACTGGGCAATGTATAAGCATCGCACCAGCATACTGGTTAGAAGTTGAGAACACAGAGAAAGACATAAATAAAGTAGTTGAAGAGTTTGGGAAATGCATACTACAGGCAGCGCGAGAAACAGTACCAAGAGGAGCCCGTAAACAATATAAACCCTACTGGAGTAGTGAACTGGAACAGTTGCATAATGATGGGGAAGTGTTTAGAAAGCAAGCAGAGGCCACACCCAGCCAAGAGCACCACAATAAATTCCAGCACGCAAAAGCTAAATTTCAAAGAGCCAAGCTGCAGGCTAGACGGAAAAGCTGGCAGGAGAAAACAGAGTCTCTGAACTTTGAAAGAGACACAGTGAAATTATGGAAGCTAATAAAACAACCTAACGATGAGGGCACAGGGAGAAACTAAAAAATTGCACTACATAAAGATGGAAACATCTTAACAAGAAAGCAGGCAGCTGATCATTTTGCGGACTCGTTCGCACAAGATAGCAATATCAAAATTAGTCCAGAGAAACAACAAGAGATTCGAGAGAAACGGCAACATACAGGACAGAAGGAAATAGTACATGAGGTTCTGGAGGCACCCATCACAATCAGCGAACTGGATCTAGCCATATCAAAACTGAAATTGAAAAAGTCACCACTGATGGTATCTCCAATTAAATGACCAGGAACCTAGGAAGAGGCCAAAGCAAAGCTGTTGCAGATCTTCAATAACAGCTGGACCTTAGGCAGTGTTCCACAAGCCTGGAGAGAAGCAATCATGATACCCCTCCTAAAATCAGGGAAAGATAATTCCATTGCCTCTGGCTACAGATCAATTAGCCTCACCAGCTGTCTTTACAAAACACTGGAACGCATCATCAATCACAGACTGAAGTGTTACATTGAAAGTAAAAACATCCTTGTACCACAGCAGGCTGGCTTTAGGCAGTGCTACTCTACGGAAGATCAGACAACCTACCTCTCTCAAGAAATTGAGGATGCATTCCAAGAGAAGAAGCTGGTGCTTGCGGCATGGATAGATCTGAAGAAAGCCGTTGACAAAGTCTAGAAAGAAGGTCTGATGAAGAAACTGAGAAACTGCAAAGTCAATGGAAGAATGTACAAATGGGTGAAAGCATACTTGCACAACAGAAAAGCCCGAGTACAGATAGACAAGTGGTTCTCAACCGGTGGGAAATCCCCCCCCCCCCCCGGGTGGTGGTGGTGGTGGTGGTGGTGGGGGGAGGGGGGGGTTATAGGGAGAACATTCGAAAGGTAGCTTCCGGTCGCCAGCATGGCGGTTAGGCATTGAACTGTTGGGGTCTGTGGCGTGTTTATGCTTGTGGCTACGGTTTACAATCGCATTTTCCTCATGTTGGACTGGTAGTACATGGTTCCGTCGCTCTGCTACTGAGTGAGTGCGTGGGCGACACCGTGAGCTGTGAAATTCGCGTAGAATGCTTTTACATCTGTCCTGTACAATGAACTGCATGTTCAGAACAATGGCTACCGGCGGTTGCTGAATTGACTGTTTTGCCCTTTCGGTTCACGATTGCATTTTTCGGGAGATTCCTGGAAGTCGGCGCTGAAGCTGCGGAGTTCGTGCTTTGTGCGACACTTTCGGCGGGTCGTCCTGCGGTAAGAGACCCAGCCATGTGAGAAAACCCGGGTCGGGGAGGTCTTTCTGGTGACTGCCGAGTCCTTAGTCTATCGACGATGAACTGTGGCTAGTGTGGATGAATTTTTTGTTGGCATTCTGACGGCGGCATTATCCACAGTGTCCCTGTGTGGGCATGTTGGATTTCCGAGACTCCTGTCTATTCCACTTTTCACATTGGACAGTGGGGAGCATTTTGTGAGATATTCGCTGGCACGGGAATGGAGCATAATGGGGACAACCCGGTGCCGTGAAGTTGGAACCTCGATTAACTAACTAACTAACATTCGAAAGGTGGGGAATGACGTTCTGAACATATGGTAAAGGGGGGGGGGGGAGGCATGGGCCAAAAAACGTTGAGAACCACTGAGATAGGCGGACTCAAGAGCAAGAAAGTACTACTGCGTCACGGTGTTCCCCAGGGGGGAGTCTTCCCCCCCCCCCCCCACACTTTTTTCTAATCTTTATCAATGATCTTGTTGCTAATCTACCGCTTGGAATTAAAGCGGCAATGTACGCCGATGACCTGGTTCTATGGAGCATAAATGAACATGCATCAGTGGCCACCTGATTGCTACAAAGATCTGTAGATACATTTGTTGCATGGGTAAATAGATTGTGTGTCTGCATAAACACTGACAAGTGCAGCACCACTCTATTTACCCTCTCTCCAAAACAAAAGGCAGGGATCATCCAGATAAATGGAACACCCCTAAGAGAAGATAAAGAACCAACATACCTTGGAGCAACATTTGATGGCAGGCTGACATGTAGAAAGCACATCAACAAAGCAGTAGCAAAAGCCAGAAGGAAAATAGCCATCCTGAGAAAGCTAAATGGGACCACATGGAGAGTCAGTGGGAAAATACTTAGCAAAGTTTATCAACAGAGCATACGACCTCACCTGGAATAATATGTCAACTGCATGGTGTTCGGCATCAAAAACCACACTCCAAGCGCTGGACAAGGTGCAAAATCAAGCACTTAGAGTCACCACAAGAGGAATGAGATCAACCCCTATAGTGGAAATGGAGAAGATGGGGAGGACACAAGCACTGAGAGAGCGCAGAGATACGAACACGCTAATACAAGCAGAAAAGTTCCTCAGCTTGACAGGCCACCCTATGAAGAACATATTTGAAAACCTATCTATGGGGCGGTTGAAAAGAAGTAGTTTTATCTACTAGGTCAAACGACTCTGCAGAGAAACCACCGATCTGCCCACAGTTGGTATCCCCCTAACAACTATTCCAAAGCGAACTCCATGGAAAGATGAACATAGACTATCATTACAAATCCAGACAAAAGTGAAAGGAGTATTTGACAAGGAAGAACAGAACAGTGTGCAGCGTAGAACAGCCACTCTCAGCTTCCTTTATGAAGAAAACCAACAGGACCTCTGGATCCGAATCTACACAGATGGGTCAGCACAAAATGCTGTTCGAAATGGAGGAGCGTGAATGTACATTGAATATCCAAATAATGCTAGGGACACAGCCAGAGTACCGACATGAAAGTACTGCCATAACTATGATGCTGAAATTGAGGCAATCAAGATAGCAACAGAGAAATTACTCTAATACCAGCAATGGTACACAACCTGTGGTGCTATTGACAGATGCAAAATCAGTACTCGAGGCGCTCCTGTTTGGGAAATTGTCAGTACAAGGTCACTACTTTCTGAACTTAGCAGTCAGCATAAGCTCACCATACAATGGATACCATCCCACTGTGGAGTACCCGGAAACGACAGACCTGGTCAATTAGCTAAGCAAGGAGCCAAAGAAAAACCGCTGATGTGCCCGTTACATACCACCAAAAGAAAAGAATGATCAAATCAGTCAGAAAGCCACCAAAACCTGCTCAAGATGACTACCACATTATGGACAGACCAGAACAAGTCATTATTCTGCGCCTCAGATTAAGACACAATAGATTACGCAACCACATGTATACAAAATTCAAGATTGGTGAAACAGCCATGTGCACATGTGAATTGGCGTTGCAAACAGCAGAGCACATACTCCAATACTGCCCAAAAATATAACATATCTAGGCAAACCTTCTGGCCTAGAGAGACAACAGTGGAAGATAAACTCTATGGACCGCTGTGTGAACTAAAAAGACAGTTAAATTCATACAAGAGACAACATTGCAGTTATAGACATATTTCAAGCGAACGAAAGAAGAAGAAGAAGAAGAAGAAGAAGAAGAAGAAGAAGAAGAAGAAGAAGAAGAAGAAGAAGAAGAAGAAGAAGAAGAAGAAGAAGAAGAAGAAGAAGAAGAAGAGGAAGAAGAAGAAGAAGAAGAAGAAGAAGAATTTGGAGGTGACATTTCGAAGCCTAGTTATGTAATTATGTCTTTCAATTGTTATATTGTCGAGTGTGTCCTCTAGGTCTATTTCTTTCTTCTAATTCTATGATCGCCATAAATACTAATGAATTTATTATACATTGATACAAAATAAATTACATAAAAATATATGAGTATGTAAAGGATACTTACTTAACTATTGTAAAACGCTGCCTGTCTATCGCCTCGACATGTGCGTTCAACGTCCCTTGTGTGGTATTGATGCATACTCATAGAAAGAAAGGAAAGAAGTTGAGCTCAGAGACTACATTCATTCATTCATTCATTCATTCATTCATTCATTCATTCATTCATTCATTCATTCATTCATTCATTCATTCAGTAGCATGTCCTTTGCAGAGTCTTGCTCCCAATACAACCTTCCGGAAAAATTATCGGTCATAAGCAAGATAATCCCGCGTTCGATACACCCATCTGGAGATCATCTGCGACATCCTGCACCCATCTTCTCTTTGGCCTTCCTCTTCCTCTCTTTCCGAGCATATACCCCTCCATAATTGTTCTCTCCGAACTTTCATAACGTTTCAAGTGACCAAAATATGTCAATTTTCTTTGTTTTATTGTCTTTAGTAGCCAACCTTCTTCACTATTCAGATCTTGTCGTATTGGTGCATTTTCTTTTTCTGTATCCAAGATATTCTAAGAACCCGTCGATAACATTTATATTCAAAGGCACTTATGCGCTGTTCATCTTGTTTAGCGAGTGTCCAGGTCTCACAGGCGTATGATGCAATGGGGAAAATGCATGCTCTTAAAAATCAGTTTTAAAAAAAAAATTTCTATCTGCCTCACTCCACAATTTATTCAGTTGTTTTAGCTTTTGAAGTGCAACATATATTTGTCTTTTGTTTTCTTGGCACTCTTCCGACAGACGGGTCTAAATAGTTCTGCAGTGAATAAGTGATTAGGGTTAGGGTTAGGGTTAGTGTTAGTTATATAAAATTATTCACTGCAGAACTATTTAGACCCGTCTGTCGGAAGAGTGCCGACATGTCTCATATCTTCGGCTTAAACTAATGGTTAAACCAATAGGGGGACAGCACACAGCCCGGACGGACACCTTGCTTGATGTCAAACCAATCCGATGTCTCGCCATCTATTCTAACCGCTGCTTTTTGGTCTAAATAGAATATTTTTTATGAGTTGTACTACATGTGACGGAAAGCCCATTTTCCTCATGATTTCCCAAAGTTTTTGATGTTGTACACAATGAAATGCCTTTAAATACACTAAACAACATAAAAGCTTAAAGTTAAAGCCACATCGAAATTCCACCCTGTCGCTTTTAAATTTCTACAGCGTCTGGCTGAATGTATTGTTCTTGTTATTTAAATGGCCTCCGGGGTTACGAAGTAATTGAAGAAATATGTGTACTTCACCGAAAGGCTAAATAGCATTGCTATTTGTTTTATTACCTAAACCCTATTATAACAGGATCACGGTTCTGAAATTTTACGTAAAAATCATATTTAATGGAGTCTCTGAAAAAACATGCATGAGTGAACATCTGTGTCTCCAGCCACACTGTTATTTTTGTCTCTGCCATGACCTTCATGTTTAAACTGCCCGTAGTCATGCCAAAAGCTACGTTGTCTTCCTTAACACGTCTCCCTCCAAACGTGGGCCGCACCACATATCTCTACCACCATGGGAAGAATGTTAAAAAATCAGCGATTGTACTGCTGTGGACACTGTGGCTTGGAGGGTAGTGATACTGTTTCACAATTCCCCGATATACCGAGTCGAGGATTCCAAATCAGCCGCGGTCAATTTGGAAACATGCCGCTTTGCGTTGATATCAATGGTATGAGGCATCGGCAGTTTAGAAATCAATGGCAAACTACTAAACAAAATAATTAACTAATTGCCTAGTAAATCACAAAATATGCAATAAATACTGGGGTTAATTCCAACATTCTGTAAAGGACATTAAAAAAAAAAAAAAAAACTGTTTAAACTGCTATGTAAACGACCATCCGATTCTGTTTTTTGTTATTTTCGTTCTCTGTACTTTAGGTGACGTGGTCAATGTCATGACAGGTGTCATTACTTCCCAGAATATTTGCTGGTACCCATTATAGGCTTGGCTGACCTGCAAGCCCGGGTCAATGTCTTGTTCACATCCCGACGTCAATGGAGACTGGAGCACATGACCACTAGGTCAGAAAGCAGGCGAGAAGCATACATGGATGTGTACAGAAATGACATAGCGACTAATCTCCTAACTTATTGTTTCGTTTACTTCTCGTGTGCTGTTGTTCTAGTTATGTCTACGCAAGAATAGTATTCTCATTGATGTATGCTTGCTAGATGTGAAAGTCTTACTCCATTCACGAGGCTCAGAAACCAATAGGGTGTTCTAGACGGGTATTTTACCCTCACATCTAGGGAGAGACATGGCGATTCTTGGAGCTTTAGCCAGTCTGGGAACCTAGTCTGGGGGTATCCCGCACCGAGAGATGCTGGAGATCTTGATCAATGTAGGTTCTGATCTCGTGACCTCTCGGCTCTCAAAGAAGTGTAATGTGAGACTGTCACGGAAGGAACTACAAGAGGAAGCAATATTAATAAGTTTTACAAGGATTTGTTTAGCAAAGATAATATGAGTATAGGAAATAAAAACAATCAAGTGCTTGTAACCCCTGAGAAAAAGTAAGAGATAATACACACAGATACAGTATACATACCTTACAAGGAACTCCACTACAGCTAACGTAAAGCTATAGTGGTATAGGGGGCTGGGGGAAATAATGATATCTAAAATATAATTTTAAAACAAATAAGTTATACTTCCACACAACGAATCGACGTTTCAATTATAATAATCTTCCCCTGGAACAACACAAATAGATGTAAAGAAAAATGTGAAATTATAAAATTTAGTAACATTAAAACACGAGGTTTGCATATCTTCGTTGTGGGGATATGCTAGCAGTCATGACATCCTGAAATCACGAATTCCTAAAGTGTATTGATGAGATGGATATGAATATGAAATCAACTGTCAATATCACTGCAATCTTGACAACTCCACGCAAGCTCAGTCGTCTACTTCAGTACCCACTGAAGAGTCCACATTCTGGTGGTGCCAGTGGCAGCTTGATTCAACCTCAGTCTGCAGTTTCCCCTATGCCTTGACCACGGTCCAGTATCTAGAAAGATCTTCCTCTGAAACCCACATAGAAAGAAAGCATGCTGCGGATGTTTGAAACGCACTCAGCAGAAAATTCGAGACAGGGGAATAGTGATACGGGGAGGCCAAGGATGAAGCTAAATGAGTCAGCAAAGGGTAGAAGGGACTGGCGTAGGTTGGTTGATGGTCATTCTTCATTGGGAAATAAACGGAGGAAGCAGCAGCAACAGAAAAATTCTGTCACGTTTTGATACGCTAGGATTCTTCTCGGAGGTCGGCGATCAGGTTTCTTAGGAATGAGTCAAACTGAGTTTGGCGAGTCCTTTTCAGGATTAATGCGAAGAGCAGCTAAACAGTGGGGGACAAGCTGGGATTAAACAGTTTGGTGGGTCCTTTTCAGGACCAAGGCGAAGAGCAGCCAAACAACGGGAGACAAGAGAGGATTAAACAGAATTTGACGGATCCTTCTCAGGGCCAGAGACTAAGGCACGAAAACGGCAAACAACGGGAGACGAGCGAGGATTAAACAAAATTTGGAGGACCAGGGACTGAGGCACGACAACGCCAAACGACGGGAAAAGAGCGATGATTAAACAGAGGTTGGCGGGTCCTTCTCAGAACCAGGGACTGAGGCGCGAAGACGCCAAACGACGGGAGAAGAGCTAGGATACACACAGTTTGGCAGGTCCTTCTCAGGACCAGGGACTGAGTCGCAACAACGCCAAACGACGAGAGAATAGCGAGGATAAAACAGAGGTTGGCGGGTCTTTCTCAGAACCAGGGACTGAGGCGCGAAAACGCCAAACGATGGGAGAAGAGCAAGGATTAAACAGAATTTGGCGGGTCCTTCTCAGGACCAGGGACTGAGGCGCGAAAACGCCAAACAACGGGAGATGAGCGAGGATTAAACAGAATTTGGCGAGTCCTCAGGACCAGGGACTGAAGCACGACAACGGCAAACAGCGAGAGACAAGCGATGATCAAACAATTTGGCGAGTCCTTCTCAGGACCAGGGACTGAGGGGGGGGGGGGAAACGCCAAATAACGGGAGTCAAGGAGGATTAAACAGAGTTTGCCGTTTCCTTCTCAAGATCAGCCCGTATCAGGATTGAGACAAGAATACGCCAAACAGGAAAGAACACTCCAAAGTGATGCAAGCGAGGACTAAACAGAGTTTGGCGGGTCCTTCTCAGAACCAGTCCTTATCAGGACTGAGGCAAGAAAGCGCTAAGCAAAGTCACACAAGTGAGGATTAAACATAATGTTTCGAGTCCTTGTTTGGCACCGATCCTTATCAGGACTGAGGCAATGTGACACAATTCAATTCAGTTTCGGTCTGGTCAACAAAATCCCAAACTTCACGACCCTCCTAATAGTTCGACCCCAGGTGATCACGCAAGGTTCGCATTGTATATCATTCTTGTGGCACTTAAGCCAAACCTTCTTTTTTGTGACTTTCGTTGTGGGGAAAGGTTGCATTTCTACTTTCCGGAAAACAGGTGAAATCTGTGGATAGTATATGGAAAGTTAATCAGAACTCATACAAAATTCCGTGTATGTAGAATAAACTTCGCGAAGGGTACATTGTTTTAAAAAGGCTCGTTCGCTCTGAACTCAAGCGTAATCCATATAAACTACTTCTAGTAGTGCTGGAATGAATTTTGCGTGTGGATTAGCTTTCCCTATTAATAGTGTCCCTCGCCATCAGGCGAACGAACTCCGACTTAAGAGGTACTTGTAATTTACGTCCCCAAGTCAAGGACGATAGGTCAACATTTTAGTCCAACTGTCCAGTGTAGGGGTTGAACTCCTTACTTCAGTATCAGCACACCGAACATTTAAGGACACGCGTTCTTATCCATTCGCCCAAGATGACCTACTAGGTGAATATTCTTCATACCAAAACTATATTTCTCTGGGCTTTGTTATGAATTCATGTTTTTCTCAGAGCATTTTTGTGGTTTTGCTGTTTGTGATCTCTTCTCAAGTAGTTTGCCATTGCTTTCTAAACCACCGGCACCCATACCATTTTATAAAAAAACCAATGACAGTCTGCTGCCAAATAGCCTGTATCTGTGTTTCTAACGCGGGTATGCGAGATTACGAACTGGTCCTTTACTCCATCGCCACGGATCAGGCTCGGGGTGAACGAATCGAGCGTATTCAGAAAGAAGGGATGAGAATCGTCTTGGAATGCACCGGCGATACTTACATTGCGATCACTCAGGTACATGCGGTGGGTGTTGTTAATAAGGCACAGGTATACATTAGACAAGGCCAAGATGTATGTTGTATGTATGTATGACTGCTGACAAACACATTCTTTACACAGAAATAGAGACGACACGAAGGAAATAGAATAAGGCAGGGAGATAATAAGTGGCGCAAGCAGACTACTATTGGAATGTTTTTTGTTTTTTCTTTCATATATCCTTTACGGGACATCGCTGTCAACATCAGCATCTTTCAGCTCATTGTTGATTTCATGTCAAGATTACGCTCATTAATTTGCCATTGCTTTCTGAGCGACCGGCTCAATACCCCGTAAGTTACCGAAGCGGAGAGAACCGCTACCAATTCTCGCGCAACGACACGTTACTTACGAGAGAATACGAGATTACGGAGAAAGTTGTGTAACCTCTGGACCAGAAAGACTGGCATAGGATTGGTTGCTACGGTAAAATATATATTAGGGATGTGGGGGCTTCAAATGAAAACCTTAAATGTTTGTTTTTTGGTTAATATATTCTGAAAAAGTAAAGAACAAATGTATCATTTTTCAAGGTAGTCACCTCTGCGTTTAATGTAAGTCCCTCAGTGCCGATAAAGTTCTTGGATTCCTTTGCATGAAAATTAGTACAAGTAAAACAGAGGTAATGACTACAGGGTATAGGCCTAACCAAAGAATAAAACACAACAACGATTCACGAAAACGAACACCCACTGAAACAAGTAAAGAGCTTCAAGTACCTAGGAAGTATAATACCATCAATGACAAATCAGAAGACGAGATCGACAATAGATGCAATAAGGCAAATGGCACAATACTAAAGAACAAACATGTTTCAATAGTTACTAAGAAAGCATTCTATAACAAAATCTTCCTACCAACTCTATGCTACCAATGCCACACCTGGAATGTCATAAAACCTGTCATTTACTGCCTATAGTACCTTGCGGTGTAGGACAGTGGGGAACTTGAGCCTGTGGAATTAAGGCCGCATGGCTGGTGCAGTCGCAGCGAACTGTGCTGGTTAGAGTTAGAGTTTTCTTTTTGCCCCGGACAGAAAAAACTCCACGCCTTACCGAGGATTCGAACCCGGGTCTCCAAAAAGAGAGCTCGGCATTCTAGCCACTCGGCTAGCCGCTCCACACTGGACAATGACAGAAAAAGAGACAAGAAAAATCACAACAGAAATGAGATTCTTGAGAAGAATACTCAATGTATCAAGAAGAGAGAAGATCAGAAATGAATAAATCAGGACTAAAGTGGGGATTACAGCAGCGCTAGATTTTATCATAAGGCAGTAAGTCAAATTGTTTGGCCACGCAACTAGGTTACCAACTAACAGTATATCATAATAAGCAATGATGTGTTGTGTTGTTGTTTGTCCATCAAGAATGATGATGACTATTTATTTCATCCAGTGGGGTTGAAAGTATGGAGCCGTGAGCCTATTTTGGCTCGAAATGTTCTTTGACAATGTGGACAAAGAATGCTTGACGTTTCTGGAGGAGGATTTTCTGCAGTGGTTTTTCTGTTCTGTCTTTTCTTCACAGCTCTTGCAGTCCTGGTTGCCTCACAAGTGATTGCATCCTTGCGTAATGATGCACGCCACGAATTTCGGTCTCTGGCTGCAGTCTCCCAGGTGTCATGATGAATTCCAAAAAGTATTCAGTGAGATTTTCAGAGTGTCTTTAAAGCGTTTCCTTTGGCCGCCTTGGGAGCGTTTACCACAACGCAGTTCGCTGTAAAAAATTCGTTTAGGGAGCCTGTGATCTGGCATGCGAGTCAAGTGACCAGCCCCGCGAATCTGATTCTTCATTAGTAGAGTGTGGATACTGGGCATGGGCGCTCTTTCTAGGACTTCAGTGTCTGGGATCTTGTCTTGCCATTTAATCTTCAGTAACTTCCTAAGGCAGACTGTGTGGAAGTGGTTTAATTTCCTAGCGTGTCGCTGATAAAAAGTCCAGGTTTCTCAAGCATATAGCAGTGTGGATAATACAACTGCTCTGTAGACTTTCAGCTTTGTTTGCAGGCTTATCCCATTTCTGTCCCATACATTCTTGTACAGTCTGCCAAAGGCCGCGCTGGCCTTGGAGATTCTTGCATTTACTTCATCATCAATTGTGGCAGCTTGTGACACAGTGCTGCCAAAATAGGTGAATTTGTCCACAACACTTAGACTTTTTTTTTTTTTTTCCCAACAACATGGATGGCGACAGTCGTTACCAATGTAGCAAAAATGTCAGAGGGTAAAGTACGTGCAGGTCAAGACAGTGACCTTGTGTCAAATGTTCATACATGCCTTCCTAGTCACAATGCTGACGCCTTGTGCAAGGGAGGATACATGTACTACCACTATGGCTGTGATTGTGTAGATGATCGGGGCCGGGGCTGCGGCTACAGAACCCTGCAGACCATATGTTCTTGGGTCAAACACCATCTGTCATCATATGCTACGTCCGACTCACGCACAAACATCCCCGTGCCTAGCATTGTCCAGATTCAGGAGGCACTTGTGGAGATGGAAGACAAACCAAAATCTTTTGAGCATTCTAGACAGTGGATAGGAAGCTTTGAAGCATGCTTGGTACTGGATCACTTCTATGATGTTCCGTGTACAATTCTCCATATTTACAAGTATATATATATATATATATATATTAAACATCTCCCCCGATGGTGTTTCCACCTTGTCGTGGTGGGGGAGCTTGAGTTTCTCAATGACCCTGAGAGCTATGCCGGCGGTAGCGTAGCTACCAGCAGGGCCTCCCAAGCCGGACAGGTCAAAGGGTAGAGAACAGACAAAGAGAAACACCCTGGTCCTCCAGGTTGGGGGTTGAAGCGTGGGGTTAACATCCCCACCTTTGTAAAAACCTTTCTTTGTTACGAAACAAATACATGAGCCTCGATATCGGACTGACTTATCTGGACAACGACCTTGGAACGTTAAAGGACTTTTGAGATTTGGAACATGGAATGTACGGACACTATATCGAGCTGGAGCGGCCGAAGAACTAACCCGGGAGCTGGTTGAATATCAAATGGATATAACAGCAATTCAAGAAATAAGGTGGCCAGGAGAGGGTACTTTAGAGCAAAATGGAATGATTATAATATATGGAGGAAACACCCAAAATAAACATGAATTAGGAACAGGATTTGTCATCAAAAAAGAGTTATGGGGGAACGTTTTAAACTTTAAAGCTTTTAATGACAGGATTAGTAAATTACGAATAAATGGTAAATGGAAAAATATAACGATGATTAATGTACATGCACCTACTGAAGAGAAAGAAGATGATATTAAAGAAGACTTTTATAATGATCTGGAAGATGTCATAGAAGAAACCCCCAAACAGGACATCCTGATTGTGCTGGGAGACTTCAATGCAAAAATAGGTAGAGAGCAAACTAATAAAAAAGTGGCCGGTATGGAAAGCCTACATACAACTTCAAATGATAATGGATGGAGAGTCATCAACCTGGCAGAAGCCAAAGGACTGCAGATTAGCAGTACCAGACTACAAAGAAAGGATATAAACAAACAAACTTGGAAATCATGTGACAAGAGAACCTATAATCAAATAGATCACATTTTAATTAACAACAGAAATGCATCAAACATACAGCAAGTCAGAAGTTATAGAGGAGCTGAGTGCCACAGTGACCACTTCCTCGTTGGAGCAAAATTTAAAATAAAACTTAAGAGAGCTTTCTATACTAAATTAAAAAGATTACACCCAACATATAACAGAGAAAAACTACAAGACATTACAGTCAAAGAGAAATTTACAGATGAAATAAAATGTAAACTTGAAACTCTGCAAAACCCTTTGGAGGAAAGCGTTGACCAAACTTGGTTGAACATCAAGAATACAATTCAATCTACCGCAGAAGAATGTCTCGGTGTGTTAACCACGCATAGAAAGAACAGATGGTTCAATCAAAAATGTGAAGAAGCAGTCATTAGGAAGAAGAATGCCAGACATGTATGGTTAAATGACATCAATAACATCCAAAAGGAAGAGCATTATAGAAATGAATGTAAAGAGGCTACAAAAATAGTCAGACAGCAGAAGCGAGAATATATGAGTAATATAATCAAAGATATGGAAACTAATCACCAGAAAAATGAATCCAGAAAATTTTTTAAAGAACTGAAGTCAATGAAACGAGGGCACCAACAAAACACATATGGTTTAAAAGACAAAAATGGGAATATGATAAATACCAATGAGGAAATGTGCAACACATGGAAAGAATATTTTATTGAATTACTAAATTGTGAAGCTCCAAGTTACATTTTCCCACAGGAAGAGGTTCTAACATGCGAACCACAAATTGAAGAACCTACATTTGAAGAAATCCTATATGTAATCACACGACTTAAAAACAATAAGGCAACTGGGACTGATGGAATTGCTGCTGAATTTATAAAGGCAGGTGGCCATGCATTACATCTAAAGCTATACGAACTAATAATAAAGATCTGGAGGACAGAAGAATTACCCCATGACTGGAAAGAGTCATTATTGATACCTATCTTTAAGAAAGGAGACAAGTTCCAATGTGGAAATTATAGAGGAATATCACTACTGTCCACAAGCTATAAGATACTATCCGCAGTATTACTAAATAGACTAAAACCATATTCAGAAGACATATTAGGTGACTACCAGGCGGGTTTTAGACAAAACAGATCAACAATAGATCAGATATTTATCTTACGACAAATAGCCGAGAAACATTGGGAATATAAAAGAGATCTCCATAACATTTTTGTGGATTTTAAAAAGGCTTATGATAGTGTCCATAGGAATAGTCTATGGAATGCTATGCAGGAATTTGGAATACCAAGGAAGTTAATCAACATGACCAGACTATGCATGGAAGATACGTATAATATAGTAACATATAAAGGCAGGAAATCAGACCCCTTCCAAATAACATCTGGCTTGAAACAAGGTGATGCACTATCGCCGCTACTCTTCAATCTGGCTCTAGAGAAAGTTGTAAGGAAGGTAAAGGAGGAATGTGATATTGGAGACACATCCAAGCTGCTTGGTTATGCAGATGATATAGATATTATAGGGCAAAGTGAACAAAAGACATTGGAAATATTGACTCACTTAAAGGAAAAAGCCCAACAGATGGGGCTGGTTATCAACCAAGATAAGACAGAATATATGGTAATTTCAAGAGACGGAATGGCTAAAAACTCTGGCCACATACAAATAGATAATATGACCATTAAAAGAACGGAAACATACAAATACCTGGGTACAATCTTCAACTGCTCCAACATCATAAGGGAAGAAATACAAACTAGAATCAACTCTGGAAATAAGATATACTATGCACTACAACATCTACTAAAATCAAAGGCGCTATCTCGCAACACCAAAATCACAATATAAAAAACACTGATCAGACCAGTTGTGCTGTATGGCTCTGAAACCTGGAGTACAACGAAAAGAGACGAAGCCTTGTTACAAACCTTTGAGAACAAAATTTTAAGACGCATCTTTGGACCCATTAGGGATACACATAGTGGAGAGTGGAAAAGAAGAAGTAACAAAGACATTTATGATCTGTTTAAGTCCCCGCTAATCACTGGTATCATGAAGGCTAATAGACTACAATGGCTGGGGCATATAGAAAGAATGGAAGATAACAGGGAAACAAAACTCGCTTACACTCAGGAAATAAATGACCGCAGACCCCGAGGTAGACCAAGAAGACGGTGGAGAGATAATACATGTACAGACCTACAAGCACTTGGAATTAACGACTGGCAAGAGAAGGTCCACCAGAGAGACGAATGGAGACGGATTGTATTTGCAGCAAAGAACCTCAATGGCTCGGAACGCTGAAGAAGAAGAAGAAGATATATTGAACATAAGTCAGTTCATGCCCGAGCTCTCTGAACATTTCAGAACTGTTGGATCTCCCGTAGTGATAAAAAAGTCGCTTAAAAGTCGACAGGGTCGACTTGATTGCACCGGGTTTTATCCCATATGGCTCGGTCTCTTTCCGCAGCACGGAAAGCATCGCATAAAGCACGAACTCCGTAGCTTTTAGCGACGACCCACAGGAGTCTCCGAAACATTTAACTCGTAAACCGAAGGACGCGGCCCGGAATCGAACCCACAACCTTCGGAGCATGAGTCAAACGGCTTGACCACTTCGCCGCAGAGACTCCTGTAGTGATGGGTGGGAAAACTGATAACTCGTCCAAAGGAATTATGGGTGTCAGACTGAGTGACCCAGCTTTGCTTGTTGTGGATCCTCATTATTTTGGTGAAAAACCTATCCCTGAAGTTCTTAAAAGCTCAGGCTATGTGAGATGGCTACCTATTGGGGAGCTTCATAGTAATACCTTCTACAAATGTGTGTGCTGAAGCTATCTCATGTAACCTATGTAAGTTGCTTGGCACTTGCACTGGAATTGATGGCACAGGAACAGAGCATAATGGGGACGACCCATTGATGCGAAGTTGGAACTGCGACTAACTAACTAACTGGAATTGATAAATGCAGTTTGATTTGGTGTACGGAGACAATGGTTCTTTCTCAGATGGCTAAGGTATAAAGGTGGTAACTATATCTGATCATTGGTTCGGCAGCAAAGAATGTTCAGTTTACGGCTGTTTTAAGTTGATCGTGTATTTGTTTCATTACATCATCTCCTTGAAATGTTAGATAAAGAAACTCTTGAAGTTTGGGAAAAGATGATTCTGTGGGGGAAGGTTTTAGTGGCTGGCAGTGACGCTTGATGAAACAGATTGGATATCCATTATATTTCAGTGTCTAAGGGGGCTGCATGGTCTCGAGGTATGGTGTCCGCCTCGAGTGCTGGAGGTCCAGGGTTCAAGCCCTGGTGAGGACCGGGATTTTGTTCACGTGGACTTCTAGTAATAAAATTTCCCCTGGTCTCTGGGTAGTGAGATCGGACACCCGTGTATTGTTGCGCACGTAAAAAATCCTTTGGCAGTTGGAAATCGAAAAAGAGTAGCCTAACGGCGCTGCCCGGGCAAAATTTCGAGTTTAAAATCTACCCAAAGTATTTCAGGATCCTCGCCGGTGCTACGGAGTTCGTGCACTGAGCTGAGTTTCTCCAGACTCTGAGTTAGGAGGAGAACGGAGCACTTATGGGTTACACCCGTGTGCCGTGATGTTGATCCGCCGACTAAATTAAACTAAATTAATTAAACAACACTTAGACTATGACCATTCACTTTGATATTCGGCACAGTGTGATTATTTCCTGGAGCTGGCTGGTACATTATTACAGTCTTCTCCAAATTTATATTGAGCCTAAAGTTGGCACAGGCATGTGAGAAAGCTGAAACATTATGTTGCATGTCCGCCTCTGAGTTGGCGATAATAGCGCAATCATTAGCAAACAGGAGCTCTCTGACGGTGTCGCTGTTAATTTTGGTTTTAGCTTTCAGCCTTCTGAGATTGAATAACTTTCCATCCTTGCGGTATCTATCCCAATGTCGTTGTTCTCGAAGGCATTCGTCAACATGGCTGAAAACATGAGGCTGAACAGTGTTGGTGCCAGGACACATCCTTGCTTCACTCCATTGGTGACAGGAAAGGGCTCAGACAGTTTACCATTTTCCTGTACTCATGCCTGCATGCCATCATGAAATAGCCGTACTATATTTGGACAAACTTTCGTGGACAGCCATATTTTGCCATAATCTTCCACAGTCCTTCTCTGCTGACTGTATCAAAAGCCTTGGTAAGGTCAATGAAAGTGGAGAACATTTCGCAGTTCTGTTTCTGACATTTCTCTTGCAGCTGCCTTGCAGCGAAAATCATGTCAACAGTTCCACGTTCTTTTCTGAAGCCACAATGGCTCTCGGGAAGAAGACCTTGATCGAGATGGGCCGTGAGGCGATTGAGAAGAATTCTGGCGAGTATCTTCCCTGCATTTTGAAAGTAAGGAGATGCCTCGGTGGTTGTCACAGGATTGACGGCTTCCTTTTCGTTTGTAAAGGTGGACTATTGACGCGTCCTTGAAATCTTGTGGCATGGTCTCGTTCACCCATATGTTTGTAAAGACTTGGTGAAGCTGCTTTGTAGGACCGGCCCACCTGCCTTGTATATCTCTGCCGGGATGGAGACCGGACCAGGTGCTTTGCCGCTGGAGAGTTGCAATGATGTACAGACACGATGGAAGCAGAGGAAGAGGCCGACCACGTAAACGATGGATGGAAGGAATAACAGAGTCCATGAAAATATCGATACATGAAGCCCATAAGCGGGAGCTCTCCAGCTGTTGAACTGTTTACACACTTCACCTCTCGACACCGCAAGTTACAAGAGGAACAAATTCAAGTTAGATGAGATGAGAATGTGGAAGCAGTTAAGCGTTAATTTAAATGGTATGAGGCGTCGGTCATTCTGAAAGCAAAGGCAAACTACTGAACTAACATTGCATAGTAAATCACAAATAGTCAATACAGCTTGGGTTGATTGCAATGTCTGGTAAAGGCACTAAAGGGCATGTAACTATCATTAGCTACATAAACCCGGGCCCAACTACCACAGTTTAAAGGAATATACGTTTACGGCACAATACCTCCACTTCCGCTTCCTTGTTTATATTGATAAGAGTTATCGCACGCGTTTTCTGAGCAGTAGATACCGAACGTTACAAGCGTGGTCTCAGTTAATTGACAGAATATTCCAGTCATCGGACATTACAAAGCGCCATGCCTAAATCCAAGCGTGATAAGAAAGGTAAAGAATCGTATAGTCCTTGCCGTGTGGCGTTGGTCATCATTATCCTGTCCACAACCCTCTGCCTCGTGGTCTGCTAATCATTTTTTCTGTGAACAGATCTGATCATGTTTCTCCATCAACCGTGCAACGATGTCACTGTCAGTAGTGTCAGTCAGGCTGTCTAGTATCTTTTTCTCTTTGTCTCCACCTGCCTTTTTTTTACCACCAGCTTTCCCGCTGTCCGCTGTACTCAGGCTTTCCCTTTTTCATGTGCTCAAAGAATATGGAATGATTTCTTATGTGAGTGTTCTCTTCTTTTGAATTGTTCCCAGCAATCTAATAAATTCAATGTTTTAGTTTTACAATATTTAAAAACTGGGTTTTTACTTAAACTTATTATATTATGAAATCATCACAGTTGGATACAGCTTGACAAGACAATACTAATATTAAGAAATAACTCACCCTATTTGACAAAGATATTGACATTCAAAACAATGTATTCTCATAGTGAATTCAAACACAGAAGCCAAATACATGTTGCACGATTTATTACCTGGCACATTTTGCTGCATATTGTCAGGTGAATACTGCAGAGTTGTATATGATTATCTCTGAAGTGAAGAAATGAATGATACTTAAGCTGAAACAATTAAAACAAAGTCACAGGTATTGTTCGGATATGGAACCTCTGAACATGGTTATTTCAAATTTACAAGAAACTTTCTATGTGCACAAAAGAGTTCGTTGTAAATTTGAAAACTGTGGGATAACAAATGTTACACTTTTGAACAAAACATCTTCCATCTGAGGTTATGCTTGCTTGCTTGTGTTCGCTGGCTGTGATCTCCAGCGTGAAGTCCTGTATGTCGGATGAAGACATCCTGTTGTCCAACATCACTGTGGTGTCAGTGTCATACCGGACCTTATGTTTGCATGAGTATTCGTTGTCCCATGTCTGGCTTATTGGTGTGTAGACTGGTGGTTCCTCGCCGTGCAGGCGACACTCTCCGACTTCACAGGAATTAACGATCCTACTGACTTTAGCCAGGACACCGAAGGGACCTGTTGCCCAGGACGCTCGGCGAGGACGCGTCAATAGGTCTTGGCCAGTATAGACCCCAGCTCTGGTGCCTTGGAAGCACCTTTGCGTCCCATCTGCGGTTATCAAAGTCCCCAAATACTTCAAGATTAACTTGTTTCAAATAAGTTCCATCGACTTCTATAGGAAGACATATTTTCTTTGTAATTAATTTCAACTTCTTCCGTTTTTCATGGCTGTTCTGAAAATTCTAAAATTTATGTTTTAATTTCAATGGAATCTACACTAATAATAGTTTGTTTTTTAAAATGTAGTTTTGCATTCTCTCGTTTTGAACTCAAACGTAGTCCGTACACATGCTACTACTTCTAGTGCACTAGACTGATTTTTGGTGTAGATTATCCTTCAGTATTGTCAGTGTCCCTCACCATCAGGCAAACCCACTCCAACTTCTGAGGTACTTGTAATTTGCATCCCCAAGTCAAGGACAAGAAGTCAACACTTTAATCCAATTGACCAATGTAGGGGGTTGGACCAGCTGCCTCAGTATCAGCACACCGGATATTTAAGAACGAGCGCTGTTATCCATACTACCATGCTGACCTCTATTAATACTATACAGCGATAATTTCTTGTAACAGTAACTGCATTTCATTTTCAGCCATAAATCTGTGTTATAAGCATGTCACATCATAGATTTGCTTCACGAGGAGTGCCAACTTGTCCTGTAATTCGTATGGATCTAATTTTTTGCAGTGTACAAATTGAATTTATTGTGTGATCGTAAACCTTGTTTAACACCTTTTTTAATGTGTTCAAAGGGTCCCATTTGGTTGTTGATTCTATGTCTTTGATTGTCAGATATTGTTTTGTTTGGACATCATATGATTTTATTGTGCCTATTTACAGCAGGGCTGTGTTTTGATCAGCACATCTGACATCTTCAGGTATTTGTATATCTGGTTAGCCTTTCTGGGGGAAGGCTGGTTTTTGCCACTGTACGTTAAAAATAATATATTCTTATATCTTTACTAGTAGTATTTGAATTTCCAGAATTCTTTCTCCATGGCATATATCCTACTAAACTGGTTCAAACAGATGCTATATCAGTCCAGCCGACTTGTCTTAATTTGTAAGAAAGCCAGAAATAGGTTTTGAAAAACTGAGCAAGAATTTAACCAAATTATATATTGAATAATACATTACATACATTATGTGATTGTGTTATTGACTATATTTTGCTTAATATAATTCATACTGTACAGTACATTTTAAACTAGGAAATCATATCATTTACTAATTTAATTCTGGTATCTTTTGTGTAGGTCATAGTGGCTAGACATTCACAGGCCAGCTCGGTGGCCAAGGGTTCGATAGCATTGTGATATTTGGATAATTGTTTTTTGTGGAAAAGAATACTATTTTCTGTGAAGTATTGATTTGATTTTCTTTGTTAATTGACAACAGCTTTGATCTGTTTGTTGGGCTTCCTAGTCGTACTACACATTTGCCTTAGTTAACTAGCAGTAGTAATAGTAGTGGTAGTGTAGTGGCAGCTATATTTTTCATTAGCAGCAGCACATTTTGTGGTTCAAGATGACTACCACCTTATGGACATATCAGAACAAATCATTATTCTGCGCCTCGGAATGGGACGCAATAGATTACACAACCACATGTATACAAAATTCAAGATTGGTGAATCAACCATGTGTACTTGTGGATTGGCACAGCATACAGCAGATCACATACTCCAAGACTGTCCAAAATATGACATTTATAGGCAAACCTTCTGACATGAAGAAACAACAGTAGAAAATAAACTATATGGACCACTGAACTAAAAAAGACACAAGTTCATACAAGAGACCACAATTCAGTTATAGACACATTTCAAGCAAACAAAAGAATTAAAAAAATTATTTTCTTTGCGATAACATTTAAACATTATTTCTGACCTGCTGAATCTTTCTCTGCCTCATCCTCTTCTTCCTCCTCCTCCTGTTCTGCAATTTATCCTCTAACAGAGCAAAGGCACTCAGCTAACCCACACCCTGCCTATGTTTGCCACCTCCTGATCTCCCTTCAATTTCTCCCCATTTTATTTATCTCTCTCCCTAATTCTTTTCTCCGTATGTTTTTAGGTCTTCGCCTATTTATGTGGAATCCAGAGATAGTGTTTAGCTATTTTAACTAATCTTATAAGTGCACAATTTACATTTTTATATACAATAAACCTGTTACTTTATATATGTTCCTACTTGTTTTTCTTTTAGTTTCCCTTACACAGACGAGAAAAAAGGGCCTCGAATTAAAACAAAAACTAATAGAAAAGGTAAGAAGTTGTTAACTACAGTTTTTATTATTTGTTGTGGCATAATGGATAGTTTGTTAGTTAGTTAGTTTGTCGCAGTTCCAACTTCACAGCAACGGGTCGTCCCCATTATGCTCCTTTCCTGTGCCAGTGAATATCACACAAAACGCTCCCCACTGCCCAATGCGAAAAGTGGAAAAGACAGGAGTCTCGACAAACAACAGCCCGCACAAATACACTGTGCATAATGCCGCCGCCAGAATGTCAACACACCAGTCCCCCATGAAACACCCAATTCATCTCTGATGGAATCGGCAGTCATTTTCCTATCTGGATGTTTCCTAGATGTTCACCTACACAGTCCACGAACATACAGTTCATCACCGACGGCAGTGGCAGTCAACCAGAAGCCCAGCAGCCACGCATTTCTGCATAAGGCAAAAACTGGTCAACTCTGGGACATAGCCACCTGCCTTCGCTCCGAACATGCAGTCACGTTCCAAAAATAAAAACTTGGGCAGATTCAAAAGCACTTCACACGAAACTCACAGCTCACAGTGTCGCGCCACACACTCACTCAGTAGCAGGGCGACGGAACCATCAAGCCTCCTTAGTCGCCTCTTACGACATGCGTGGTAGGCTACAGTGTTGCTATTCTTTGCTTCCCTTATGGGCCCCGGCAACACACGGGAGTTTTGACTTACTAGAACAGCTGTATGGGTTAAAAACCCAGCCGGGCTATTTTAGTAGCCACCTTTTTATCTATACATTTTGGTTTCTCCTTGCTGGTATCAGCCTGGTAACGGCGGAGAAGCTTGCATGTTTCAATGACCCTAAAAGCTATGGCGACTATAGTGCAGCTACTGGTAAGGCCTCCAATGGTGCACGGGCTAGGGGCCAGATGATGCGGTACACAAACCTGCTGCCTTGTGGATAGACTGGAAACAATCAAAGGCTTGGAAAAACACATCTGAAAAAATTCTTGCCGAAGTTGGATACACTGAGCCCAAGGCTTGACGAAACAGTTCACTCGATGAGGATTTAGGTTGGTTGATGAACCATCTAGAAAACCCGAGATTGAACTAATTTTATGTTCGGGTAATTTGAGTCCTGAAAAGTGCTTGCATATATCAAAGTGAGATTGGTGTAGAGGATTTTGCCCAAAGCAGGTAAGAATTACCATCTCCGCACGGACTCTCGAATTATAGATTGTTTGTATGATTTATAAGATTTATTTGTTATTTTTTAAAATAAATTTAGGTGAGCATACTTTGTAATTGAAGTCAGATTAGTGGTAGAATTGAAACCCATGTTGCTTTTTGTATTTTTTAAAATGTGGAACAACACTTCCTCCTGTGACATAGCGATTTAACATGGACAAATTGGTGAACAATTCTCCCTTTTCACTCAGTCCATGCCTCCTCATGATCGATTCATAACTTGTTATATTCAAGTCTCCTTTACACTTTTCATGTTGCCATTTCACCCCTTCACTTATAAAAAAAAATGGTTGGTGCATGTCAAAAGTGGGATGGCCATCTTTAAACTGCTCCGTGTTTGTCTGGACTATGATGTCACGTACTTACCACCTTTGACATCCTTAACAACAGTATTGACAGGTTACAAGACCTGAGGAAGTAATATATGTCCGCCTTAAGGTTTAAATATCGCAACTCTGCTGTAAACAGTACAACGCAATTACGTCTAAAACAACATTCCGGATGAACGCAGAAGAAGAAAAGAGCAAATGCATCCACATGAAAAGATCTGAGTATTGAAGAAGGTTGGCTACTAAAGACAGTAAAATAAAGAATTTAAATAGTTTGTCACATGAAAAGTCATGAAAGTTTGGATAAAACAATAATCAAGGGATATATTCCCGGGAAGAGAGGAAGAGGAAGGCCAAAGAGAAGGTGGGTGCAGGATGTGGCAGATGATTTCCAGATGGATGTATCAGATGGGGGTCTCTTGCTTATGACCGAGAAGTATTCTGGAAGGTTGTTATGGGAGCGAGGTTCTGCAAAGGACATGCTAATGAATGAATGAATCACACATTCAAGGTGTTGATTTGAAGCCCCTCATATTTTCATGCCTTTACATAAATGTGTTTGCAGATTAGAGAGACGGCTGACCAGTATGCCAACATTTTCACATTTTCTGTGTACAACATGAGAAATGTTCAGCTGAAAGAAATTCGCCAGGAGTGGAGCCACAGCAGGTAAAGAATATTTAACGTAGCAATAAACAAACCTTTACTTTGGGTGAGCCCAGTACCAGAGCGCTATGTATCGGCTCTGCAATTATTGAAGCCTCCTTGGATGGCGGTAAATGCCCATGGACTGCCCCTGCCTTCTGTTGAGGGCTGACCGTTAAGTCTTTGACCGTTCTAACTTGACCAGCTGGGATGTGGACGGCACCACAATAGTGAGAGTCCCCTAGGACAGCTAACCTGATAAAAAATTGCCTGCCAAAGATGGATGTGTTGGCCCAAGGGTGCATAATGAGACACACCGCAGTTACATCTGAAAAAACACACTAGATGAACGCAGAAGAAGAAAGAAGAAACATTTACTTGAAAGTCCGAATCAAAAGCTCACTGTGTGGGCTTCATAAAAGGTGGAAAAAGTGTCCTAGTGGCACGAAGTGGAATATTGCTCGGATAGCAAATCCATTACGCGGAAAGTCTGAATCGAAAGCTCACTTTGTGGATGTCATCTGCACACTGCATTCTTCTGGTTTCCGGAAGAACAGCCTATGGTGAACGGAAGGCCCAATATACGGAAGTGAGGCTAAGCAGCCATGTGCAGGACGTGACGATTCCTTGGGTGAGCCCAGTACCAGAGCGCTGTGTGTTGGCTCTGCAATTATGGAAGCCTCCTTGGATGGCGGGAAATGCCCATGGTCTGCCCCTGACTTCCCTTGAGGGCTGACCAGGATGTCTTTGGCTGTTCTATATGGGCCAGCTAGGATGGGGGATAACACCACAACAGTGAGAGTCAAACGTCCTAAGAAACCCCCGGGAAGGTTAACCCGGTCAACAAATGCCCGCAGAAGTCGGATGTGTCGGCCTAATGGCGCAAGAACGCAGCTCTGCTGTAAACAGGCACAACGCAATCACATCCGAAAAAAACAAAACTCCGGATGAACGCAGAAGAAACATTTACTTAATGCACACACTCTTCCCAGTTGGAGACCACAGTTTGTCAGTGGCAAGAACAGGGAATTATAAATGTCACATTAAACCAAACCGAGAAATGTTAACTAAATAATACCTAGACCCGCATGAAAAATAAATGGATCAACAATAAATGAAACAGAATGTGAAGGAGATTTCTGGAATTTAACACTGTAAAATGTGTGACTCAAATTATCCAGGCCATGAGAAATAATGTGCACGTTTACCAAGTATCAGTCTTCGATTTTCGCACAGAACTTATGTAACAGAATGAATCACCCAAAAAAAAAAAAAAAATGAGAAGTAGATTGTGAGCTTTACTAAAACACGACTACAAGAGACGAATTGGATGTTGTGGCCAAAGCCTTCGTCAGCACAGGACAAACAAATACAAACTGACACAAACCTACAAGAAACACACTATGACAATATTAAACTAATTAAATGTACTTATCTGATTCTGAATCTGTTTACGTAACAGAACCAACTTCCAAATACATCTTGGTATAAATACATCTAAACATTTGCTACAAGGCTTCAGCGCACCCATAATGTAGGCAGTTTTGTGAGCTTACACTGACTGACAGGACAAACTCTGTGGAGTCACCCTCAGGTTCACTGCTGCTCTCTGTAAATATATTCAGGTTGTGCTTGAAGGTGTACTATGGAGGACGAGAAGAAGACAAAGGTACAAAATAAACACAATTAGCAGCATTATGGTTATTCTCGGCTAATTTCTGAGCAGAAGAACAAATTTAGAAGCCAAGAGAGGGGTCTTTTCATCACCTCTGTTGAGTTGTTATTTTTTTTAAGGGTTGCATGTCTTTTATAGAACACATAATTTATTGGCTATTTGTGATTCTTCTGGGCAATTTTACTTTCAGTAGTTTGCCATTGCTTTCTGAACGATCAACACATGAACCATTGTTGAAATCAAAGCAAAGTCATCTGCTCGCTGTTGATAGGTAGCAAAATATCAGTTACATTGACATACTGGTGAAATTATGAGACACGTACATTCTTTCACGTGATTATGGCTGCTTAAATACAGATAATTAACACTGTAAATGAAAATGACAATGTTCCCTAAATGATAACATGTTTCAAAATGAATATCAGCATAATAAATACATGTAATTTACGTTGGGAGTCTAGGTAGAGCAATGGCTGACCTGGTGTTCAAATCACCTTCTAGGCAGGTTTATTAAAGTTGGCCTGGGCTCCTAGATTGACCTGGTACAAATAATTGACCTACAGAATCATTACGATGCAGAACACTGCTGGCAAGCTACTGGAGAAAATTTTAACACACAGACTTGCTTGTGGCTTGAACAACTCGGCTGCTTCCCGCCCACACTTGGAGGATACAGACGCAACAAAGAGTCTTGGCTGAATGCGGCGGTCTTTGCTCAAGATGTTTACGAAGGATTTCAGGTCAGAGAAGAGACATGTGTGGCCGCCATAGACTTAGAGGATGCATACAATAGAGTATCCTTCGAGCACTTGATGCAAACCCTCCTCAGACTGAAAGTGCACCCTCACCTTGTACGATGGATAGCTGCATTTCTGCTCTAAATGAAGGTGGTGCTAAGATGCGGGAGTTGATCTTCTGAGCCGACAACAATATGTCCAGGATTGCTGCAGGGTTCACCACTGTCACCAGTACTATTCAACGCGTATACGGTGCCGATCACTGAACAACAGTTGGACGGGAGGGGTAGGACTCTGTCATTTGCTGACGACATTCTCGTGTATCGACAAGGTCGAGATAGACAGGCGGTTGCTAATGATATGCAGGGCGAACTAGATCGAATTTCCTCATGATGTGCCGGTGCCCTTGTCAACCCTGCAAAGGCATCGGTTACATTGTTCTCCCTAAAAAACCATATTGTGAACACAGACCTGCCGGCAGTAAGAATGGATGGGAGCATTTTGAGTAGAACCCAGTCAATGACATATCTTGGTGTGAGGCTTGATCGTAGCCTGTCCTTCAGAGATCATGTCGATTATGTCATAACGAAAGGTTTGTCGGCAATGAGAGTCATGGTGACTGCCAATATTGAGCAAAGACTGCTAATACTTCTGTTCCAAGGACGTGCTTTCACGCATCGAGTATGCTCTGGCCATCCTCACTGTCTGCCTTACACAGATTGGAAGACTTGAAAAGGTACAAAACGAAGCCATGTGCATCATTTTGGGCTGCACGAGAGACACCAGCTGTGTATCAATGAGATACCTCCTTGACTTCCCGACAATGGAACACAGGATCAAGATCTGGAGAGCTCGCGCATACTTAAAAATAAGTGCTGATGAGCAGCACCCTCTGCATGGCGCTATATTCAGAGAAAAGGGTGACAGGCTAAAGAGGAGCAAATCATGGATGGGTCGGGCGGAAGATGTTATCAGACAGGTCTGCAGTCTTACCAGTATCAACCCCGGCAAGGAATGGATGCCGCTGCCTCCAGCTTTTAAGTGCACTTTCTCCTGCATTATCACACTCGACAGACGGTGCAGAGAGCAGAACCCTGCCGCTGTCAATGCAGAGGTCAACGCGCTCATCTATGAACACTCAGATAGCGCTGAAGTGCTCATCTATACAGATGGATCTGTTGTAAAGCAGCAGAGAAGTTCGTGGGCATTTACAGCCTGTTCAGCAGGCCGAACCGTTCAAGAACCCAATGGTGCCCACTCTATGACCACAAGCAGCATGACGATGGAGGTGATGGCAGTTACACAGGCTTTCATATGGTTGGAATCAGCATTATACCAACGTATGTGTACTGATTCTTCTTCTTCTTCTGCGTTCATCAGGATTTTTTTTCCGGATGTGACTGCGTTGTGCCTGTTTACAGCAGAGCTGCGTTCTTGCGCCGTTAGGCCGACACATCCGACTTCTGCGGGCATTTGTTACCGGGTTAACCTTCCCGGGGTGTGTACTGATTCAATGAGCATGATTTAGAAGGTCGAAGCTGGATCTGTACATAGACAGTGGACTGAGTTGCTGCGAAAGTCTGTTGTCCATAAAGTCACCTTCATATTTGTCCTGCGACATGCGGGAGTCGAGGGAAATGAACGAGCTGATAAACTGGCTGGCTCTGCACCCCCTGTAGATGGCCAGCCCATGGATCGTGCCAATGTTATTAACGTCCTTAAAGAAGATATGGCGAGAACAGAGGACTTTGACGTCAGTGAATCCACATCGCTGTCCAGGATGAAAGACTTGGGAGTAAGACGCGAGAGGTACATCGGAAAAATGAGGTGCCTCGTCATCCAGCACAGAACTGGCACTATTAGCCACCGGACGCTGATGCATATGCTGGGGGGAGGGTCTGAGCACCTATTGACCTGTCAGGGGTACAATGAAGATACCCCAACTGATAACTGCTAGATTGACCAAGCCTAAAATCGGTACCTGGAAAAGTGTCACAGCAAATGTCTGAGGTGTTCATGTACCTTCACTGAGTGCAGTCCTCAGTGTTCTGAATCAATTTGTTAATATTCCTCCTTGCCACCATCTTAGACCATTTCTCAGTCTACCACTGCTTCTTCTCTCGCTGATCATTCCAGTTGTCACACTATTTTCCGTTGGTTTTATTTTTACTACATAATCAAAGCATTCTCTTTCTTATAGATGCATAAAATGTTTCTGCTTGCATTAGAATTTTCCAGGCAATCGTTGTTAGTTACTCTAGTAGCCGTGGTATTCGCAGCATTGTTTGTCTCTTTCTTATTGTTGTATATACTGTTCTACTTTTATTAGCTTTTCCTGTTCCAAATTGTTGTTATAGCTGTGGGGCCAGAGTTGAGGATGATCCCCCTTTGCTTGTGCATTCATCACTCCTGGCAGCAGAAGTCAAACTCCCGGCTTTCATGTGGCAAAACTGTTTTAGCTAATAGGAGAAGGGGGCGACGGCGAGACTCTGGCGCTGTAAAACCAGACTGCTCTTGATATGTATGTATTATCTTTCGTGCTCAGATGCATGTGTAATACATACATACATATCTAAACTTAAGTAAGACCATAATCTATCCCAGCAAAAGAAAGGTATTGAAAAATGGAGGCACACCACAGCAATCAGGATGCCTTGAAAAGACACTATTAAATTAAAAAAAAAAAACCTTTCCAGGCAATTGTTATTAGTTACCCTGGCATTCTAAGGTTTTGGCAACATTCGTCTCAGAAACTGCATCTCCATTGCCTCCAAGCTCTTCCAAAGACAACTAGGAAGCTCAACAACAATAAAGACACATAGATACCAACCAATGTTGTGACCAAACTTCTCTGTACCTCTGTAGACTGCTCTTCATCCATCTCTTGATGGTGTCTTCCCAGTTGTATCGCTGTCTGCCTTCTCTTTCTTTTGGTATAGTTTTAGCAAGAATGCGTTTTCTTTTAATTTGAGCAAAATAATTAAACTGCTCTCTTTTTTTATTATTATATCACCTCTGTTTTCAATTATAAACTCCCTGGAGCCTCTGTATTGTTAACAAACACAAATAAATACTTAGCTTGAAAACTGAAATCTAAAACCCACAAAAATTCACGTCTGAACGAAATAGTGATGTTTATTTCTATTTATGTTATTTTATTCCACCTTCCTGTTGGCGGCTCGTACTTCTTCTTCCTGAACCATACTTTCTGTTACCTTTCTTTCTTTCTTTCTTTCTGTCACCATGACAGGACCTAAATATTTCAGAATTCAGGACATATTATGCTTTTTATGACCTAGTTTTCATACTTCATGTTGTTGTTGTCTTCCACTTATGCCATTCTGTGTCGTGGTGAGGGATAATTGAAGTTCCAGCACCTGCGACCTTTCCTCCAATTTCCTCCTCGATTCATGAGCAGTATTTTTTCTAGGATCAAGTAAATTCCCTACTGGTTTGCTAGACCTGCTTCTGATCTAAAGAAACAACAGTGGAGGATAAACTATGGACCACTGAGTGAGCTCAAAGAAGACAGTGAAGATTACACAAGAGACAACATTGCAGATATAGACAGTATATTTCAAGCAAACAAAAGAACAGCTATTGTTTTTTTTTAATGTTATGATTTTTTTAGAATGTCGATAATTTTCTTCTTGATCTGTGCTATTCTAAGAATTGTTGTGCAACATTTAAGTTCAAAAGCCACAAATTTGTTCCTTAATGGTTGTGAAATGGTCCATGATTCAGTGTGATTGTGAAATGGTGCATGATTCACAGTCTATAAAGATTTCCGAATTTATACATTTTGATATAAATTGGTTGATTGTTAAAGACAGGATGAACACTGCTGACATTTTCATCTTTTATTTCCTATGCGATTATAGGTTCTTCTTTGGCAAGAACAAGGTGATGCAAATTGCCCTTGGCAGGACAGAAGACGAGGAATATAGAGAAAACCTGCACAAGCTTACGCAGCATTTGCAAGGACAGACTGGACTGCTGTTCACAAACAAAGGAGAAAAGGAAGTTTTAAAGTACGTTCATATTGTTCATTCTTTGGGTCTTGTTTTGGTACATGTAACTATGGTAACTGGTAGCACATTACTAATGTGCTTTTTTGCTGGGCCAGCGTTTGTGTGTTCAAAATCTTTCAGAGGTGGGGATTTTCTGGTTTCCATGTACCTGGTTGATCAGGTAAAAAATGGGTGCCGGGAAATTTTCTTGTGAAAATAAAGACGGATGATCTCGAGATGGGTGTTTTGGACGCGGGACATATTGCTTATGACCGAGAAATTTTCCGGACGATTGTTATGGGAGTGAGGTTCTGCAAGGGACATGCTACTGAATGAAGGAATGAATGATATGATATTGACCACACTACATATCAATTGCGAATCAGATTTAAAAAATATGTGGCTAACACATTATATACCCACGTTTTATCGCTTAACGATGTTACTATTTTTTAAAACATTTAACCACCAAAGAGCTTTAGTATTTACTGCTTAGTGTATGTGTATACTAGCCTGGTAGTCCTAGGTTAAAATTCTCAAGAGTCCAGAATTTTTCAGGCTTTTAACTCAACCTTGTCTCATAAAATAAATCAATCTTATCAAGTGTCATCTCCGCATCAAAGGTCTGCTATAACGAGTCACCAATACCCTCTGTCCTGTTTCATCATGATGTACTTATACAAAATTCCTCCAGTTCATATCTTTATATTGTCCTCCCATCTGTAACATTGCTTTCCTCTTGCATGCTCCCTCTCCATTTTTCATTTTCACACAAACATTTGCATGGAACATAGATACCAGAAAATGCCAGAAATGTACAGTGGCCAACATGACACTGACCTGAGTGCTCTTTAGTCAGGACAGTATGAACATAGCACCATATACCCAACATGCCATGCTATCGAGTTTCTCTCCTGTTACATATGTCAGGTTATCTAAGCCCTCCTAAGTCAAGTCATCTAAGACCCCTAAGTCAAGTCATCTATGACCTCTCTAAATCATGTCATCAAAGCCCTCTCCAAGTCAAGTCATCAAAGCCCTCTCAAAATCAAGTTATCTAAGCCCTCTCTTTGTCAAGTTATCTAAGCTCCAAGTCAAGTCATCTAAGAGTGGGCTGGGTGTATAGACCTGGTTTCTGACCTGGTACTGAAGTACGCATCTTCACAGGGGCTATGTTGCTGTGCTCCTGCCTTCTCCAGACTCACAATCCAAGGGGGTGTTGAAGGCGGTTGCCGGAACTTCACATTTGTGGAGAGACATGACAGTGCTGGGGCTTTTGTCAGACTGGGATCTATCTTGTGTATATCCCACACCACAAAGAGGTGACCCAGAGCTTGACCAGTGTGAAATCCGGTCCTGGTCATTGCACTCAATCTGCATGTGCCCCACCACGTGGCTTAAGCTTTCTCACACATGGAGAGAGAGAGAGGAGATGTGTTCTATCAAGGGTATATACAACACCACACTTAAATTGGTTTAAGTATCACATTAAGTACTAGATTAAAAAAAAAACAAAAAACCCACACATACACACACCCACCCATCCTCCCTCCCTCCCTCTCTCTCTCTCTATCTCTCGAGTGGCCAGCAGTAGCTGTGGACGTAGAATTCAGCAATTAATTCATGACTACTCTCATCCTGGCGATGTGATTATCTATACCAGTGACTCTGTCTTAAGAGACAAAAAAGTGCCCGGGGATTCATAGCAAAAGTATATGGCCAATGCTTAGTAAAGAAGAGCTTGGCATATGACACCACCACCTCAAGTCTGAGAATGGAGTTTGAGGTGATAACTGCAGCTTTCCGCTGGTTGGAGAACAGACTGTATACACATGTTGTGATTGTAACTGATTCACAAAGGTGAAGACTGCCATGCTTCGTGCAGACTGGCTTGAATCGATTCAGAGGTTGTTGGTTGTGAGCATTCGCTGGATCTGTTCTCCAGGACACGCTGGTGTGGTTGGAAATAAACAGGCAGACAGATTGGCTGGTGCCACATCATTAAGGGGTGGTATGATTAATGATAAGGCAGATATGGTGAAGGCCATCTGGGAGCATGTGATTAATGCAGAACAGATAGACTATCATGGTCTAGAGAGAATGCAGCAGCAAAGGGTGGTCAGAGGATCTGGTTGATAGTTTTACCCAGATGTAAAGCAAGACGCACACATGATCAGATTGCAACGGGCACTATTAGTATTGGAACTTTTCGCTGGCTGTTAAAGATGAGGACTGAGCGTTTATAGGAATGGCCTGCATTCAATTATGTCAGTTCTTGACTCAACTAATGTCAGGCTGTAAGTTTGAACAGAGAGCAAGAAGAAAAAGGTCAAAAGTAGGTTGGAAAACATCGTGAGACTGGAAAAATCCATGGTGGAAGAGGCAGACAGAGAAATGATGCTGGATAGTCTAAGATGGTGACATGGAAAACTATTTAGATTTATCCACAACACCAAGGATCAAGATCTGTGGAGATACATCAATGCCATTTGGCAGAACACTGGCTGCGTTAAATGCTAATTTTAATTTTACACATGTATTTGTTATTGAGAATTGTCTGGTGCTTGTTTGAACCAGGTACTTCGATGAGCTGTACACACCTGACTATGCTCGGTCTGGCACAGTGGCGACCCAGACTGTGGAGCTTGACGAAGGTCCTCTACCTGAGTTCTCACACTCACTAGAGCCACAGTTGAGACAGCTAGGACTTCCCACACAACTCAAAAAAGGTAACTGTTGAGTGAAATTAACATGTCGTCGTGATGAAAAGTGAACCACAAAGCACCATTTTGTCATGACTGTGGCTCAGTCTGTTCAGGTTCAGTGGGCGTTTCAGCCTGTCTTCCTTAGTCAGTAGGTTTGAACCCCGGTGTGATCACTACAGCTTTATATTTGTATGTTGTCTAGTGTGATCTTTAATATTTCTTTCCTCTACTTACATGAGCGCCAATGGAGGTCTCTATGGCCGAATGGTTAAGTGCGGTTGTTCTTAAACATATGGTGTGCTGATGCTCAGGTAGCTGGTTCGACCCCTAAACACTCAGTTGGACTAAAATTTTGACTTCTCGTCCTTGAGGATATAAAGTACCCCTGAAGCTGAAGTGGGTTCGCCTGATGGCGAGGGACACTGGTAATAGGGAAAGCTAATCCACACACAAAATTCAGTCTGTTGCTACTAGAAGTTGCGTGTATACTTGAATTCAAAGCGAGCGAGCACCACCCCCCTCTCCAACCCCCTAAAAAAAAACTATCAATTAATACACTTATATTGATCATCTGCTAATTAATTGAATATTTTGTAGTCTCAGTAGTTGCAGAATGTAAGGAGTAGAGAAGTGTACTTTATGTCAGAACAGACTAGACAAAAGAGGCAGAGGAAGATGCATATAGAAAGCTGAAACAACTGGGTAGCAAATAATAATGATAAAAACAACTTTTTCATGAAAATATGAAATAACAGATGCTGGATGGACTGGGACACTGGCATGGAGGAATATCATAAGAAGAGTTGATCCAGAACACCAAAGATAGATCTATGGAGAGACATGAATGCCAACGCCGGCTGGCAGGGCACTTGATGATGATGTGAGGGTTGGAAAGTCATGGCCGCCAATATCTGCTGCAGACCAGGCACCAGAAGAAGGTTGCGGAAGTGGGATGTTAACTCATTGCTTCCTCATTTTGTTAACATTTTCTCTGGCTGTTTCTGTAGTATTTTTGTTCTCTGGGCACTGGTAAATATTTAGAAATGGCTGCTTGATACATGTTATATCTTGATATTTGTCATATTTTATGTTTACCCGAAGTATATGCTGAAATCTGTATTTATGGCTATACCAAAAAGACCAAGAGCAATTAAATGCGAAGACTTTCGTACAATTAACCTCATAAACCATGTCACTAAGTTTCTACTCAGAATTATAATATATATTGCAGTATATATTGCATTTGTGGAGCATCAAAACTTGTCAGGCAGGGAATGACAATCTGGCCCAGAGGAGCAATCCTTCAAGACAAATTGAGAGGAGGGGTTGTGGTGAATACCTCAAGTGAACCCATGCTGGAATGGACCCATCTGAAACATTGATCACTGAAGAAGTAACAAAATATTAAAAGTTGCCCACAATTGTATTGTAACAAACATTAACAGCTGAAGGAGTAAAAAAGTAGTAACAGTTGCCTACAAATGTATCATAACAAATATTGATCGCTGAAGGAGTAAAGAAGTAATAGTTGCCCACAATTATATCATAATAAAAGGTAATTGCTGAAAAATTAAAATAGTTAAAATTGCCCATAATTGTATTCACTTGTCAAATTATAGGTGGGTGTTTAACTTCCCAGCCACTTAGTCAGATTTAGTTGCATTTCAATGTTCTCCTAATTGTTCTTGTAATCGTTTGTTTGCATTGTCTCTTCAAAACTGAATATTGTGTTTTTCAGGGGTCATTCACTTGATGAGAGGTCACACAGTCTGTGAAAAGGGACAAGTTTTAAATCCTGAACAATGTAGGATTCTGGTAAGTCTCAATATTAACAATTTAAGCAGAATAAATAAGTACTTGGTAATGTCTTATAACCATAATCATTAAATAGTATCTTGAGTAATAAGTCACTCTTATTAAATGTCAGAAAGTACTGGCATTTTAGGGACGCAGAGGTGTTTCCAAGGCACCAGGACCGGGTTATATACTGGCCAAGACATATTGATGCGTCCTCGTCGAGCGTCCTGGGCAACAGGTCCCTTCGGGGTCCTGGCTAAAGTCAATAGGATCACCTATTCCTCCGAAGTCGGAGAGTGTCTGCCTGTACGGCGAGGAACCACCAGTCTGCACACCAATAAGCCAGACATGGGATAACGGATACTCACGCAAACCTCAGGTTCTGTATGACATCACACTGATGTTGGACAACAGGATGCCTTCATCCGACATACAGAACTTCACGTTGGAGCTCAAGCCAACGAACACAAGCAAGCAAGCAAACTGGCATTTTATGTAGAACTTGTTACACAGTCTGGCAGCGAATCTTGAAATGTGAACAAAATATTTTATATAGAATCTTTTCTGCAGTATGACAGTGAACCTTTGAATGTGAACAAATAAATTGAGCTTGGAAGCTACGGAGATGTGGTTTCTGAGACGAATGTTTTGAATACCCTGGGTGGCTAGAGTAACTAACTGGGAGAGTCTAATGGAAGTAGATCATAATGTATATTATATATGGTTCTTTGGTCATGTAATGAGGACAGGGATTGGAAAACATCGCACGACTGGAAAGATCCATGGTAGAAGAGGCAGACAGAGAGAAAATGACTCTGGGTGGTTTAAGATGGTGAAATCCACAACGCCAAGGACCGAGATCTGTGGAGATAGATTAATGCCATGTTCCAGGACATATGAGCATATCAGAAACACGCTGTAGGTATGTAAATTGTTGGACAATCACATTTTGTAGGCCCCTCAGCGCGAAAGAATGGCTGATCAGTCTTTCCCCTCTCGTAGCAAAAGATGAGAGCTGGCACGGAACCCTCATCCGACTGCACTCATGTCATTGTCCTAGCCATGACACCAGTGCGCTCACGATGACACATGGTGATGATTGTTAAATTCTTTACCAACTAGTGTTGACCATCATGCTTATTTACATCTCATTATCTTCAGTATAACATTGAAAGGTTGCCGAGAACTTCAGTCAGCATCTTCCTCAACCTCTGAAGTCGGAGTGGGTTCTTATCTCATTTGTATATTAGTTTCCTGAACTTAGGGCTTTGTTAGTGTATTTTTTGAATGGTATGGATTATTTATTTGTGATATTGCATTTGCTTGTATCTGTATGTGTCTTTCCTTTTCGCTGTGCTTTCCTATTACATTTTGTTTTCATTCATTTTACAGGAATAGCCTTCTGCTCCTTTCCCCCTAGTACCTGAGCCATGTTGCTTTTTGTGGAGCACTGTCTGTTGGAAGTAGTGACACATGACCAGACCATTTTACTTCTTGTCATGTCATATTTAAATCTGTAGTAATAGGTCATTTCTGATGTAGTATTTCTGTACGACTGTTGGCTGGGTACACATCTCAATCTATAGTAATAGGTCATTTCTGTTGTTGTATTTTAATATATCAAACTCAACCCCTTTTATACCGACTTTGGGCGGAGGAGCGCAGTTAGGAGAGTACAAGCCTTACCCTAGTGCGAGGAAATGCAATCTGAAGACTAGAGGTCATGGCAGGGCAGACCAGGCACTAAGCTTTGGCCGGCAACTTGTCTGGGATGGAAGCTCAGACAGGCGGACATTTAGAGTACTACTTTACTTATCTGATAGCTTCTGCAGCTTGTCTTACTTCCAGACATATTGGTGATACCTTTTACATCTGAAGTTAAAGGTTGTGTCTGTTGTAGTATTTCAGTACAACTGTGAGCTGGGTACATATCTCAATCTGTAGTAAGAGGTCATTTCTGTGTAGCATTTCAGTAAGGATGGGCTTGGTACATCTGTGTAGTATCTATCTCTGTTGTAGTATTTCAGTATGACTGTAGGCTGGGTATATATCCTAGTCAGCCTATAATAACTCATGTGAATGTTTTCATGTTGTCTGTTACAGAAATTATTTGGCCACGAGATGTCCAATTTCCACATTACGATCCAAGGCATGTGGAAAAACTCAGGCAAATGGAAAACGTATGATGACAGGCCTGAACCTATTGTTCCAGACAGGGTCAAGGTCAAACGTAAGTATATTGTCAAACACATCATTGTGTCTGGAAGGGAAGCAAAAGATATTGACACTGTTACCTACCATATAAGAGAGGATATTTGGTACGGAACTGGCCAGACTAACCTGTTGTAAAACTCAGATGGAATCTCCTGTGAACCGGGATCAAGTCTTCAGATTGCCAAGTTACTCAGTTTGAAATCTGGCATGAAATATTTGATAATATGGCATCTGCTGCCTATATTACCTTGCAGTGTCAGGAGGGGGGGGGGAGTGGAGGTACTTGAGCCTGAAGAATTAAGGCCACCTGGCTAGTGCATTCGCTGTGAACTGTAGAGGTTAGGGTTTTCTTCTTTTTGGCCCTGAAAAAAAAACAATCCACACCTTACAGAGGAATCGAAACCAGTCTCCCAAAGAAAAACCCGGCATTCTTTTATGATAATATCACGCCACCATATAACTTTGTGACTGTCTGTAAATTTAATGTTAGAAAATGTTGTGTTTTCCCCTTGACTTCCACATCCATAATACAGACTGAAATGCTGTACATATTCTGTTGTGGGTGGATGTTCTTCTACTTTTATCCTTTAATCCTCATTGGGATAAAACCCCTCAACCAGATTACTCCGATTTGTTCAAGGTTGATTGAATTTTGCTGCTCAAGTTTCCATAGGATGGAGAAGACAGACCTATGCCAAACTCTCCTTAAGTGGCTGTTCTAATGTTTGAAGCCAAGCCCTCCTTAACATGGCTGTTCTAATATTTGAACCCAAGCCTTCCTTAGTATGGCTGTTATAATTTTTGGTTCTCTGCCATTGTGATGACCAATTTACTGCAATATCTTTAGAATAAAACTTATAAATAAATCGGCCAGATAACGTGATGGTTGGAAGATACCGAAAATACAGAAAGGATACAATTAGAGGGAAGAAGATATGCAAGGGGCTGACAAACGGAAGTCATGGACGGGAGCTTTGGCATGGTATGGTTTAGGTCTGAGCTTCATTGAGGGGTAGTAGGCACATAACATTGTTATTTTGTATTCATTCATATGGTCATGTTGATTATAATGCAGTGATACCCAATCAGGGGAGAGGAGGCCATAGTTGTGTTGAGAGAATTTCGACATGCACCAAAGAAAAGCAGTGTTCTGTTATGTTTTTTTTATCAGTGAAGGGGTGCAATCTATAGAAATTCATCAGTGAATGAAGATCCAGTATGGTCATGCATGCCTGTTAGTCTAGTAAGTGTATGAGTGGGGTAGGAAGTTTTGACCCTCAATCAAATCCAAACGACGTGGACTTCTGAGTAAAGGTTTCTTTTGCAACATGTGCCCATTCTGCCTGTGCAACGGTTGAAACCATTGAAGACCTCCATTTTCAGTGTGTACCACATCCCCCTTACTCACCAGACCTAGCCCCAAGCGAATTCCGTCTGTTTGGACACCTCAAAGAGTCATTGAGAGGTTTCAGGTTTTCATTTAAAGCCCTCTCGTATTTCAGTTTCTGGGACACAATCTGTTTATGAGCCAGTTTTTTTCAGTGTTCAGATCCCTACACTTTTCTTCTTGATCATGGTATTCTGTAAATGTGTGTTTATAGCACTGACTTCTGAATCCTCCATTTTGTTCTTTGGTGACTATAAAATGACCCATGATTCACACAGGAAAGATGCATGTTGTCGAAATATTTACTTCTGGTGTTGTAACAGGCTGTTAATACTGCATTACTATGACTTTCTTCTGACTTCTGTCTCCATTATTGATAGTTTTGGAACCAAGATCAACAATATTACATATTATATCAGTGGTATGATACCACTCTCCCCCCATAAAGCCTGACCACCCAAAGGTCAGTGTGATCTGATGTTGGTTTCAGTGTTAATCCCGTAATGTATAACCTCAACTGTGTAGTCTTAGTTCATCCATGCATTTGTTCAGTCCAACTATCGGTTGGATACATAACTCAGGCATGATGTGCCATTTCAGTCTGATTGTGCTAAGCTCATAGCTTGATCTTGTAGTAATAAGTTATATCTGCTCAATTTCAGCCCAACTGGGGGAAGGCAACGTGTCATGTAGATCTCACATCACATATGTAGACAGGATTATGCCTTGAATGGGTGACATAGAGAGAAAAGATACCTAGTATTGACAAAACATGGTTATGAGCATACATTTCTTTAAATGTATATATATATGTGTGTGTATATATATATATATATATATATATATATATATATATATATATATATATATATATATATATAATATATATATATGTTTATGTATATCTATCTGTATGTGTGCGCGTTTTTTTTCTTTTGGATGTGTTACAAGTTTACGATTGGCAAATTTTGAAGCTATCTCAACTTTTACCAAATATTATTTTCAGCTAAGAAAAATGACCAAGATGAAAATGGCGATAATGATGATGATGCTGCAGCTGATATTGCTGAGATGGAAGAAAGTGAAGATGAAGTTGATGACGAGGAAGAGAATGAAGAATCATGATAGCATTTTCACAGATAACTTGAGAATGATTAAACATTGTATATATTTTTGTGACTCAAGTTTTGCTGTTGTAACCTGATTGAATATTATTACTTCATTTTACATACGATCTGTATTAATTTGTGTTGTGTATGATGTGTTCAGTCCTTTGTCTTGTCATTTCATTCTTCACCTTCACAACCAACGATTCCTTCAGACCAGATCAACTGATTTCTTAGGTGATATATTGTGGGCAGCCTCCAGATGTGGTTTTTGCCTAGTGTCAGAGTCTTGCGTAGAGCAAGATAAGTAGCTCTTTTTCTGGCAAGTGTGAAGCGATATCAAACTATCAAATCACACGAAGTGAATATCCGAAACTTATTTACAAGCTTTATTTACGCGCTGCATTCATTATCGCACAGACATCGCGCAATGACAATCCATAGCAATCAATACAATACATAAGGCAATCAATATACATATCACTTACAAGCCAAAATACTCAAGCGTTCGAACCAGTCTCCCACTGTCGCACAGGCCAGCTCTCAATGCAGATTCAAAACCACTCGCAGACTCATACGACCTGTCCATACAAACGCCTAACCCGGTCTGCCTGGCCTTTCGTTCTACACGTTAGTTGGCGCTCAAGTCAGCTGGTGTGACCCCTTCAAGGTTCACGGGGTGTACCGCTGACCAGTGGTAGTGTTAGCGTTGCTCAGTTGCTGTGCCTGGCTGCTTATACGGGCGTCGTCGAAGACGCCGCAGTCCCTCTGCAGTGTTTAACATCACTCAGGGTTGCGCGTTATGTTGCCTGGCGTTGGTACAGACAACGCGTCGCAACCTCAGATGTGAGACTTTGACACTATATGAAACTTTAAAACAATATGCAGAAGAATTTGCTGTATTTCATGGAAACAAAAACAATCAAATGCATAGGTTCTAGAAAAACTGGGAATAAAAAGAGTTGATGTTCTGAGGCGTAGAATAATGAGTTGTTCTGGTCTGTCCATAACATGGTAGTCATCTTGAGCAGGTTTTGGTCGCTATCTGACTGATATGATCACTCTTTTCTTTTGGTGGTATGTAATGGGCACATCAGGCTGTTTTTCTTTTGCTCCTTCCTTGACTAATAGATCAGCTCTGTCGTTTCCGGGTACTCCATAGTGAGATGGTATCCACTTTATGGTGACCTTATGCTGACTACTAAGTTCAGAAAGTAATGTCCTTAGTAATGGCAATTTCCCAGACAGGTGTGCCCAGAGTACTAATTTTGCATGTCAGTAGCACCACATCAGATTGTGTACCATGAATGGTATTTAGTCATTTCTCTGTTGCTATCTTGTTTGCCTCAATTTAAGCATCATAGTTATGGCAGTACTTTCCTAGTGGTACTCTGGCCATGTCCCTAGTATTATTTGGTTGTTCTATGTACACTCCTGCTCCTTCATTTCTAACAGCATTTTGTACTGACCCATCTGTGTAGACTCGGATCCAGAAGTCCTGTGGGTATTCTTCATCAAGGAAGGTGAGAGTGGCTGTTCTGTGCTGTACACTGCTCTGTTCTTCCTTGTCACATATTCCTCTCACTTTTGTCTGGATTTGTAGTGGTAGTCTATGTTCATCTTTCCATGTAGTTCACTCTGGAATAGTTTTCAGGGGATACCAGCTGTGGATAGATCGGTGGTTTCTCTGCAGAGTCGTATGGCCTGGTGGATAAAACTGCTTCTTTTCAACCACCCCATCGCTAAGTTTTCAAATTGATTAAACATAGGATGGCCTGGCAAACTGAGGAACTTTTCTGCTTGTATTAGCGTTTTCATATCTCTGCACTCTCCCCCGGAAGGTTAACCCAGTCAAAAAATGCCCGCAGACGTTGGATGTGTCGGCCTAACGGCGCAAGAACGCAGCTCTTCTGTAAACAGGCACAATGCAATCACGTCAGAAAAAATTCTCCGGATGAACGCAGAAGAAGAAGTGCTTCTTTCCTCCCCATCTTCTCCATCTCCACTTTAGGGCTTGATCTCATCTCTCCATGGATTAGCTTTCCCTAACAAGTGTACCTCACCATGCTGCGAACCCACTCTGACTTCAGAGGTACTTGTAATTTACATTATCAAGTCAAGGACTTTAGGTTAACATTTTAGTCCAACTGTCTGGTGTAGGAGCTGAACCCCTTACTTTAGCATCAGCACACCGGATGTTTCTTCTGCGTTCACCTGTTTTTTTTTTTTTTTTTCCGGACGTAATTGTGTTGTGCCTGTTTACATCAGAGCTGCGTTCTTGCCCCGTTAGGCCGACTCATCCGACTTCTGCGGGCATTTGTTGACCGGGTTAACCTTCCCAGGGGTTTCTTAGAACGTTTGGCTCTCACTGTTGTGGTGTTATCCCCCATCCCAGCTGACCCATTTAGAACAGCCAGAGACATCCTGGTCAGACCTCAAGGAAATGCAGGGGCAGAGCTGACACACAACGCTCTGGTACTGGGCTCACCCAAGGAATCGTCACGTTCTGCCTGTGGCTGCTTAGCTGTTCTTCCGGAAACCAGAAGAATGCAGTCTGTAGATGACATCCACACAGCGAGCTTTCGATTCAGACTTTCCCCGTAATGGATTTGCTATCCAAGCAATGTTCCATTTCGTGCCACTAGGACACTTTTTCCACCTTTTATGAAGCCCACACAGTGAGCTTTTGATTTGGACTTTCCACGTAATGGCTTTGCTATCCAAGCAATATTCCATGTCATGCCTCTGGGACGCTTTTATATCCGACATACTTGTGGTATGAAGTGCGGCAGTCTAAATACTTCTTCATGCACCTTTAAATGTCAACCTGAATGTAGTTAAAGTAAGCTATAGTCAACTTGGAGCTTGTTATCTCCTTAGAGCTTGTCCTCGAAGCAGGTTTGGGCCAAAATATCTTTCTCTGTTCTGCATATATTGGGCACTCCTGCAGCAAACATTTAGTTGTCATTTTACCAGTTCTACAATTACATTCATCGATATCTCGTATCTTTAGTTTATTGAACAAGTGGTATTTCAGCCTGTTATGTCCTGTGCGGAGTCTGAAGATTGCAACTTGTTCTCTTCGGTCGAGTTTGTAATATGCATCATCCTTCTGGTGGCCTGGATGCTTCCCATTTTGTTCTATAAGTGCTTTTTATAAACCTCTTTGCCTCATTGTAGGTTATGTCTATGTCAGTCTGTGGTAGTCGTCCACCCTCTTTTGCTAGTCTGTTAGCCTCTTCATTTCCAGGTATACTGCAATGTGATGGGATCCACTGTATTACGTTTTTGCATTTCTGTCATAGACCATGGAGTGCTGCTTCTAGGTAAGCAAGTTCTGTGCTGTTTTTGCTCTTCAGTATTGAGACAGCTGACTTTGCATCTGTGAAGATAGCTATTTGCTTCTCTTTATTTTCCTCTATCAAGAGCATTTCTGCTGCAGTTTTCAAAGCCTCTACCTCCGCTTTGAAGTTACTTGAAAATCTTCCAGTTGCCACTGACTGTTTTTTTCACTCCATTTTTTTAAATTTAGGAGAATTCATCCTCCTCCATTTTCTATTGAATCTTTGGCTGATCCATCTGTATATGCATGGGTCCAATTGCTGCTTGCGTAATGTTCTTTTATGTAGTTTAGGGTTATTTTTCTTTTTTTTGTTTTCATTCTGAGTGTTCTTTTTCTCAATACCAGGAATGTTTTCTATCATCTCAGGCAGCTGCAGCTGTCTCCAAGCTAGGAAATTGTGTGCATTGTAAATGGGTTTGACTGTTGATAGGTTAAGTATGTGATCTGCCCTAATCTTTCGTTTTGCAGTTTCTACAAAGTTGCCACGCTTCAGTCTACCCTTTCCAAAGCCATTAAACCTGTTATACATAGGGTGGTCTGTCAATCTTCTGAATTTTTCTGCATGTTGCTGGGCTCTGCTATCTCTTCTATCCTGAATTGGTTGTAAACAAGTGATCTTTTCTAGTTCATTAATAGGCGTTGTCTTGAGGCTTCCAGTTACGATTCAAATTCCTTGATTTTAGACTCTATTTTGTTAAAGCTTGACTTAGCTGCTGTTGCCCAAGCTGCAATGCCATATTCCAGTACTAGCCTCACCTGTCCAGTATATAACTTCTTGAGAACTTTCTCATCTGCTCCCCACGTTGTACCAGCAAGTTTTTTCATGATTGCCATTCTTTGCCTTGCTCTTGTTCGATTTTTCACAACCTGTGTCTTCCATGTCAGGCGACAATCAAAGGTGACTCCTAGATAATTTGGATTTTCTTCATGGCACAATATTTTTCCATTCAATACCAGCTTTGGTTGCTGAGTTTTACTTGAGAGGGAGAACACTGCATGTTGTTTTCTCCTCACTTATCTTCACTAGCCATGATTTTGACCAGTCCTCTAGCGCTAATAAGGCTTGCTGTATTCTGCTGGTTGCTGTACTAATATATTCTTCAGATGGCTAGGTCATCAGCAAAGGAGGATGTTTGTACTCTAGCTGGAAAATTTTCCGTGATATTTATATATGCTAGGAATAATGTTGGTGAAAGAACTCCTCTTCTCCCCCGATGTGTCTCCACCTTGACGTGGTGGGGGAGCTTGCGTGTCCCATAGACCCCATTTGCTTGCCGATGGGTGAAAAATTACATATCGGACAGCTTATGGGATAGGGACCAGACTAAGAGAGACACAACCTGCTGCTCTGCAGGCATAGACTGAGGATAGCAGTCAAAATTTAAATGAGGTGCACAAAGGCAGAATTTCTTGGTCCGGACAAAACTCTTAAGGCTCCCTGTCGAGGGCTGTGGCTGAACGCCTCTAAGCCACAAACTCTCGGATCTTAGAGCCAGGCTGATACCCGTCTACCGGAAAATAGAAACATGATACTGAGCAAGCTACATGCTCAGGTCTGATACATGTACGAAGGCTCCCAGCTGGGGGATATGAGAGTTTCCCGGATGAAGGGGCCTGGCCGTTTCCCGTTCACTGCTGCACGAAGGTAAGGTGCTGAGCCGGCAGCACATGTAGCCTACCTCGTGAGCGAGTACAAAAAAGTCAGAAAAGTGCCCCAGTCGAAGGGTTACGGAAACTGTCTGTATCTAACTCATAGAGAGTGTAGACAAAAGTGGAATAATGTCTCATCAACGCAAGATGGAACGCACGGCGAGCGAACCTATTGCGTGGTCTGAAGTCACAAGCAAAAGCTTACCGAGTGGATGTCACTCGCAGTCTGACCGCTCCTGGTGTGTGATTGAGCGATCAGTGGCAAGTGGGATGCCCAACACATGGAAGTGAGGAACTAAAGCAGCCATGAGCAGGACGTGGAAACTCCTTGGGTGAGCCCAGTCTCAGAGCAATATGTGCCGGCTCTGCAATTATGGAAGCCTCCTTGGATAGCGAGATAATGCCCATGGTCTGCCCCTGCCTTCCCTTGAGGGCAGACCACGATATCGTTGATCGTTCTATCTTGACCAGCTGAGATGTGGGTGACATTACAACAGTCTAACGTGTCTCGAAACCAGAGGAAGGCTAACCTCACTAAAAAATGCCCGCCGGAAGTCGGAAGTGTCGGCCTACGGGTGGCAAACTAAAAATTGACACGCAATTACGTCCGAGTGAAATGTCTCGCCCGATAGTCTCTCGTGCTAGGAACAGCTCTGACTACCTAGTTTCCGAATGCCGCTCTTGTTCGGAACAGCTCTGACTAGGTAGTTTTCCGAATGTCCGCCGTGCCTGGAACAGCTCTGATGGGTACAGGGACAAGCACATGTCCGAAAACTCGCTTAGTGGAAACCAACCGCAGAGCTGACTGGTTTGTGCAGGAACGGCCCAGGGCGAGCGAAATGCCCAATATATTGAAGTGAGGAATTAAAACAGCCATGAGCAGGACGTGACGATTCCCTCGGTAAACCCAGCACCAGAGCGTTATGTGCCGGCTCTGCAATTATGGAAGCCACCCAGGATGGCGGAAAATGCTATGGACTGTCCCTGCCTTCACTTGAGGGATGACCGTGTAGTCTTCGACTGTTCCAACTAGACCAGCTGAGATGTGGACGGTACCACAAAAGTGAGAGTCTCCCAGGATTGCTAACCTGGTCAAAAATGCACGCTAAAAGTCGGATGTGTTGGCCTGAGGGTTTCGATCCGAGGGTGCCTAACCAGACACACCGCAATCACATCTGAAAAAATCACTCCGGATGAACGCAAAGAAGAAGAAGAAGAACTCCTCTTTGGGGGACACCTTGCTCCAACAGCATCATTTTGCTTGTTTGTCCTTGTACTTTTGTCCTGGCAGTTCTGTTCTCAAGGTAGTGGCTGATCCATTTATACATTTTCCCACAAACATGCATTTTTTGCAGTTTTGCTTTCCGTCCTTCCTTCCATACTTTATCAAATGCTTTTTCTAAATCTATCCAGACTGCTAGTGTGTGCTTTTTCTCTTGGAAGGCATCCTCTATTTCCTGAGCTATATAGGTTATTTGATCTTCAGTGGATCTGTACTTTCTGAATCCTGCTTGGTGTGGTGTTAAGAGTTGGTTTTCTTCCAGGTGCCATGTTAGCCTGCCATTGATAATGCGTTCCATTAATTTTTCTACACAGCTAAGTAGACTGATAGGTCGATAGCCATTTGGTTCTTCCAGGTCTTTTCCTTTCTTTGGGACTGGTATTAGTATAGCTTCCTTCCATGCCTGTGGGACTATTCCTCTCTTCCAGCTGTAATTTAAGACTGCCAGTAGTTTCTTTTTTGCCTTAGTGCCTAGTCCTATTAGCATTTCATTTGTGATTCCATCTTTTCCCGGTGATTTCTTCTTTTTTTTAGGGTATTCATTGCCTGTTCCATTTCTTCCATTGTTAGATTTTCCATCATATATTCTGGTGCTGTCTCTGTATTACTATGATGTATCTGTTTGTCTGTGGTTGCTTTCTTCTGTTCGGTTGTAATATCAATGTGGTTTGCATTGGCATAGTGTTCCATTAGTGCATTTGCAGCCTTTTTTCCTGTAAGAAAGGCATTTCCTTGTTTAATTGTTATTTGTTTGCTTCTAGGTCCTTCATTGTTCATGGCTTTCACTAGTTTCCATAGATTGTTTCCATCCCTGTCAAAATTCAGGTTTTCTGTTTTTTCCTTCCAACAATCTCTTGTTGTTTGATTTACTGTTCTCTTATATTTTGCTGTGATGGCTTTGAGAGAGATGTTCGCTTCAGTTGTTTGTTCTCTCTCTGCTGTCTTCCTGGCATCTTCAACTTAGTCCTCCAAAATTTGTAGTTCTTCAGTCCAGTATGGTTTGTAATTTTTCCACGCTCCTCTTGGAATAGACTCACTGGCCGCCTGTATTATTGCTCTGTTTAGACTTTCCACCATTTGCTTAATGTTGCCATATTGTGTATTTATGTTTTCACAATATTGTCTGTTAGTATGGCAAATCTGTCCCAATCTGCTCGTTTGTAATTCCAGCGGGGCAAAGGCTTTTGCTCCTGTGGAACATACTCCATATTCATTGCAAGCTTGATTGGTCTGTGGTCACTACCTGCTAATTGGTCAAGCACATGGCGATTGATTTTGTGGAGGATGTTTCCTGTGCAGAAAGATAAATCTGGAGTATAAGTGGTAAACCATCTTCTGGAGTAGAAGCTTGGTGTGTCATCAACTTTGTTGAGTAGATGGAGATTTGAGTCTCTTTCCCAGTCCTCCACTTCATCTCCTCTTTTGTCAGTATCTGGGTATCCCCATTGTTCTGAACGGCTATTAAAGTCTCCGACAATAATGCAGTTTGTGTCAGTTATTTTCATGTTTGAGAGTGTAAGGTCCTTATCTGCTGGGCTATACAGATTGTAATTTCTTATTTTCACGTCCTTTATCATTATATCAACACCTATAATTTCCATTTGGTTGTCAGAGATCACAGATACTTTGTTGCAAGGTATTGTATTTTGTGTAAGTATTAGAACTCCTTCTTTGTGTCCTTGTCCGTCGAAACGTGTGGCCTGGTATCCTCTACTGAGAATTTGTGATTGGCGTTGAGGTGTGTCTCTTGAATGCATACCACATCTATTCTTCTTCTTCGTTCATCCGGAGTTTTTTTTCGGATGTTATTGCGTTGTGCCTGTTTACAGCAGAGCTGCGTTCTTGCGCCGTTAGGCCGACACATCCGACTTCTGCGGGCATTTGTTGACCGAGTTAACCTTCCCGGTCATCTATTCTATCTGTATGAAGACGCTTTGTTAAGGAGACTTTCTTGTTATAAACTCCTTCAGCATTCCACTGTAGTATGTTGAGTGTCCGGGGTGTTTGGTCAATAGCTCTTAACCTACTCCTCTGTGCCTTGACTCAACAGCACAGGGGAAGGTGACCACCAGTAGTCATGGGTGGACCCCCTCGAGGCAGGAGGCCTGGAACTATCACCACCTGATGGGACTTCGCGGGATTAGCACCATAACGATTAATTTTCATCTGTGGCATCATGAAATGATAAAGTTACATTGCACTGCTTTGTCAAGCCTGTGGCTCAGTACATCCGATTTCGACAAGCATTTATTCGGGATGCTTTCCCTAGCCTTTGACTATCTCCAGTCTACCTACAAGGCAGCAGGTTTGTGTGTCTCTTCGTCTGATCCCTCTCCCTTGTCTCCCTTGACCTGTTCGACATGGGTCACCCTACCAGTAGCTGTGCTACCGTCGGCATAGCTCTTGGGGTCATTGGAACGCGCAAGCCCCTCTACCTTGTCAAAGTGGACACACGGCAGAGGGGCAGTCCGGTATGACATCATACTGATGTTGGACAACAGGATGTCTTCATCCGACACACACAACATCACGCTGGAGTTCACAGCCAGCAAACTCAAGCAAGCACCATTGCTGACTCAGTTGTTTCATCTGGTCCTCTCACTGGATGAAAAATATGAATATAAACAGATCTGAATCAGACCACCACCTGCCTGGGAAGGTTAACCTGGTTAACAAATGCTCACAGAAGTTGGATGTGTCGGCCGAAAGGCGCAAGTATTGCAGCTGTTTTAACGGACACACCGTAATCACGCTCGAAAAAAACAACACTCAGGATGGAAGAAGACCACCAACTTTCAAGGCACCAACAAACATTTTTGTTGTGCCAAACTAGCCAGCATGGATTGTATACATAAACGAATCCATGTGTGGATCCGAGGTAGCAATGGTAGCATAGTGGCTAAATGCTGGTGTGGATGCTAGGTAGCCATGGTAGCATAGTGGCTAAATGCTTGTGTGGATCCGAGGTAGCAATGGTAGCATAGTGGCTAAATGCTTGTGTGGATGCTAGGTAGCCATAACATAGTGTCTAAGGGAGTCTTCGTGGCGAAGTGCTCAAGCCGTTTAACTCGGGCTCCGAAGGTTTTGTGTTCAATTCCAGGCCGCGTCCTTCGGTTCACTAGTTAAATTTTTCGGAGACTCCTGTGGGTCGTCGCTAGAGCTACGGAGTTCGTGCTTTGTGTGATGCTTTCCGTGCTGCGGAAAGAGGCCGAGCCATATGGGATAAAACCCGGTGCAATGAAGTCGACCCTGTCGACTTTTAAGCTTTAAACAGTGGCTAAATGCTTGTGTGGATGCTAGGTAGACATAACATAGTGGCTAAATCTATGGTAGTACAGGGCTAAATGTGTGTGTGGATGCTAGGTGGTCATGGTAGCATAGTTCTAAATGCTTGTGTGGATCCGAGGGAGCCAAGGTTGCATAGTGGCTAAATCTATGGTAGTATAGTGGCTAAATGCTTATGTGGATGATTGGTAGCCATGGTAGCATAGTGGCTAAATGCTTATGTGGATGATTGGTAGCCATGGTAGCATAGTGGCTAAATGCTTATGTGGATGATCGGTAGCATAGTGGCTAAATGCTTGTGTGGTTCCTAGGGAGCCATGGTAATATAGTGGCTAAATCTATGGTAGTACAGTGGCTAAATGCTTGTGTGGATGCTAGGTGGTCATGGTAGTATATTGTCTAAATGCTGTCTGATGGTTGTGAGTTCAAATCTGCATTTAGGTGAAGTTGTAAAGTTGACCAGGGTTATCAAGTCGACCCAACCTGCCATCGGTACCTGGAATTGTTTTGGGAAGTAAAGGAGGCCACTATGATACTGCCCACATCACCCACTCAGCGCTGATTGGTCTATACAGATATGGGTTTAGCACCATGTATCCCGTATATGTGAAGGCTTGTAAAACATTCCTTTATTATGTTGAGTCGAGGAGGAATGCTCATCTGAAGGCCATAGATGAATTAAGCTGCTAGATCCGTCAGAAATTCAATACAATCTATTTCCTTTATCATCACCCACCAGTGCCTTATCGGTTGGCGTGGGTGATAATGCCGCTCCAGAAATTTGTGTGTGTGTAAAACAGTGTTAGAATAAATGCAGTTTCAATCACTCTCAAATCTTGGCCCTAGAGCCGTACTAGTCTCGTAATTATTCATTCAATAGCATGTCCTTTGTAGAACCTCGCTCCCATAACAACCTTCCGGAAAACCTCTCGATCATAAACAAGATGTCCCGCGTCTGATACACCCATCTGGAGATCATCCGCCACATCCTGCACCCATCTTCTCTTTGGCTTTCCTCTTCCTCTCTTCCCAGGCATATACTCTTCCATTATTGTTCTCTCCAAACTTTCGTGACGTTTCAAGTGACCAAAATATTTTAATTTTCTTTGTTTTATCGTCTTTAATAGCCAACCTTCTTCAATATTCAACTCTTGAAGTATGGATGCATTTGTTCTTTTCTTTACCCAAGATATTCTTAGATCTTGTCTATAACATTTATATTCAAAGGCGTTTATGCGCTGTTCAGCTTGTTTAGTAAGTGTCCATGTCTCACAGGCGTATGTTGCAATGGGAAAGATGCATGCTTTTAAAAATCCAATTTTTGTAGTTCTGTCTGTTCCACTCCATAATTTATTCAGCTGTTTTAGTCTTTGAAGAGCATTTGATAGTCGCCGTTTAATTTCTTTCATTGTGTCACCGTTGTTGGTAATCAGTGACCCAAGATATTAAAAATTTCCCACCACCTCCAATTTTCCCCCATTAATGTATATTTCTTTCTCCATAGTAGTTTTATCTGTATGCATTATCTTTGTTTTTGCTATGTTGAGATATAAGTTGTGATTTTCACTATTCAATTGGGTTGAGGCTATTCGGTTTTCTATGCCATTCTGAGTTGTGGAGAGTAACACTGTATCGTCAGCATATCGAATCTCTAGTATGTCATGACCGCCGATATTTAGGGCATCATATAGCTCCCTGTTTATATCATCTCTTACATTTCTCATTATATTTTCGGCGTACAGGTTAAACAAATAGGGTGACAGCACGCAGCCCTGACGGACTCCTTGCTTGATGTCAAACCAATCTGATGCCTCGCCATCTATTCTAACTGCTGCTTGTTGGTCTAGATAGAGCATTTTTATGAGTTGTACTGCATGTGATGGAAAGCCCATATTCCTCATGATTTCCCAAAGTTTCTGATGTTGTACACGGTCAAATGCCTTTGAATAATTCACGAAACATGAGAATAGGTTTACATTAAATTCTCTGCACTTCTCTATTATTAAACGCATGTTGAATATGTGATCTCTTGTTCCTCTTCCTTGTCTAAATTCAGCTTGAACTACGTTAATCTCTTCTTCCATTTCCTTACGAAGTCTTCCCATTATGACCTTTAGTAGAATTTTACTTGCATGACTGATCAGGTCAACAGTTCTATAGTTGGTGCATAATTTCAGGTTGCCCTTTTTTGGTATTGGAATGAAGATAGTTCTCCTCCAATCTTTCGGCCATATACCATATTTCCAAATCTTTGTACATAATGCATGATATATATGTATGCTTTATTCTCCTCCTGCTTTAAGTAGGTCAGCTGGTATCTCATCACATCCAGGTGATTTACCATTCTTCAGGTTCTTTATAGCCCAAGCAATTTCATCTAATGAGGGTTCAGGTTCTGTCTCTGCTGTCGTTGGCTCATGTATCTCATTCATACCCTCACTGTCACTCGTATCATACATTCCACTGCAGTACTCCCTGCCATCTTTCTAGAATTTGTCTAGATTCGTAGACTCGTAACAATAGTTTCAATAATTCTCACAGACGCAGAGGTGTTTCCAAGGTACCAGGACCAGGTCCTATACTGGCCAAGACTTACTAATCCGTCCTAGCCGTGCGTCCTGTGCAACAGGTCCCTTCGGGGTCCTGGCTAACGTAGTAGGATCGATGATTATTTCGAAGTCGGAGAGTATCTGACTGCACGGCGAGGAACCACCAGTCTGCACACCAATAAGCCAGACATGGGACAACAGATACTTACGCAGACCTCAGCTCCGGTATGACATCACACTGGTGTTGGACAACAGGACGTCTTCATCTGGCATACAGGACTTCGCACTGGAGTTCACAAGCAAGCAAGCAATAATTCTCAAATCTTGACTATAAGGCCTTACTAGTCTCGTAAATACATATTCAATAATTCTTAAATCTTGACCTAAAAGGCGTTCTAATCTCGTAAATGCAGTTTCAATAATTCTCAATACACTAAAATCTTAACCATAAGGCCGTAAAAGTATCTTAAATAAAGTTTAAATAGTTCTCAAATCTTGGCCGAAACGCCGTACTGGTATCGTCAATTTAGTTTCAGTAATTCTCAAATCTTGGCCATAAGGCCATACTAGTTTCGTTAATACAGATTCAATAAAATAATTCCCATAAAAGTCGTACTAGTCTCGTAAACACAGTTTTAATAATTCTCAAATATTGATCCTAAGGCCGCACTAATCTCGTAAATAAAATTTAAATAATTCTCAAACCTAGGCCATAAGGTCGACTTGTTACGTAAATAAATATTCAATAATTCTTAAATCTTCGCCCTAAGGACGTGCAGTCTCGTAAATACAATTTCAATAATTCTCAAATATTGGCCCTAAAGCCGTAATAGTCTCGTAAATACAGTTTCAATAATTCTCAAATCGTGGCCATAAGGCCGCACTCCATGGCCAAAGGCTTGCGAACGCAGTTCGTGAACCGCTTACTAGGCGCTAGAAACTCTCCTGCAAACGATTTGTGCAGCAGAACGTGTCGCGGTGTGTTATAACGTGTAGGTATGGGAGCCGGTCGTTCAGAAAACAATGGCAAACTACTGAACGTAAAACTTGTCTAGTACATTAATATAGCAGCTGAAAATGCTGGTGTTGACTGCAGCGTCCTGTAAGGGATATGCAACATAAAAAAGTCAGTACTTGTCTCATAAATGCAGTTTCAGTAATTCTAAAATCTTTGCCATAAAGCCGTACGAGTCTCGTAAATGCAGTATCATTAATTCTAAAATCGTGGCCATAAAACCGTACTAGTCTCATAAATGCAGTTTCAATAATACTAAAATCTTGGCCATAAGGCCATACAAGTCCCGTTAATATAGTTTCAACAATTCTAAAATCTTGGACATGGCGGTGCTAGTCTCGTAAATAGTTTCAATAATTCTCAAATCTTGGCCATAAGACCTTACTAGTCTCGTAAATAGAATCCTGCTGGTGATGAGGGTTGAACTCAGACTAATCTCTGGAAAGTCCAGGAGAATAGCAGTAATAACGTGCTGACCATGTACAATGAAAAAAAAAGACGTATGTGTTGCTACTGGGAGAGAAAGAGGAGTGGGAGTTAGAGAGAGGGAGAGTGAGAGAGAGAGAAAGAGAACAAACACCGAAACATCGTAATACCTTACAAAGAAGAGGGAGAGAAGGGGGTTATGGAAAACAAACACTGACCCACTGTACATACTTTACAATTAAGAGATAGATAGATAGATACATATATATATATATATATATAGATATATAGATAGATAGATAGATAGATAGATATATAGATAGATAGATGGATGGATAGATAGATAGATAGATAGATAGATAGATAGATAGATAGATAGATAGATAGATAGAGAGAGAGAGAGAGAGAGAGAGAGACGGAACAATTACTAAGATATTACCCACCATTCAATGAAGAAAGAGAGAGAGAGAGAGAGAGAGAGAGAGAGAGAGAGAGAGAGAGAGAGAGAGAGAGAGAGAGAGAGAGAGAGAGAGGAGAGAGAGTGAGGGTGAGTGCGTGATAGGGAGAGTAGGGTAGATAGTACAGGAAAACAAAAACTGACATGCAACCAAGAGAGAGAGAGAGAGAGAGAGAGAGAGAGAGAGAGAGAGAGAGAGAGAGAGAGCAGACACAGATACACTATATACACCTTGTAATGAACTCAGCACAAGTGAAAACAAATCACAGTAGGGAAATGAGTAAAGTTAATTTCATATCCTTTACAGGACGTTGCAGTCAACTCCAGCAATTTTTACTATTGGATCTCTTGGCAAGTTTACGATCAGTAGTTTGCCATTACTTTCTGAACGATCGGCACGCATGCTATTTCGTAAAAAACCAACGCAAGGCGGTCTGCTGCCAAATCACCCGAAGCTGAGTTTCGAATACAGATATGGGAGATTACGAACTGCGCCCGTATCAACTTCGCCACCGAGTCGGCTAGGGAAATGAATAGGGAAAATAAATAGCAAGAATGCATACACGGTAATAAAAGAATGATGTCAAGCACATAAATAATAAATCAGCTACTGAATATCACAACACAAGAGATATAACCTTACGGTAAAAGTGGTGATCTTCAGGAACAATACACATCAGACTTTAAAGAAAAAAACGTAACAAATAAGTAAACTCGTCAGTCATAAAGTTTTAAATGTAAGTTATGCAAGGGACATAATTTTATGTATCATTTTTTTATCTAAGGGAAACAATCTACAATATATACATTTACTTAAGTTAAATAAAATGTTTATTATTTTTTGCAGATTCTTTCTATTTGTTTTACATTTTAATTTAAGGCATATGACTCGTTTTAAGCAAAATAAAAATTAATATCATTATTGAAAAATGTATTTAAACTTTTATATGAATATATAAATATAGTTAATTTATTTCGGAAAAACTTCATTGTGAATAATTGTATGTATAGTAAATAAGACATTTTACTATCGCTACGGAGTTCGTCTGCTTATGCAGATGAATTAATTTTATTTGAATGACCTGTTTCAGGTCAACCACAATTATAATGTAATATTCGTTGTCTTTCACATCAGTGTGTCCATTTAGTGAATTTATACGCAACATCTGCATATATAATCTTGCAGTATTTAGTTATTGGCTTGTATGTTTCGATGCATCTCGTCTGTTGCTCATTGTAGTTATATATCATAAATAATATTTAAGCTGAAATAATTAAAACATAGTTCCATTTTTGGAACGTCTGTTATTCCTTCGATAATTTCAAATTACCACGAACTCTTTCTGCTTGCACAAAACCGACTGGAATCGCCTAATTGCTATCACCGCACTATATTCATGTGGTTTTTTGGTTAGCCGTCTTAGGTGTTTGGTTGAAGGGCAGATTCTCTCAGCTCGAGTGGATTTGAAATAACTTAGGAAATCTCCCCACCCCCCTCCCGATCCATCCACCCGATTCTCAGTTGATAGTGGGAGGCCATGTGTCAGAAATTCAATACAATCTATTTCCTTTATCATCACCCACCAGTGCCTTGTCGGCTGGCGTGGGTGATCTCTGACGTCATTGTTTAGTTCGTGTGTTGACCTCCTTCCGTGCCATGACACAAGACTGTCAAGAATGATCTGACGCTGTCTTCCTCTGTCTCTCTTTCCGCGAATCTTTCCGGCTGTCACATGTTCCAGTTTTTGTCTTCTCATAATGTAACCAAAACAAAAACAAACAAACAAACCCATCTACTTTCTCATAGGTTGTCTTTCCAACCTAGCTTCTCTCAAACCTAAATAAATAAAAAAAAAAAAAAAACACCCCTATAATTCGAACCCTAGTTTGTCAAATAGTAGCTCAGCGTACTAGTCACACGACCACATACTCCTTATTTAAAAACTGTAAAATTCTACAGTTGTTAAAGCAATTTGAAATAGTACAGCACAGTGTTTTCGTGTGTGTAAAACTATGTGAGAATAAATGCAGTTTCAATCACTCCAATGTTAAATATTACATTATAATGGTAGTTGACCTGAAACAGGCCACTGAAATAAATTTTTTATGTTTTTAAATTTTTTTAAAAAATGTTAGCCTTTTGTTGTTATAAGGTATGATTTGTCTAGTTATTAGTCAGTCAGTTAGTTAGTTAGTTAGTTAGTCACGGTTCCAACTTCACAACAACGGGTCGTCACCATTATGCTCCGTTCCTGTGCCAGTGAATATCACATAAAATGCTCCCCACTGCCCAATGTGAAAAGTGGAAAAGACAGGAGTCTCGACAAACAACAGCTTGCACAGATACACTGCGCATAAAGCCGCCGCCAGAATGTCAACACAATAGACCCCCACGAAACATCCAGTTTATCTCTGATGGAATCGTCAGTCATTTTCCCATCTGGATGTTTCCTAGATGTTCACCCACACAGTCCACGAAAATACAGTTCATCGTCGATGGCAGTGGCAGTCAACCAGAAGCCCAGCAGCCACGCATTTCTGCATAAGGCAAAAACCGGTCAACTCTGGGACATAGCCAGCTGCCATCGCCCCGAACATGCAGTCACGTTCCAAAAAACCTCGGGCAGATTCAAAAGCATTTCACACGAAACTCACAGCTCACAGTGTCGCGCCACGCAGACAGTCAGTAGTCTAGTCAAAGTTAACAAATTACGAGCAGCCAACTCATTATTACCTAATTACGAGTTAAAACGGGTACAGGCAAGAGGACTGATTTCAACACACTGGGTTTTATACCATCTGGCGTGGTCTGTGTGTGCGTGTGTTTGTGTGTGTGTGTGTGCATGTGTGTGTGTGTGTGTCTGTATGTGTCTATTTCTATGTCTGTATGTGTGTTTCTCTCTCTGTCTCTCTCTCTCTCTGTCTCTCTCTCTCTCTTTGTCTCTCTCTCTCTCTCTCTCTCTCTCTCTCTCTCTCTCTCTCTCTCTCTCTCTCACCAGAATGGTAAGCCGAATGCCAAAAGTATTGCACAAAGCATAAGTCACAAGCTTCAGCTATGCCCCCCCCCCCAGGGGCCTTTGAAAAATTACACTTGTGGTGTGAGTGATGCAGCCCAAAACGGAACCCATGATCTATAGAACATGAGGGTGATGGCTTGACCACGTTATTGTGTAGATCCTGTCCAATTGCAAGTAGTCTAATGATAATTATTCAGTTAGTACTAGCCTAAAATAGTATCTAAATTTACCCGGGAAGGTTAACCCGGTCAACAAATACCTGAAGAAGTGGGATGTGTCGGCCGAAAGGTGCAAATATCGCTACCTTGCTGTAAACAGGCACAAAGCAATTGCATCCAAAACAACATTCCGGATAAACGGAGAAGAAGAAGAAGAAGAAGATGAAGAAGAAGAAGAAGAAGAAGAAGAAGAAGAAGAAGAAGAAGAAGAAGAAGAAGAAGAAGAAGAAGAAGAAGAAGAAGAAGAAGAAGAAGAAGAAGAAGAAGAAGAAGAGGAGGAGGAGGAGGTGGAGGAGGAAAAGAAGAAGAAGAAGAAGAAGAAGAAGAAGAAGAAGAAGAAGAAGAAGAAGAAGAAGAAGAAGAAGAAGAAGAAGAAGAAGAAGAAGGAAGAAGAAGAAGAAGAAGAAGAAGTATTTAAACTGAGCAACAAACTTGGAATATTTAACTCCAATGTTAAATCAGCACTGTTGTATGGATCAGAAACAAGGATGACTACAACTGTCTAAGAAATTGCAAAGATTCATTAAGTGGTGCCTGCATAGCAAAGTGGACTAAAAGTTATGACAGAAGCACCAATGTAGAGAACACGGATAGACTAAACAAATTTTAGTGAACCAAGTGGTAAGGAAAAAGACACTGGATAGGACACACTCTGAGAAAACCTGCGGTCAGTATACCTAGACAATCATTTGTCTGGAACCCACAAGGCAAATCAAATAGTGGGAGACCTAAAAACATGTGGAGAGAGCAGGAGTGATAGCAAAAGACAGGAAGACCTGGCATGTTTTGATTGAGAGCCTATGCATCAATGGGGCAAATAAAAAAAAAAATGGTATCCAGGTGATACAGAAAATGGCCAGACACAAAATAGAACAGGGAGGCTCGGCAGAATGTATGTCTCTAAAACTACCATGGTGTCATTGAAACAGATTGGTTTTGTTTATTTCGGCTGGAGAAAATTAATTAAGATACTTCATCATTTGTTGAACTTAATTCTGGGCAGACTACAAAATCATATTACTAATCTGAGTTCAACCTGCAGCAGATACAATATGAGTATAAACACAGCCAAAACCGAAGTAATGCAAGTTAGCAGATCGCCAGGCCCACTAAATATACAGATAAATAACACACCTCTGAAACAAGTTAAAGAATTCAAATACCTTGGAAGTATGATCACAGAAGATGGCAGATTGGACAGAGAAATTGACATCAGATGTCAAAAAGCTAGTGCACTTACATATCAACTATCACCCTTACTGAAACATCCAAACATACCCATGTCCGCAAAACGACAGATAATAAACAGCATATTCACACCAACCCTATGCTACCAATCTCAAACCTGGACTTTATCCAAATTACACCTTCGCAAAATCAACACCTGCGAAATGAGATGCCTGAGGAGAGCTGCCAACTTAACAATCCGAGACCGAGAAAGAAATGCTACTATCAGACAGACTGTGGGATCAACACCTTGTGCCACATTTATTGACAGACAGAAGATCAAGTGGTTTGGCCATGTCATTAGAATGCAACATCAACAACTACCATCACTGGCCTTACATCAAAGATCATCTGCGACGAGACCACGAGGACGTCCAAGAAGAAAATGGATTGACGACATCAGAGACATTATACAACCTCACGGAATGACACTATTCAGTGCCGTCCACCGGGCGCTGGAGCGCAAATTATTCCTCCCCACGACGCTTGACGGCAGAAGTGGAAGATGATGATGATGATGATGATGATGATGAATTCTGTAGTATGCACCCGACGAGATACAGTGAAAGATAAAAAAAACGTTTTGCATATTCTTTACAGGATATCGCTGTCAACATCAGCATCTTTCCGCTGATTGTTGATTTCTTGGCATGATTACGCTCAGTAGTTTGCCATTTCTTTCTGAGCGACCGGTTCCATACCCTCATAAGTCACTGGCGCGACTCCTGCTTCCAATTCTCGTGCGTTCACGTCAACCACGAGTGTATTCGGGGTTACGGAGAAAGCTGCTAATGCCTCGACCAGGGAGGCCGACACAGTGAAAGATACATTGCATTAAATTGTTTATATTTGTATTTTCATTATTCAAATTCGCAAAAGGAAAACACTGTTTTAAGTAGTATGCCTATAACATAGAGCAAATGAAATATTCAAGAGAAATAAAGACATAAATTGACAAGTGGCCTAAAAATACACATAATGAAGAGAAGTATAGACAAACAGATAAAATACATTCGTTGAGTTCTCTTGGCATATATGAATATGCCTTGAAAAAAAAGACGTAAAGTTTACGTTCAGAAGTGCGTTAGCACTTTTTGCCATTGCTTTATAAATCAATTTTTAACACAAAACAAGAAGGATATTTAGTAAGAGGACAACAGGATTATCATATTATCGAAGTAGTAAATTAATGTGTAAGTTACTCTTCAGAAATAAAACAAAAAGTTCCCTAGGTTATACTGCCGCATACAATTGAGTGTATGTAATTTAAAATTTTATGAAAAATGAAAGTTTGTCAAAGGACTAAAGAAATATTCTAATATATTATTATAATATTGTGAATTTGAATTATTGCCCTTGGACAATTCATAGTATTATCCCCCTTATCCTACTATAGAAAATAAACACCACTTTAAAAAAAAAATCTAATATGAATATTCAATTATAATGCAATCAGTACTACTGTATGCATCAGGGATGTTGAAAATGATTACAATGTTTGCTAATAAACTACAAACATGTATTTATCATATGGGTGCTTGCACAAAATAGAAGAACTAAAATGATATAATAGAACTATCAAGGCCAGGCTGATGGAGAGACCATAACAAATTATTGTCCTGCGCACCACAATGGGAAACAATCTATTTATGCAACACTTGCACACAAAATTCAAGATGGGCGAATAAGTCATGTGCACATGTAGATTGGCGCCACATAAAACGTGACCACATACTCTGAATCTGCCCAGAAAACAGCATAGCTAGGCCAACCTTCTGGCCGAGAGAAACAACAGTGGAAGATACATTCTATGGACCACTGAGTGAACTAAAAAAAAAAAGACAGTTAAATTTATACAAGAGACAATAGTGCAGCTATAGACAAATTTCAAGTGAACGAAATAAAAAGAACTACCGTGGTGAAATATGGCAATGTATTGTGTTAATTTTGGTTGAAAAGATTCATGACTCCTTTTTGTTTCTGTAGTATGTGCCTAACGAGATGAGATACAGCGAAGTATGCCATGCAACATATTGTTTGTTCCTTTATTATTCAAATTCACAAACAAGAAAACACAATTCTGAATAGTATAAATGCCAGGAATTCAGTGCAAACTAAATAGTATAATAGTATAAGACCTAAAACTGGTTAAAAGAAATCAATACAAAAATTACTGAAAGATCTGTCTAAAACTGGTTAAGAGTAAACAATACAATATCAATGCAGCACCTTAACCAAATATATAATGGACATTTGATGTGTTCTCAGGGCACATTTAAATATGCCCGTACAATTTTTTTTTAAATTTTTTAAAAAATGTTTTATTCCTCCCCCCCCCCCCTCCTCCCGTTTATTCCATACAAAGCATTGTATATTTACAAGGTGTAATGCGTGTTTCTTTTGTTTGTGTATATTACAGAGCGTTGCCGTTTGTTAGTGTTAAATGTCACATGTGTTAAGAAAACAAATACATACATATACAGTTATGATTATATGACATTTATGGCATAGTTCATGTAAACGCACATTCCTCGCTTCATTCCCATCTCCACAAGCGGAAAGCATGTTAAGCTCACTCACTCACGCAGAGAGTAAACGAATCCATGTGTGGATCCGAGGTTGCCATGGTAGTATAGTGGCTAAATGCTTGTGTGGATCGGAGGGAACCATGGTAGTATAGCGGCTAAATGCTTGTGTGGATGTTAGGTAGACATGGGAGCATAGTGGCTAAATACTTGTGTGGATCCGAGGGAACCATGGTAGTATAGCAGCTAAATGCTTGTGTGGATGTTAGGTAGCCATGGTAGCTTAGTGGCGAAATGCTGGTGTGGATGCTAGGTAGCATGTTAGCATAGCGGCTAAATGCTTGTGTGGATCCGGGGGAGCCATGGTAGCATAGTGGTTAAATGCTTATGTGGATGCTAGGTAGCCATGGTAGCATAGTGACTAAATGCTTGTGTGGATGTTAGGTAGCCATGGTAGCTTAGTGGCTAAATGCTGGTGTGGATGCTAGGTAGAATGTTAGCATAGCGGCTAAATGCTTGTGTGGATGCTAGGTTGCCATAATATAGTGGCTAAATGCTTGTGTGGATGTTAGGTAACATGTTAGCATAGCGGCTAAATACTTGTGTGGATCTGGGGGAGCCATGGTAGCTTAGTGGCTAAATGCTTGTGTGGTTCCGAGTGAGCCAAGTTTGCATAGTGGCTAAATCTATGGTAGTACAGTGGCTTAATACTTGTATGGATGCTAGGTATTCATGGTAGTATATTGTGTAAATGCTTAAGTGGGTGCTTGGTAGCATAGTGGCTAAATGCTGTCTGATGGTTGTGAGTTCAAATCTGCATTGAGGCGGAATTGTATGTTGACTAGGGTTATCAAGTCGACGCAACCTGCCATCGATACCTGGAAATGTTTTGGGAAGTAAAGGAGGCCACTATGATACTACCCACATCACCCACTCAGCGCTGATTGGTCTATACAGATATGGATCTAGCACCATGTATCCCGTATATCTGAAGGCTTGTAAAACGTTCCTTTATTATGTTGAGCCGAGGAGGAATGCTCATCTGAAGGCCATAGATGAATTAAGCTGCTAGATACGTCCAGAATGTTGATACAGTCAGAACATATGAGACGGTAATGTTAATCTGCAGGATGGGGTTAGCCCGAAGACAGTGGCTGGTGTCTCTGGAGCGGTCACAGCTGGAAAATTTAGTTTAATTTTCGTGCCAGGAGATGCGGGTGTACAGGGAAATGAGCAGGCTGACAGGATTGCATGTGAGGCTAATGTGGAGGGCGGACGAGCCATGGACCAGGCTGATATACTGAATACTCTACGATACGTAAGTCGTTTGCGAGAACCAAGTGATGACTGTGAATCTACATCCATGGTCAGACTGTGAGAATAGCAAGTTAAAAGAGGTGTGGCCAAGCAAGAACACTACGCAGAAAGCCAAAGAAGATTAATAAACCAACATAGAACTGGTGAAGTCAGTCACTACACGCTGCGGGATTTACTCGGGGATGGGGGGGGGGATGGGGGTGGGGAAGGATTTGAGCACTTATGGACTGAATTGTTCGATGCGCAATGAGGATAATCTGTAGACTAACTAACTAACCTGTAGGAGATTGTGTGTTTCTTCCTGGCCACAATCAATCAATCGATCGATCAATCAATCAATCAATCAATCAATGAGGTGCCGACTTCACAATGAAGGTTGGCTGCAATGGATCTCCAACACTGCGATTACGACCCACTCTGAGGAACAAGCGCCTCGTAGTTAGTCAGGTCTTAGTCAGATATGACTGAGCTACCGTATGACAGTAGACGGTACTACCTGCTTTCTGTCAGCGCCGAATGGTGGGCGGCGCTTACCAAACCCGACACCCCACATTGTGCCAACGGCTTCGGGCGGAAGAGCGCAATTGGGAGGGTACTAGCCTTATCCTGGTGCGAGGAAATGCAACCCAAAGACAAAATAAGTCATGGCAGGGCAGACCAGGCCCTAAGCCTTGGTTGGCAGCTGGTCTAGGATCGAAGCTCCGACAGGCGGACAGTTAGAGCATTGCTTTGCTGATCCGGCAGCTTCTGCAGCTTGTCTTGTTCCAGATTATAGGTGTCAACTTTCCTCTGGAGTGAACTAGGCAGGCCGAGAGAGGGATCATGCTGCATGGGCAACACATGGTTTCTTTATTTTAGCCAAGGCTTTGTGCTATGGAGAGGCAATAACTCCATCCCTGGTCTTAACCGGTTTCGGAATCAAAGCGAGAGGCAACTGTTACGGGTTATAAGTCCTTGTCAGTTGGCGTAGACATGGGGCGCCACGCGTTGCCTCTGACGGTGGGAGACACCTACAGGTGTCACTGATCAGCTACCGCCCGCCTCAAGCTGGACAGCCTGCCTGCTTCAATGGGTGCTTGGGGCTAGGACAAAATCTGAATCGCAGGCTGTAAAACCAATGCACCAGGTACTAATAAAAAGAATAGAAACCTCAAGCTACGGCTTGCAACCTGGAACGTGAGAACCATGTGTCCAGGATTTTCCACTAACTTGACAAATATTGACGATGTGAGAAAAACGGCTGTGATTGATGCTGAACTCGATCATCTTAACATTGATATTGCTGGCCTGCAGGAGACTCGCCTCGCTGAGGAAGGGTCACTCAGGGAAAACAATTACACCTTTTTTTGGAAGTGAAGAGGGCAGGCAGAAAAAAGGCAACATGGTGTGGGCGTTGCAGTGAAGAATTCGCTACTGGGAATGATTGATATCCCAGCTGGAGGTAATGAAAGATTATTATCACTGCGCTTGGCAACCTCCTGTGGATTTGCCACCATTCTCACTGCATATGCACCGACACTCGCTTCCTCTGATGATGTGAAGGATATGTTCTATGAGCAGCTAGACTCTGCGATCAAGGCAGTTCCAAAATCCGACTACATTTATATGCTCGGTGATTTCAATGCTCGTGTGGGCAAGGACTCGAGTTCATGGCCAGTGTGCCTTGGAAAATACAACATCGGTCGCATGAATGATAATGGGCAAAGGCTGCTGGAGCATTGCACTAGAAATGACCTATGTATTACAAACTCCTTTTTTAAAACAAAAGAGATGCATAAGGTCACATGGAAACATCCAAGATCCGGCCATTGGCATCAGCTGGACTTCATTATCACACGGAGACAACATCTGAACCATACATCATTAACTCGAAGTTACCACAGTGCTGACTGTGATACAGATCATTCTTTGGTTGTTGCAAGGGTTAGACTGAGACTAAAGAGAATCTACACAGCTAAACACAAGTCTAGCCCCAGAATTAATATTACTAACACTCACGATCCTGGAAAGTGCTTTGAATTTCAACAGCAACTTGAAGACGCTTTCAATGATACATCAGAAAATTGTATAGTAAATGATAAATGGAGTAAACTTAAGGAAACTATTTATAAAACAGCGGTAGAGGTTTACGGCATTGTGGATCATAAGAGGCAGGACTGGTTTGCGGTAAACAGCCAGATACTGCAGCCCTTGATTGATAAAAAAAGAAGATAGCTCTCTTAAGAAACAAGGAAAGACCAACGCGTAACACTCTGAGTGAGCTGAAGCAAGCAAGGAAGGATGTACAAAAGGCTGCCAGGCAGTGTGCGAATGACTATTGGATCAAGTTATGTGAGTCCATTCAAATCGCAAGTGATAAGGGAAACATCAGAAGCATGTATGAAGGGATAAAGAAAGCCTGTGGTCCAATGATCAAAAGAAGTGCACCGCTGAAAACCTTGACTGGAGAAATCATCACTGATAAGAAACAGCAGATGGATAGATGGGTCGAGCACTATTTAGAGCTTTACTCAAGTGAGACCAAGCTAGCGGATGATGCCCTCAACGCCATAGAGGCCCTACCAACTCTTTACCACCTGGACACACTTCCCACTATAACAGAAGTTAAGTGTGCTATAAATGAGCTTGCATCTGGCAAGGCTCCAGGTAAGGATGGGATTCCAATAGAGGTGATCAGGAGTGGGCAAGACACACTCGCTCTACAGATCCACCAGCTAATAGAGCTATGCTGACGAGAAGGACAAGTCCCACAGGATTTCAAAGATTCAAACATCATAACGCTGTACAAGAACAAGGGAGATCGGAGCGACTGTAACAACTATAGGGGTATCTCACTTCTGTGTATTGTTGGGAAAGTATTTGCCAGAATTGTCCTGCACAGACTTCAAGTCCTGGGAGATCAAGTCTACCCCGAATCACAGTGTGGCTTCCGTCAGAACCGGTCTACCATTGATATGATATTCTCATTGCGACAGATGCAAGAAAAATGCCGGGAACAAAATCAGCCACTGTTTATTGCCTTCATCGACCTCACAAAGGCATTCGATTTGGTCAGTCGTGAGGGTCTGTTCAAAGCACTAAAGAAGATTGGCTGCCCACCAACTCTTCTGTCCATTGTGGAATCGTTCCACACAGGCATTAAGGGTATAATCAAGTTTGATGGCTCAACTTCAGAAGAGTTTGAAATCAAGAGTGGAGTTAAGCAAGGCTGTGTGCTAGCACCCACCCTCTTTGGGATATACTTTTCACTTCTACTGAAATATGCCTTTCGTTATCAGGATGATGGTATATACATTCACTCACGCTCAGATGGTGGCCTTTATAATGCTCAGAGATTGAAGGCCAAGACCAAAATTAGCAGGGTACTAATCAGAGAGTTGCTTTTTGCGGATGATGCTGCGATTACGACCCACTCTGAGGAAGAATTACAACGTCTACTATCTGCATTCTCCAATGCTTGTTCTGAATTTGGTTTAACAATTAACAAAAAGAAGACACAGATTATGTCACAAGGTGCACATGGTGTACCATCAATCTTTATTGACGACGCCGAACTGGAGATAGTAGACCATTTTACATGTCTAGGATCAGAGGTAAATAGCAAATTATCCCTCGATCAGGAAATCAACATCAGGATTGGCAAGGCAGCAACAACAATGAACATGTTAGCAAAAAGAGTCTGGGAGAACAGGAAGCTTACTGCCAAAACAAAAGTCCTCGTCTACCAAGCCTGTGTCCTTAGTACTCTTCTTTATGGCAGTGAAACCTGGACAACTTACTCACGCCAAGAGAAACGTTTAAACAGCTTTCATATGCGGTGTCTGCGAAGAATACTTGGTATTAAGTGGCAAGACAAAATCACAAATACTGAAGTATTGGAAAGATCAGGTTGTGTGACGGTGTATTCCATGCTCAGTCTTCGTAGACTTAGATGGATAGGACACGTTAGGAGGATGGATGATGGTAGAATACCAAAGGACATCTTTTTTGGTGAATTACAGACGGGTAGGAGATCTCAGGGTCGGCCTCTACTACGATACAAAGATGTGTGTAAGCGGGACATGATTGATACAGCCATTGATAATGCACATTGGGAGCACGTCGCCGCTGAACGTATTGCATGGAGGGCAACTATCAGAAACGGAATAAAGACAAAGGAGAAAATGATTGCAGATAAAGCACACACAGAGCGTGAGAGACGTAAGATGGTGCAAAATGGTGGAAATGACCATGTTTTCACATGCACCTACTGTGGGCAAACATTTGCAGCAAGAATTGACCTTACCAGCCACACTCGCCACCGCCATGGATCGTAGTTATTAAGCCTTTTTAAAGCACAATGTACCAAACTATCGTCTGTCAAGACGGAAAGGTGCCAATGATGTTACCTCGTCTACCGTTATGTCCACATCCATGTAAAAGCCCTCTATTTGTTCGTGTTATATTTCTCCTGTCTCTTCTATGAATTTTTCTCGTCTCATTCTCTACTGCTCTAACAGTGCCTTGTTGGAGCTGACTTCGTAGAAGTACTTCCCAAAGGCGTCTGCTTGTTCTTGTTCTGATATCGCTACTGTTGGGATTTTTATTGTTACAGTCTTGCTCTTTGTGTGGTTTCTTTTAATGGCGTTTATTTGTTCCCATACTTCTTTTGTCTTTTTTTTTCTGACAGTACTTCTTCTATGCTATTTCTTTGTTTTTTTTTAATCCTACTGTTGGCTTCGTTCCTAACTTTGTTGTATTCGTTATAGTTTTCCTCTGAACTCATTCTTCTGTATTGTTTAAGTGCCCTCTTTCTTTTTTTCCAGGGCTTCTGAAGTTTGGGTTCCATCTAGCTGGCTTTTTGTTCCACTTCGTTCCGGTTGACCGCGTTCGAGATATGTCATTCATCAGGAGCGCTGGTATATTTTTACTGGGTATGTGTTTTATCGCGGCCCGGAGAATGCACTTGGTTATTCTTTCAGTGTATTTTTCTGTTTTCCCCTTTTGTCTGGTCTATCTCCATCCCTTCTGGTTCTTCTCTAAATTTATCCCATCACTCATTCTTAAAGCCGAATGACGGTTTATTGCTTTCTTGGCTCTTCTGTGCTAATGTGTTTATATCAGTGAGAATCGGTAAGTGGTCCCTGTTGGTATCCTCTTTTACCTCCCAGTTGCTCCTGATAAGGTCCGGTGTAACTATTGTTAAGTCGATAGCTGTGTCATATATTCTTGGGTTTGAGTCTATTCGTGATATCGATCCGTCAAGTACCGTCAGCTGGTTGTTTTCTATAAATTCTACCAGTTTAGTTCCCGCTGCGTTGCTTGTTGTCCCACCCCACATTTGATGATGGCAGTTAAAGTCGCCGACTATTATTGTTGCTGTTTTGATTCTTTTCTTTAACTCTGATAGGTCTTCTTTTTCAATTATTCTTCTGGGGCAGTAGATGTTGATGATGTTTAGGTTGTGTGGTTTGCTTGCTATGTCCACCGTAATGCCCTCAAGATTGGTTGTTCTAAACGTCGCGTTTGTTAGTATTTGTAATTTATCCTCGACGAGTAGGGCCACCCCGCCCCCTACTGTTTCCGTTCTGTCGTTTCTGAGGATGTTAAAACCATTGCAGCTGTATCTGTCTTTAAGTTTGAGGAATGTTTCCTGCAGAGCGTAAATGCTGTTTTCTCTCCGCAATTTTCCCATGATGCTGGGGAGGTTTGCTTTCATGACCTTGTAGTTCCATTGCACTAGTCTAATATTTTCGTTCCCCAAGGTTTTAGTTGTGGTTGAGTTAATGATTATGTTGGTTGTTCTTTTTAATTTTCAGACATTTCGCTCTCATCCTCGCTTGTTTCAGCCAGGATTTCTGCTAGTATTTCAGGGAATTCCTCATGTGAGATTCGGCCGTCTTTCGCTCGGTTACATAGTTTTGTTAGTACGTTGACGATTTGATCTTTTTTTAGGTCGATTCTGCACTGCTTGAGTGAGTGTCTTTATATCTGCGTCGATTTCTCTCTTCCATTTTTTAATGTCCGGCTGCCTCCTTTTCCAACTCTCTGGTTGTCCTGTTTTTATGTCCTTTATTTCTACCTTCATCTGTTCTGTATTCGAGATGTTTTTGTGTAGTTTTTGGCTTGTTATGGTCATTTCCAGGGTAAATTTTTCTACCTTTAGTTTGAGAGTGTTGTTCTCTTTTATCTGGTTCTTTAGCTCTGCTTTGTTGGCCTCCAGCTCTTTAGCCATTTTACGTGTACGGTTTATTTCGTCTTCGATTTCTTTTTTGGTGGTTTCTATTTGTTTTATTTTTTTTTAAAAATACTTTTATTGAGTGTCAAACTTTCTGCATTTGTATTGTTAGTATTTTAACAGGCGTGCTGCGTGTATGGTATTTGTGTAGGTCTGTTTAACAGGGCGTTTGTGTGTCGAATCGGTGTGCAATGCATTTCAACATCAAATTACGAAGTATATTTACATAGTATGCATAAAGTATGAACAAAAAAAAATTAACTTAAGAATGTCCTTTTGTGATGTTGTTTCCCCGAGAAGAGAGTGGGATCAACATGCACATCTTTAAACTGATTATCTGTTGGGATTATTGACTGACTTTTCGTCTACACTCCTCTCTTCTGTCTTCCCTTCCATATATCTCTTTCTTTCACTCTCTCTATTATTCTCTCAACACATACTTCGACAACAGTTCTTTTCCACATTAAATAAAAGATTTAATTTAAAACTATGTCTGGTGTATGGGTGGATATTGTCTGTGTAGTTGCTAGTGTATTCTATTGTTGGTGACAGAATGAACTCAGAATGTCTATCAGCGGTATCTTCTCGCCAGTCATTCTTCACGATTACAGGACATCACATCAAACAGGACAGAGCTCACCCGGGATGATCCGTAGGCTTGAGTCTGATGGTAAATCCGTTAGTGAAATGAAAACAAACTGTTCACCACTGAGTCACCGTATTGCTATAAAAGTCCCGTAAGTTTATGACTGTGCCCAAATCGGTTTCATGATATTAAGTATCCATCATCGAGAAAAAACACCACATTGTCAATGTTCTTCCTATTGTCTATTATGATTATCACTATTGTCTTTGTCTATTCCTTCTACTCTATGTATGCAAGTCGTATGTAGGTTGAAGTCTCTGCTTGCCCCACCTTAACATCTCTTTCTGTTTAGGAGCCCCAGTGGTATATGAGTGTTAGCATACAGTCTTCTGTATTTTACTGGATGTTAGTATTTGTTCATCTGAACAACCTGTTTAGGTTCTTTCTGGATCTAAGTATGTACTTTATTGGTTCAAGTAGAGTATTTTTTCCTTTCTTCTCTAATGTCCCTAGAAACTGGGAACCTGTGGATGAATATAACAAGTCGAGTGGTAAGCGTCCGCCCCTTACTCCTAACTTATGCAAGTGTCCTTCTCCAGCCATAATGACAAGGCTTTCGAAGTCACCATCAGCATAAGACATAAAAATTCACCTCAGTCTAAAACACCCACTAATAATATGTAATGATAAAGGTAATACACGCTCATCTATATTCCTATTCTAAAACTATATTTTAATATACCTTATACACATCTATGTTCCTTTATAGAATTAATGTAGATCCACGAATCGAAATTAATCCGCAGCCAAGCACTTTATCCCATTATAAGGGAGGATATTTCTTTTCATTACAGGACACATAATTCTATCTTTCCGTCCAGTTGGGGAACACACACTAAACTGACACAAAGAAGTGGCCACTCTCTTTAGATCATCTTTGTCCCATCGTCCTTGACATTGCTGGACAAAGCAAATTCAGACTTCATTATCCCTTGTCAGTGGAAAATTTCTGATCTCGAACTTTTCCGTTGTTTAATACAACCAAACCGCATTCTGCTGTCCAGTCTTAGTCGCAAACCTACCTCCAGAACGCAATAGGCTGGTCCATGATACTGTCTGTCTTTGTAGCAAACCAATTTTTCCACTCTACATGTCACCTGTGTTGTAGTCGACTCTCCCGCCTTGACCTACATACACATGCGATGGTCAATCCTTTGTGGTTATCCTTCTGTTTCATTAACCCTTCTCCCACCTCAGCCTTGTCTGTGATCACCTTCTTATGATGCATTGTATACAGTCGTCGATCTGGGAATCACTAACATTCAGCATTTCACGACATAGGCCCCCTCTTAAGAGATTAGACCGCGTCGAATCTTTCTCGCTGTAGGTTTGATTCCCATGATCCACAACCCTAATCTACTTCCTCCGGAGCTGGATGTCTGGATAAGAAATCTGCTCCTACATTCTCCTTTCCAAGGATGTATTCCACAGTGAAGTCCAGATGCAGCAACAACGTCCATCACATCCACCGTGCGTTGAGCTTCTGCTAAGTAGCTATTAACATCACGTGTTGATGATATGATTGGATCCTCACATTGCTCACTTCATTATCCAGTAGGCGCTCTAGTTGACCCCCTACTATACTACTAACGACTGAAACTAGTGTTGGCTCCTCGCTCCTGTACGTCCAGTCGACCTGCTTTCGACTTGCGTCAGCGACGGCTCACAATACAAACGGATTGTCCCATCCTGATTGTAACACTGCTTCCATGTCCTCTTAGTTTCCCCCGGCTTTGCCTCTGGGGATGCTCCGCCTCGTCCTCGTCGGACCGAGTCGTCTTTCCCAAACCTCCTGGACTTTTGTTTCCAGGACCATCTTGGGCGATATTGTACCTGGTCAGCCAATCTTTGGTTGGAGTCCTGGGTAATTCTCGCCTTTCCCGACGTTACCTGCCCCTTCTGAACTTGGTTACCGGTGAAACTTTCACTCTTGTCCTTTCCCTGACTTGTGATTTCCCTCCTCCTGTCGTTGGGTAAATCTGACCTATCACGTACTGTCCCATAGGTCCTCCTATGTTGTACTGGCGATCTCTGGTCTTCGTCTGGACTGGTAACCTTTGTCCCAATAGCTGCCATCACCATAAAGTGCGAAGCTTTACTCCCGGATCTCTCTTCATATTTCCTAATGAGATGTCTAGGGAGATTTTTCTTCTCTTCCCCGATCCGTATTTTGTAGATGTTCTTGGACACCACCTTTTCCACAGGATAAGGTCCTTTCCATCCTACTTGGAGTATATTGGTCTCTGCTGGACTCCACACTTCCACTTTGTCTTCCACTTTAAGAGCTACTTTCCTCTTAATTCGCTTGTTGGGTGGTGCTCTCTGGCACTCCGAACAAGACTTCACCCACCGGCGTACATCTCCGGTCATTCCTGGCCAGCAATAATGGCCCGATATTTGCTGCAAGGTCTCTCTGACACCCATATGTCGATTCTCGCCTATGATGTGTCCACTCTGAAGAATGTGAGGACGGTGGGTCTCTGGAACCACCCACTGCTCGTGCAAGTTATCTCCCCTCCCAGCTCTCCGATAGAGTAGTTGATTCTTCAGAAAGTACTGTCCCCGTTCTGGTGGCTCAGCACTTCTTTGCAGCTTCCTGTAGCAAGGATGCAACGTAGTATCCTTCCTCTGGGCAGTATGCAATTCTCCTATCTCTGAGTTGTCGCATAGTGTCTCTGCCTCTTTTTCCTTCCCTTGAGATCCACTGACTACTGTTCCCTTGTGGGTTTGCTGTTTGGGCATCCCCAAAAAGACATATTTCGTGCCAATGATCATTGGAAATAAGGAGTCAGATAATACAGCAGCTGGAATAATGCCCGTGACGTACCTGGATTTAATCTCCACCTTGGCGATTGGCAGCGTCATGGTAACAGCACTCCTCATTGCCGGCTGTATTTCTATGGTCTCCCCTGTAAGTTGGTCTGGGCTTACTAAGCTGGCGTCCACCACCGCTTCCCCATCCAATCCTGTATCGTATAAACATTGGACTGGTTGTCCATTCACCTCAATCAGTTCCACCACAGGTGGTCTCTCTTGGTCCTGAGTGTCTTTCATCTCCTTGACCTTTTCCTTCCCTTCCTCTTTTGATTCCTCGAGGTTGGTTATGCAATTGGCGTGTTTTGCCTTGCATCTGCAGTCCACAGTATTATGTGTTATCGACTGGCATTGTGTGCATCCTGTTCCTTTCCTAGGTTTCCGTGTGTCCTTTTTGTTCCTTTCTCCTTCGCCGACCTCAGCCTTGTCTGTGATCACCGATGTAGGAATCACTTTGCATGCTGCGAAGTAAGAACTTTTAGGTTTCGATCTGCAGTCTTTTGTGTTGTGCGAGGCCGCCTTGCAAATCGAGCACCACTTCTCGGACCACGGTCGTTTCGCTTGAGAATTCGAGTTGCTCTGGTTTCCTACCTTCACCTTCTCTGAACTCTCCTCTGTGTGCTTTATATAAGGTTCCACTTTTTCTCCTTCCCAGTTTTTAGGTTTCTTTTTCTCTTGTTTTTCCTGACCTTTGGTTTCAGTACTTAGTTCCGCCGCTTCACCATGTACTTCCACGAATCGTTCCGCCAGCTTGTTCACCACATCAATTCGTTCCGCCCCTTGTTCTCCCAAGAAGGTTCTGAGAGGTTTCGACATTTGCTTTCGCATTTGGTCTACCACCATCATCTCTTCGAGACTCTCATAATCCCTCTTGAACTCTGCCAAGTCCATCCATTTCTGGAGATAGGATTTCAGCCTTAGACTGTAGGCGGCGAATAGCTCTCCCGGCTCTCGTCTAGACGATCTAAACTTCTTCCTGTACGTTTGTGCTGTGATGTCAAAATGCTTCATCAAAGCAGCTTTTAATTCCTCGTAATTATTTTCCTGTCCTGGTGGTAAGCGTGTGTACACTTCAAATCCCGAACCGACTAATCCCTGTGATAGTTTAAGAGCCCATCTGGTCCGATCCAGCCTCATAGCGATTGACATTGCTTCGAAACGAGATGCGTATTGATCAAATCTTTCTTTAGACTGATCGTAGACAGCTAAGGGAAACTTCATGGCATGGTAACCATGTCCACTCATATGGGTTGCACCCGGTGAAGAAGAATTTCCTTCCGCTCCATCTATTTCTCCCTTAGTTTGTGTCTTGAGTTCTAGCTCTTTCATGCGATATTCATGTTCTCTGATCTTGTTGGCTTCCTCTGCTTGCAACCTCTTGTTGTCCTGTTCCAGTCCCAGTCTCCTGGTCTCCTGTTCCAGTTCCATTCGTTTCAATTCCAACTCAGTCTTACGGTCTTCTCTTTCCGCTTGACGAATCTCTCTCTCTCGTTCTTGTATGTAATCAGTTAGCTCTGAACCAGCTAACCCAATTGCCTCCCCGTTGGCCTTCAGTTCGGCTGTAGTTACTTTAGGAGTTGCCATAGTTACAGCAGATAAGTCAGCACGTTGAGTAAAGACACCCCAAGGCAGAAAAGAATACTCACTATAAACAGATAATCTACCTAGAACCTATATCCTTAATCTATGTCTATTTAATATAATAAATCTACAACACCACACAGTACATCACAACCACTCTCTCATCCACAAAAGGCGATATAGGATAAAGACTTATGTAGACGTGTGACCGTGTGACTAGGTATGTAATGTGTCTTACCACCTATCCACATTCACTCTGTCTGGAACTTTCTCACTGTAAAGTCACCAGCCTTAATGAAATGTTTCTACCATCCATGTAATGGCACCATATATCCAATGGACGTCCTTCCATTAAAAGTCATCAATATATACTTATATTTATTCCAATCCGTATGTCCCAACATGTAGGTACTCCGCTATGCCTGTGCCAATATACAGGTACCTCTCTCTGTGCATATGCCTTGTTATGCCTTAGGTCATATGAGTATATGTATGTATCCCGCTTGCTCCACCAATTATGTGATGTTGTTTCCCCGAGAAGAGAGTGGGATCAACATGCACATCTTTAAACTGATTATCTGTTGGGATTATTGACTGACTTTTCGTCTACACTCCTCTCTTCTGTCTTCCCTTCCATATATCTCTTTCTTTCACTCTCTCTCTATTATTCTCTCAACACATACTTCGACAACAGTTCTTTTCCACATTAAATAAAAGATTTAATTTAAAACTATGTCTGGTGTATGGGTGGATATTGTCTGTGTAGTTGCTAGTGTATTCTATTGTTGGTGACAGAATGAACTCAGAATGTCTATCAGCGGTATCTTCTCGCCAGTCATTCTTCACGATTACAGGACATCACATCAAACAGGACAGAGCTCACCCGGGATGATCCGTAGGCTTGAGTCTGATGGTAAATCCGTTAGTGAAATGAAAACAAACTGTTCACCACTGAGTCACCGTATTGCTATAAAAGTCCCGTAAGTTTATGACTGTGCCCAAATCGGTTTCATGATATTAAGTATCCATCATCGAGAAAAAACACCACATTGTCAATGTTCTTCCTATTGTCTATTATGATTATCACTATTGTCTTTGTCTATTCCTTCTACTCTATGTATGCAAGTCGTATGTAGGTTGAAGTCTCTGCTTGCCCCACCTTAACATCTCTTTCTGTTTAGGAGCCCCAGTGGTATATGAGTGTTAGCATACAGTCTTCTGTATTTTACTGGATGTTAGTATTTGTTCATCTGAACAACCTGTTTAGGTTCTTTCTGGATCTAAGTATGTACTTTATTGGTTCAAGTAGAGTATTTTTTCCTTTCTTCTCTAATGTCCCTAGAAACTGGGAACCTGTGGATGAATATAACAAGTCGAGTGGTAAGCGTCCGCCCCTTACTCCTAACTTATGCAAGTGTCCTTCTCCAGCCATAATGACAAGGCTTTCGAAGTCACCATCAGCATAAGACATAAGAATTCACCTCAGTCTAAAACACCCACTAATAATATGTAATGATAAAGGTAATACACGCTCATCTATATTCCTATTCTAAAACTATATTTTAATATACCTTATACACATCTATGTTCCTTTATAGAATTAATGTAGATCCACGAATCGAAATTAATCCGCAGCCAAGCACTTTATCCCATTATAAGGGAGGATATTTCTTTTCATTACAGGACACATAATTCTATCTTTCCGTCCAGTTGGGGAACACACACTAAACTGACACAAAGAAGTGGCCACTCTCTTTAGATCATCTTTGTCCCATCGTCCTTGACATTGCTGGACAAAGCAAATTCAGACTTCATTATCCCTTGTCAGTGGAAAATTTCTGATCTCGAACTTTTCCGTTGTTTAATACAACCAAACCGCATTCTGCTGTCCAGTCTTAGTCGCAAACCTACCTCCAGAACGCAATAGGCTGGTCCATGATACTGTCTGTCTTTGTAGCAAACCAATTTTTCCACTCTACATGTCACCTGTGTTGTAGTCGACTCTCCCGCCTTGACCTACATACACATGCGATGGTCAATCCTTTGTGGTTATCCTTCTGTTTCATTAACCCTTCTCCCACCTCAGCCTTGTCTGTGATCACCTTCTTATGATGCATTGTATACAGTCGTCGATCTGGGAATCACTAACATTCAGCATTTCACGACACCTTTCACACACCGTGTGTTCTCTTTCACACCCACAACATTGAATGAAATGTTAGTGTGGTTGTCGGCTGCCCATGAAGCAAAACAAACCGATGGAAAACCTGATGCTGACCGCACACGGCCAACTCTTATACCACCTTTTTTAAAATATATATTTAAACATTTATTTTATACAAAAACAATGTCTTTTTACATTAACAAATAAAGCATATACATTTTATGCAAGTGTGACAGCATTACAGTCTTGGCATGGTGTAACACCTACATATGGTGGTTGAGTAATCATTCTTTCCCATTCAAACCAAACCATTTAATAGAAAACCCTTCACACTTTGGCGTTTACAGGTAAGAAGGATTTATTTTTCCGTTCGCTCGGCCGGGAAAAGGTCAGTACAAAGGATTTACCTGTTTTGGCTAAGCAAGGGTCAAAACCTCGATCGACAACGAACACTGACTCACAAATAATGTGTGTGCTTGTGTGTGAACGGGTACGAGAGAGAGAGAGAGAGAGAGAGAGAGAGAGAGAGAGAGAGAGAGAGAGAGAGAGAGAGAGAGAGAGAGAGAGAGAGTTAGCGGGATAAAGGATGCAAATAGTTCTTCATACACACATGTTAACAGCCAATTAGGATTAGTTTTGTTATTTTCATTTTTTTAAACGTTTATTTCACACAAAGCAATGTATATTTACAAGGTATAATGTGTGATTCTTTTGTTTGTGTATATTACAGAGCGTTGCCGTTTGTTAGTGTTAGGTGTCACATGTGTTAATAAAACAAATACATACATATATACAGTTGTGATAATATAACATTTATGGCATTGTGCATATAAACACACATTCCTTGCATATGATTCATTTCCACTTACACAAGTGGAATGTATGTAACACCTGTCCATCTCTCTCTCTCTCTCTCTCCCTCTCTCTCTCTCTCTCTCTCTCTCTCTCTCTCTCTCTCTCTCTCTCTCTCTCTCTCACACACACACACACATTTTATCTTGATCTATCTCATGCTTTCTGGAGACAGCAGTACATTGAATGCCATAAGCTTGGGCAATAAATTTTAAATTATCATTCCCATTAAACTGTGGCTTCTTTGTAATTTCTGGGTCACTTAGCTACCAAAGTGAAGGTTCACATTGTTGGTGTTGTTGGCCTGATGTCAAATTACATGATGACGCTCTAGTGTCCTATAAATGTCCACGACCCCTTTTGTTTGGGGGACAAGATTTATAACTAGCAATTAGAGTCCATGGCCTGTCCCCAGGGAGGTAATTGGTTCAAAGCTGTGATAATGACTGGGTTTCAGATACAATGGAAAGGACTTAAAATCTGACCACTACAAGCCACTTTAGCTTAGAGTACTTAAAGGACTTATTTAATTTGTTTATACATGGTGGTGCATATGTTTTCTTTTAAAAAATATCCTTACCATATAACATCATTTTAATACTTGAGATATCGCCTTGGTTTAAAGACTGCTACACGCACGCACACACACACAAACACACACGCGTACACATGAGCGTACCAATACATGCACACACACACATACACACACACCTGCATCCACACCCAGACGCATACATATGTTATTGCTAACGACACAGACACACATCCACAATATATTTCATGTTGCACATTCAAATATAATAATGGGAAAATTAATAATAATGGTAGCAGTAGTAATAAACGTATTAATAATAATAATAATAATATAATAATAATAACAATTATATATTATTATATTTTTATATAATAATAATAATAATAATAATAATAATAATAATAATAATAATAATAATAATTGTAAGATTATTAATACCGTCAATAAACACATTTACAGTTGTGGTATCCTTTGTTTAAAACAAGTTATTTGCTTCTTCTGTAATATGTGCTGTCTTCAGGCAAAACTCTTACGGGATTTGCCCTTGTGGGGCTAAGGTTAGAATGTTTGAGACTTTTTGTTGATGAAGTCGTTGGACAATTTCTTTGTTGATTGTTCTGTAATTGTATAATGATTTGTTTCTTAATGTCCATATAAGATTTCTGTACTCTGCCAATAGAACAAGTAGCTTTATGTGGATGTCTTGTGTGGAGTAAGGAATGGAATTTATCATGATTGCTTTGTAAACATCTGTTCTTTGTTTCGTTGGAGTGTTTAGGATGTTTTGTAGGAGATTTATTGTTGGCTTGATTGTGTTGCATTCGTAATAGATGTGCTCTTCTGATTCTTGGACGTTCCGTCTACAAAGCTGACACTGTAGTATTTGTTTAGTTATTTTTGCTGTTCTCTCTGTTGTTGCGGTCATGATGTAAACAAGCCTATATGTACCTTCCTTTGCTTTTGGGGTAATCTGCTTGTTGTGAATATTAGTGAAAGTTTCGGTATAATCTTTTATGAAATATCTATGTCCTCATTTAATTCTTAGGTGTACTGGAGTTGCTTGTAGTTTAACTAATTGCTTGTAGGTTGTATGTGTTTTCTTGTGTATTAATTTTTCGTGTCCTTTAATGGCTGAAATACATGTTTTGTAAAATGTTTGGAGAGTGCCAAAGTAATGTGAGGATGTATTCCTAAAAGGTTTTAAATAAGATAGCCTAATTCCAATGTAATAGTGTGCTAAAGGGTGTTTTTATTTTTGGGTGCTGTAGGATTTAGCTTACGTGTTTGATCCTAAGTGCTTGTATTTTGGTTGTTATGTCTTGGAGGGCGATACCTCCATCTTTTTTGTCTTGCATGAGTGTAGTATGTTTGATACTGTAGATGGTGCTGCCAAACACAAAGCGTCTAATCTCTTTGTTTATGTTTGTGACAGTCTGACGTGGGGGATCTAGGACTGTGCACATATATAGTATTTTTGGAATTATATATGTATTAACAATGGTACTTCTACCAAATATGGTAGCTGTTTTGTATTTGTACCTTTGTAACATATCAGTTTTTTCTTCTCTAGATTTTGCCATGCGTCTTTGTGTGTTTGATTTGGTTGACATGGGAAGACTATTCCGTACACTTTTGTAAGATTGTTTGATGTTAAGTCAAATGGACAATCCGCCTTATTTTTCCATTTAGTTAGTTAGTTAGTTAGTCTTTCCTCTTGAGCCTAAGGCGGCTCATAGGGCAGAAGTCCTGTCTCTCCATGCCTGGCGGTTCGCTGCTACCTGTTGTAGATCTTGGATATTTACTTGGCCATTGAATGAGCCTTCTCTAATGATGGTTCTACGCAGGGTCTCTCTTGGTCTTCCCCGTTTTCTTTTCCCTACCGGTGACCATATAAGGGCTTGGTAGGGGAGTCTTGTCTTGTCCATTCTGAGTACATGGCCGATGTAGTTCCAACGGCGTCTTCTTATGAAATTGGATACTGTATCTTGCTTACTCTCTTGTCTTATTTGCGAATTGGTTCTGTAGTCTGTCCAGTGGATGTTTAGAAGTCTTCTAAGACATTTGTTCTCAAAATTGTCTAATTTTTTATCTAAAGCTACCTATGATTTCCAACTTTCACATCCATACGTTAACACTGGAATCACACAAGAGTTGAAGATTTTAAGTTTTGTGTGTTTGCTGAGTGTCTTTGACTTCCAGATGTTTGACAGTTTATTGAAGGCACTAGATGCCAGTGCGATTCTAGATGATATTTCTGATGTTGAGTCCCCTGTAGATGTCATTGTGCTTCCTAGGTATGTGAAGCTGTTGACTTATTTTTTCCCCCCCCCATTTGCCGAAGCCTATTATAATAGATTTTTTGACGTTTAATTTTGCCCCACTCCCTTTGCAAAAAAAAAAAAAAAAAAAAAAAAAAAAAAAAAAAAAAAAAAACGAGAACGTTTCCAAAATGATCCCTACAAATTTTTCAGTTGTCGGAAAGAAAATGGTATCGTCCGCATAAGCACGCTGCTTTTGTCCACCCTTCCCTGGTATGAACGTACCGCTGACATTGTCGTCCTGTCGTATCTTTTCTAGAAGTGGCTCTAGAGCGACAACGTACAGTAATGGGGACAAGGGACATCCCTGTCTCACTGACCTAGTCAACCTGAAAGAATTGGTTAGGGTATGGTTTCATAGAATCCGACATTCCGGTTTCAAATATAAAATTTTGACCCATATCTGAAAATAATTTCCCACGTTGCAGTGTGAGAGAGTTTTGTGGAGGAAAGAGTGAAATATTCTGTCGAATACTTTTTCTTTATCTAAAGAGAGAATTGAGGACTGACAGTTTTTCAGATGTGTGTAGTTGATGATGTCCCTTATGAAATGTGTGTATTGCTGGATATTCCGGTGTTGTACACTACATTGCTGGTCTTCATGAATGAGAAATGCCATTACTGGTTTCAATTTATTCAAAGCATTTGTTAAAATCTTGTAGTCTACATTTAAAAGTGAGATCGTTCCGTAAAAGTGTCTTGTCGGTGTTCTCCTTCGGAATAAGAGCGATGTAAGACGTGTTGAAACTGGATGGGAGTTCATGTTTGTGGAAAGATTGAGAGAATACTGCTAGTAAAAGGGGACCTAGAAGAGGAAAGAACAACTGACAGAATTCAGCGGTAATACCGTCAGTGCCAGGCGATTTGCCCTTCTGCATTCCGTGAACCGCTTGTGTTATATCTGTTAGTGTTAATTCAGTATCTAGTGTTAGTTTCTGTTCCTCTGTGAGTTGTTTTGTGAATTTCATAAAGTTTTCTTGTACGTGCGCCTGTGTGTTTTCCTCTGTGTAAAGTTTCTCGTAATAATCTTCAAAGGCTAAGGCTATTTGTTGTGGCTCGACTTGTATATCTCCTTCCCTGTCAATTATCTGGCCTATCTGTCTGCTGCGCTGTATATTTTGTTCTATAGCTAGGTATCGTTTACTCGGTATCTCTTGCGTTATAGTTTGTAACTTTGTTCGCAGTAAAGCCCCCTGAAATCGATGATGTCTGTGGAGATCTAATTCTTCCTGTAATGCTATGATGTATGGTGAATTTTTGTCTATCTGTAGCAAGAGCTTAATTGCATTTTCCAATACTTTTACTTGTTGTAGTTTGTGCTTGTGTATTACTACTGCTAGTGTTTGTGTTCTCTCTTGTATAGTTTGTTTAAGTGTTTCCCAGAGTTCTCGGGCATTACCCTCTCGTATATCGCTTGTGTAAGTGAGGATCAGTGTTGTTATGCAGTCTACATAGTCCTGATTTTGTAAAAGTGTGCTGTTAAGTTTCCAATGGGGAGATCTTCTAAGATGTGGTATTGCTTGTACTGTGTTTATTGTTGCAACTACAGCCTTATGGTCTGTGAAATTCAGTGTCTCCTGTAAATGCTTGACATGTGTTATATGATGTGTTATGGGCGCATAAATTCTCTCTAATGTTATGCTCATTGTTTGTATGTGTTGTATCTGTTCCATAGGGATGCATCTGCCTGTATGCGTCTGTTAGCCCATGCATATCTAAAATTGTTTGCAATGCGTCTAATTGATGTTCCTCCTCCCCCGTTGTGTTTCTAATTTGCATTCTTACATCTCCATTTATAAGGTCGTGCGCAACAAACAGTATTTGTTTTACTATATTTTCTTTCTCCTGTCACCCCCTCGCCAATTGGCCCCAAAACCACCAACACCATCACCACCTCTTCGGTAATGATGATAATGGCAGTAAACCTTTTAGAACCAACCAGCGAGGGCGGCAGCAGCATCATTAGCAACACTTACAAGCGGGGAGATGATGGATTTTGATAAAGATGAACTGTGATCATAAGATTAAAATAATAGCAATCGAAATATAATAATAGAATAGTAATACAGAGTTACATACTTAATCTCAGTGTGCAAGCATGGTAATAGTAGCCCAAATGCATTTGTGTTGGTAGTGTTTACATGCGTCCTGTGCGCTCAGTACCTGCGTGCGTGCACCGACATAGCGCCGCACGTGGGCGCGTTAGTGACCTGTGCATATCTAATTCATTGGACACATTTACACGCGAAAAGGGGGAAGGGGGGGGGGGGGTAACAAAGAGAAAGAAAGAACTTTCCATTTTTGTTTCCCTTGCCACATTCTCACCTATTTGACCCACCACACCTATGCCCTCATAACCACTCGCTGGTAATGATGGCAAAGGCAGGGTAACCATTTGAACCAAAACGGCGAGGGTATCAGCAAAGGCAATAACAGACATGAGCGAGGGGGAGGGGCACATGGGAGATGGGGTTATATATTAATAATGATGACAATAATAATAATGACAAGAGGAAGCATACTAAGGGTAATAACAGTAATGATGAAGGTTCCTTTACAGCAATGATAATAATAGTTATGAAAATGATAACATTTTTTAAACATGTGATTCCATTTGCTAGGATGATTATCTTAGGAATGGTGTTAACATAAGCATAGGAGGTACATACAAATGCAAAACTGCAGTTTTTAATAATAGTTGGAGTATAAGAAGTTGGTTATGTTTTTCCTCCTTTTTTTTTTTTTTTAACTATAAGGGTTCATTCATTCCCCCCACCCCCTTTTGCTCTCCTGTTCTTTTTTGGATGCAATAAATACTCAAACAAGGAAATAATAATTTAAAAAAAAAATCTTTTATTGAGTGTTAAAATCGTTGCAAAGTGTATTGTTCGTGTTTTTACAGAGCGTTGCATGTGAACGTGTAGATGACATATGCGCAAAATTACAAAACATTTTATACATTTTAACATTTCTACATTGAAATTGTTGTAAGGTAATATTTCAAACAACAGCAAGGCGATAGTATACTGTTATTATTTCCCCTGCCACCTCTCTCACCTGTCGGCTCGAACCCCACCAATATCATCACCACTACTCGGTAATGATGAACATGACAGTATAAACTGTTAGAACCAGTCGGCGAGGGTGGCAGCGGCATCAACAACAACAGTATCAAAATGGTCGGAGAGGGGGATGTGACAGTATACGGGTTTACAAAGCAGAAAAGGTAGTGGTTGCATTTATAATGTTTGTGTTGGTACATGCGTTCTGTGTGTTTAGTATTTGTGTACGTGTATTTACAGAACGTTGCATGTGGGCGTCTAGGTGACATATGTGTAATATTACCACAAATTTTTCATTGGCATATTTATATATGAAAGGGGGAGGGAGGGGGTGGGGGTTACCAAAAGGGAAAAACAATTTTTGTTTTACTATATTTGTTTCCCCTGTCACCCTCTTCACCAATTGGCTCCAAAACCGCCAACACCATACCCACCTCTTTGGTAATGATGATAATGGCAGTAAACTTTTAAGAACCAATCAGTGAGGCCGGCAGCAGCATCCACAGCAATAGTAACAAGCGGGGAGATGATGGATTATGGTAATGATAAACAGTGATAATAAAATTGAAAATAATAGCCATCAAACTATAATAATAGAATAGTTATACGGAGTTACATACTTAATCTCAGTATGAAAGCATGGTAATAGTAGTGCAAGTGCATTTGTGTTGTTAGTATGTTTACATGCGGTCCTGTGTGTTCAGTATTTGTGTGTTGACAGAGCGTTGCACGTGGGCGTGTATGTGACATGTGCATATTTTATTCATTGGACATATTTACATGTGAAGGGGGGTAACAAAGAGAAAGAAAAACCTTCCCATTTTGGTTTCCCTTGCCACACTCTCACCTATTAGACCCACTACACCATTGCCCTCATCACCACTCTCTGATAATGGTGGTAAAAGCAGGATAACTATTTGAACCAACTGGTGAGGGTATCTGCAAAGGCAGCAACAACCATGAGCGAGGGAGTGGGGGGGGGGGCACATGGGAGATGAGGTTATATATTAATAATGATGACAATCATAATAATGGCAAGAATTAAACTATGGGTAATAACAGCAATGATAATAAAAGCAATGTTAATTATAGTTTTTATATTGATAGCATTGTTTTTTAAACATGTGATTCCTTTTGCTAAAATGATTATCTTAGGAATGGTGTTAACATAGCATAGCAGGTACATACAATTGCAAACTTGCTATTTTAATAATAGTAGGAGTGAAAGGAGTTGGTTATCTTTTTTCTCCTTGTTTATTTATGGTTATTTTTTTTACTGTAAGGGTTCATTTATTTTCCCTTTGCTTTTTGTTTTTTGTTTTGTTGTTGTTGTTGTTGTTTTTTATTTTGTAAAAAATAAACAAGCATTTGTATTGACACAAAGTTTTACAATATCATTGGTTTGGTAACCGTATGTGATTTTGTATTCATTCATTCAACATTCACTCACATTTTCCTGTTTCTTTCTCGCACTCATGTATACTAAAATATAATTTCATAAAGAACATTACATATTAAACATATGGCAGTATGTGTGGCAGTATATTATATCATACTCTGAAAATATCTGTGATGTTTTGTGTTTACAACATAGGAAATTAGCATGTGGTGTCAAAAAAAAATAACATGTGATTCCATTTGCTAAAATCATTATCTTAGCAATGGTGTTAACATAGCATAGCAGGTACATACAATTGCAAACATGCAATTTTAATAATAGTAGGAGTAAAAGGAGTTGGTTATCTTTTTCTCTTTGTTTATTTTTTTTTCTTAACTGTAAGGGTTCATTCATTTTTCCCTCTTGGTTTTTGGTTTTAAAAAAAATAAAAAAAAAAAAAAATAAAAAAAAAAAACCATGCATTTGTATTTGCACACATTTCTACAATCTCATTGGTTTGGTAACCATATGTGATTTTGTATTCATTCATTCAACATTCACTCACATTTTCCTGTTTCTTTCTGCACTCATGTATACTAAAATATAATTTCATAAAGAACAGCACATATTTTACTCTGAAAATATCTGTGATATTTTGTGTTTACAGCATAGGAAAATTACCCATTGGTCTTGGTGACCATAAGTTATTATATATCCATTCATTAAACATTCATCCACATTTTCCTGTTTCTTTCTCTCATTCCTGCATTCTAGACATTTAATTAGTAATGTTCTTTTAAAAGTGATAGGTCTATTTTACTGTGGAAATATCTGCGATATTTTGTGTGTGTACATGAAGGAAATTAAGTGTGTGTTATATGTGTGGTGTTTGTATCTGGCTAAGTTTCTGCATGTCCATATAAGTCGCCTGTAGTAAGAAAGTGCTACCAGTAGTTTTATATGTATGTCTTTTGCTGTCTTTGGTAAAGTGTTGAGAAATATTGCTTTATATATGTCGGTTTGTTTGCATGTGTGCGTTTGTATGAGGTGTTAGAGTGTTGCGCGTATGGCAGTAATTGTCGGACATGTATAATAAATGTGTTCCGCTGTCTCTTGTGTGTTATTTCTACATAATTGACATTGTTTGGATATGTATGCTTCTACTTGCGTTGTCGGTGTCATATTGTATAACAGTCTATATGTGATTTCCCTAGCTATCGGTGTTATGTATTTGTTGTGTAAGTTTGAAAAGGTGCATGTGAAGTCAGTCATGAAGTATTTGTGTCCTCTTTTGATCCTAAGTTTGAGTGGTGGTGCTTGTTCCCTAACTAACTGTTTGTATATTTTGTGTGTTGTTTGCTGTATTAACTGTTCATGTCCTTGTATTGCCTGTATGCATGTCTGATAGAATGTTGGCAGTCTTCCCTGGTAATGTGCAGTTGCATTGTTAAGAGGTGTGAGATGTTTTATGTTGTGGGCTATGTAGTATAGTGCTAGTCTGTTCTGTTCTGGGTGTCTGATGATTTTACCTATGTGACTGATTCTAAGTGACAGTATTTTTGTGTGGATGTCCTGTAGTGCAATTAACCCCCCCCCCCCTGTTTCTTGTATTGTATGAGAGTTTTGTGTTGTATGCTGTGTATTGTGTTGGTGAAGATGAAGCGTCTGATTTGTTTGTTTATGTTTGTGACGATCTGTTTGGGAGGGTCAAGTACTGTCGCTAAGTATATTATTTTGGGTATTATGTATGTGTTGACTATTGTGCTTCTACCAAATATTGTGGATGTTTTGTACCTATACCTGTGTAACATGTCTGCAATCTGTTGGGTCAGTACGTGCCATGTCTGTCTGTGTGTTTCTGTGGGATCACATGGAAATGTGATCCCATACAGCTTCATGGTGTCTGTGTGTCTCAGGTCTGGAGGGAAATCAGACTTTTGTTTCCACTTTCCCAGGCCCATTATCTGTGATTTCTGCACATTAATTCTGGCTCCACTGCTTTTTCCAAAATGGGTAAAGGTGTGGAGTATATTCTTAATTGATGTGTTGCTAGTGGGAAAGAAAGCAGTGTCATCTGCATAAGCGATGAGCTTCTGCTCTCCTATTCCATGCAGGAAGGTTCCTTTAATACTAGTGTATTGTCGTATCTTCTCTAGTAAAGGTTCTAGGGTTAGCAGTTACAGGAGTGGTGATAAAGGACATCCCTGTCTTATAGATCTCGTGAGCCTGAAGCTGGCTGTCAGTGAATGGTTCTCCAACACTTTGCTCTCAGGATTTTTATACAAGATCTGTATCCACTGCCTGTAGTAAGCTCATATATTACAGTGTTCTAGTGTCCTATGCAGGTAAATGTGGTAAATTCTGTCGAAGGCCTTCTCTTGATCCAAGGACAAGATGGAGGATGGAAAGTCTTTCCAATGTGTGTAGGTGATTATGTCTCTAATGAGGTGGTTGTGATGGTGTATATTTCTGTCTTTGACAATGCACTGTTGGTATGGGTGTATGAGTGTTGGCACGAAGGGTTTAAGTTTATTGGTGAGTGATTTGGCAAGTATCTTGTAGTCTGTGTTGAGTAAGGGAATTGGTCTGTAGTTCTTCAGTTGTGTTTTGTCGGTGTTGTCTTTGTGTATGAGTGTGATATAGGACATATTGCAACTGTCAGGAAGTTGTTGATTGTCGAAGGCTTCCTGATAGACTTGAGGAGAAGATTGCCTAGGATAGGAAAGAAGTGTTGGTAGAATTCTACTGTCAAACCGTCTGGTCCTGGAGTTTTGTTTTTGTTCAGTGTGCTCAGTGCCTGTGTTCTGTCTGTCAGTGCCAGTTCTGTGTCCAGTGTATCTCTGTCTGTGTCAGGTAATTTCTTTGTGTACTGCAAGAAGTTGTCTTGTATCTGTGTGTCGACTGCCTCTGCTGTGAATAGATGTGTGTAGTGTTGTTGGAAAGCAGTCCCTATGTGTGGTGTTTCTGTCTGCATGTTTCCCTGCATGGCTGATATTTGGCTTATTTGTCTCCTATGCTGTATATTCTACTCTACTGCAATGTATTGTCTACTGGCTGTCTCTTGTGTAATTGTGTTGAGCTTTGTTCTGAGAAGAGCACCCAGATATCTCTGTTGTTGGTGTTCTTCTAATTGTGCTTCTAGTATGTGTAAGTGAAGTGCATCTCTGTCTGTCTGTTTTGTTAGTCGTATGCCTGTCTGAAACTTTCACTCGTGTTAATTTTGACACGTTTTACAATTTGGCTTTCCATCTTATATAATCCGTGACAGAGGAAATGTTTAATACAGATTTACACGTGGTGAAAACAATCGAAAACACTTCCACAAAATTGAAATCACTGATATGTTTGAATAATCCGTGACAGAGGAAATTTTAATCCAGAACTACACGTGGTGAAAACTAGCGAAACCACTTCCACAAAATTAATATCACTGGTATGTTTAAATAATCCGTGAAAGAGAACATCTTTAATTGAAATCTATACGTGGTGTTAGCGCCGGATATACTTTTTGATCAGAATTATTTCAACTGTGCTTCCTAACCAGATTTTTTTTAAAATAACTTTTATTGAGTGTTAAAATTGTTGCAAGGTGTATTGTTCGTGTTATAACAGAGCGTTGCATGTGTAAGTGTAGGTGACATATGCGCAAAATTTTACAACATTTATTCCAACATTTTTACATTTGAATTGCTTTTTTGGGGGGGGGGGGGGGAAGGGGGGGGGGGTATTAACGAAAAACTAGTTATATTTACATAATATAAAATATGAGTAATAAACTAAAAACTTAAGCATGTATTGCTATGTAGGGACAGTGATTGATGATATTTATGATGATGATGTTGATGATGATGTTGATGTTGATGATGATGTTGATGATGATGATGTTGATGATGATGTTGATGATGATGATGATGTTGATGATGATGTTGATGATGATGTTGATGTTGATGATGATGTTGATGATGATGTTGATGATGATGTTGATGATGATGATGATGTTGATGATGTTGATGATGATGTTGATGATGATGTTGATGATGATGTTGATGATGATGTTGATGATGATGTTGATGTTGATGTTGATGATGATGTTGATGATGATGATGATGTTGATGATGTTGATGATGATGATGATGATGTTGATGATGTTGATGATGATGATGATGATGATGATGATGATGATGTTGATGATGTTGATGATGATGATGATGATGATGATGATGATGATGATGATGATGATGATGATGATGATGATGATGATGATGATGATGATGATGATGATGATGATGATGATGATGATGATGCTGCTGCTGATGCTGATGATGATGATGATGATGATGATGATGATGATGATGATGATGATGATGATGATAAATTATGATGATGATAAATTATGATGATGTAGATGACAGATAGAGGAAGATTTCAAGATTATTTATTCTTGAGATGAAGATCGTCATAGAGGATGTTCAAGGATATTGGGCCGTGTCGGACAGAGTTCTACTAGTTAAATTAAGTGGCAGACCTTTTAGCATAAATATTATTCAAGTATATGCCCCAACAGGAGAATCCAGTGAAGATAGTGTAGAAGAATTTTATAATGACATAGAGTCTGCCTTAAAGAAATGTAAAAATTCAGAAATAAACATCATAATAGGAGACTTCAATGCAAAAGTAGGAAATCAAGGGGATAGATACACAGTAGGAAACTATGATTTAGGAGAGAGAAATGAAAGAGGATACAGACTCGTAGAATGGGCAAAAGAACAGGAAATGATTGTAGGAAACACCTGGTTCAAGCAACACCCTAGAAGATTATGGACATGGAGGAGTCCTGATAGCAGGATTAGAAACCAGATTGACTACATTCTGATTAGCAGAAGATTTAGAAACGCATTAACACTAGCAAAAACAGTTCCCAGTGCTGATTGTTATAGTGACCACAGGAACATTGAGGATAAAGTTGAAGAAAGTCAAGTATATAACAGGAAACACTAAATATGATTTGTGTACATTGAGTAATGACAAGGCAATACAAAACAAATTCAACATAGAAGTACAGAACAGGTTTGAAATTTTGTTTGATCTAGAGATCCTATTCCAGGATGTGGATGATCAATGGGAAACGTTGAAGAATTCAATCAATGTGGCTGCAGAAACAACTATTCCAAAATTAAAGAAGGTGGGTCGTAAGAAATGGATGACTGAAGAAATTTTACACCTCATGGAAACAAGAAGACTCAACAAAAATAATTCTGTCAAAAATGAAGAAATTCACAGACAAGTCAGAATATTATGTATGGAGGCAAAAGAGGCATGGCTTTAGGAAAAGTGCTTAGAAATTGAAAACCAACACAACAGTCAAAATACCAAATTAGTGCACAAAAGAATTCAGGAACTTACTAATAAAAGAAGAAGTACATCAACAGGGTGTCTAAAAACTGAAGATGGCAAAATCATAATAGAAAAAGACCAGATTCTACATGTATGGACAGATTATGTGAAACACCTTTATGATGATAACAGAGACGAACAGTATGATATTAGATTTAATAATGAAGGACCGCCAATTTTGGGGATGGGGGTTCGAAATGTTCTTAAGCATATGAAAGCTGGCAAGGCCCCCGGTGCAGATAACATCACAACAGAAATGATTAAAGCTTTAGAAGAATTTGGACTAGAGCAAGTCACCAGACTGCTGAACACATTATATGATACTGGAGATATACCTCCTGAATTATGTAACTCTGTATTTATTTCAATCCCAAAGAAAACAGGAACCTTGGAATGCGATCAACATAGAACAATTAGTATAATGAGTCACATCACAAAGATTTTGCTAAGAATTATCATGCAAAGAGTGAGGAAGAAGATACAACCTGAAATAGGGGAAGAACAATGCGGGTTTGTAGAAGGAAAGGGTAAAGTAAATACTGTGTATATGCTGCGAACAGTTATTGAACGTGCTATAGAAGTAAACAAGGATATACATCTTTGCTTTATTGACTATACAAAGGCTTTTGATAGAGTTAGACATGTCAGCATGGTGGATATGTTTGCAGATCTACAAATTGATGGGAAAGACATTAGACTTATAAAAAACATATATTGGAAACAACAAGCTGCAATGAGGATTGATAATGAAGTGGGACAGTATCAGCCAATCAAGAGAGGTGTTAGGCATGGATGTGTGGTGTTTCCAGATCTTTTTTCCCTATACAGTGAAAATATTTTCAGAAATTCAGAGGATATAAATGGAATCAGCATTGGAGGACGAAACATCAATAACATTAGATATGCAGATGATACAGTATTAATTGCAGACAATGCGCAGGACATGCAACAATTAGTAGATGCGGTTGTTATACACAGTGAGCAACTGGGGTTAGAATTAAATTGTAAAAAGACTCAGGTTATGGTCGTCACTAGGAAGGAAGAAGTGCCAAAATGTAATATACAAGTAAATGGAAATATTCTTCAACAAGTGAATCGGTATAGTTATCTTGGAACAGTCATAACATCTGATGGGAGATGCCTTGAAGAATAGGGACAGACACCTAACACCTTAGTTCAACAGGACCTAACGTGAACCAGCCACGGCAGAATGGGAGATAAGAGGGTCAGCCAGACCCGTCTGAAATAACACATGCGGTAAAAGCCCAGACTCTGTGGAGCCGGGACAACGTCTGAGTTGCCAACACAAAGGAGCAATTGGGACCAGATGCTTAACACCTCTCCGCAATACGGGGCAAAGTAGGAACACATGGCTGACACATTCTTGCCAGCAACCCAGGAAGGCTGGTGTTAATAGCCTATTGGAATGTAATGACGCAACTGCATTGCCGCCAAAGCATGTTTCATTGTTTCAGGCGTGGTGGGGCCTCGGTCAATTTGATTGACAAATGGAACTAGCGTCCACAGGAAAGGAGGAGGGGTGAAAAGAATTTGGCACTTAATCCATCTGGGTAAATCATCTTACATGGAAAAATAGGCGGAGTTAATGAAAATGGGACATATTAATTAACCAACCTGGAATCTAGCCAGGAATTGAATAGAATAAAACTACATGCATGGCCAGCAATCCTCAGACGCATTTACAATAGCATTCTTAGGATACCTACTGGAGAAATATTAACATTTCGTTCTGTTGGACTTCTGTACGAAGTATTATGACAGGATTTCCTAGCTATAACCCAGGTAATACCATTACTCTGATTAGTTTGTCTGCTAGTCTGAAGGCTTGTGTAGTTTCTTGTTCTACATATTCTCCCAAACTTTACACTCGTGGATTTTCTTTGCACTTAATGTTCCAGTTCTAGCTTTACGATTTCACTGAGAACTATTTTCTTCTTTCATTCACCACTTGGTTGTCTGATTTGTTGTATGTGATAATTTGGAGAAATCCATTATCCAAGCTACATGAGCGTGTGGCTTATGCATGTACAGGAAATACATTTAGATTCATCCTCCTGTATGATGTTAAACATTGGGGAGACTGACTACTTAGGAGAAATTCCTGAGAGCTACCAGTCTCTTGATAGCGTCAAATTAACATTGATTATTTGGACCAACACTTTGAGTGCCTACCAAGATTGTGGTGAAACCACTTGGTTTGAGGAATGGCACCAGTTCACCTTGTCTGCATGATGTCTGCATGAGGACAGACATGACTTAGGACATTCAATATCACAGACAGATTCAGGGAAGGCATTTAATGTTCGACAGGACTGTGCGACCAGCCCTTCCGACAAGACAGTATGAATGAATCAGAAAGGGAAAGAGTAAGTGAGGTGAACTTGTATGGGAAACACCCCATTACATAAATGTATGTGATGATGTATGTTTTGAGCTATAGATGTTCTAAATGGTTTTATGAAAATATACATATATATTTATTTATTTAGAACTGATATATGTTTATGTAACATGCCATCATATATATCATCATACCATCATATATTATGACTTGAATGTATGTTTATATGAAAGTATAGACATATGTGTTTGAGATGTGTAGACGTAGATACTACCCATCTCCGTTCGTTTCATTCCAGATCTCTTAGGAGCAATGGACAGTCAACAACCCATATCAGGAAGTGACTTAGCCTTGTGAAGGGACCACTTTGGACTCCTTCAATCTGACAGTGAACTGTGTCTCACTGGGGGAAGCATGACCTATGTGACCTCTTAAGTTACGTATACCATAATATCATCATCATCATCATCATATGATCATCAATATTAGAAATAATAAACACAGTTGTTGTATTTTAAAACTCAATTTGACCGTATAATTCTAAATGTTTATAAATGTTGGTGTAGGGGGGTTGTCTTTGTCCTTGACAAAGATTCTGAGAATCGAAACGTCGGTAGTCCTGTGTGCCGTATTGTACGCGTTTGTGTGTAGTTTATTTTATTTTATTTTATTTTATTATTCATTTTATATATTTATTGAGTGCTTCTGATTTCGGATGTTCACCTGTATTTCGCGATAAGATGGATCTCCTTGTAAGGTATGTTAACGTTGTTGATGTTATTGTTCAGTACGTTTCTTCTCGCGGGAGTTTTAAATACCTATTTGTTTCAAATTCATATTGTTATATCCTGCTGCAGCCGCTGCCTTTTCTTTATATTCCATTGCAGATCTAGACATTGATGGCAACGACATTAGACTTATAAAAAACATATATTGGAAACAACAAGCTGCAATATGGATTGATAATGAAGTGGGACAGTATCAGCCAATTAAGAGAGGTGTTAGGAAGGGATGTGTGATGTCTCCAGATCTTTTTCCCCTATACAGTGAAAATATTTTCAGAAATGTAGAGGATATAAATTGAATCAGCATTGGAGGACGAAACATCAATAACATTAGATGTGCAGATGATACAGTATTAATTGCAGACAATGCGCAGGACCTGCAACAATTAGTAGATGCGGTTGTTGTACACAGTGAGCAACTGGGGTTAGAATTAAATTGTAAAAAGACTCAGGTTATGGTCGTCACTAGGAAGGAAGAAGTGCCACAATGTAATATACAAGTAAATGGAAATATTCTTCAACAAGTGAATCGGTACAATTATCTTGAAACAGTCATAACATCTGATGGGAGATGCCTTGAAGAGATTAGAACAAGAATCGCCATTGCGAAAGTAGCCTTTAGCAAGATGAAAAACATTCTGACCAATAAAAAGATGTCAATTGAAACGAGAAAAAGAGTGTTGAGGGGATACATAGAGCCTGTTCTTTTGTATGGATGTGAAACTTGGACAATGAGTAGTCAAGCTGAAAAACATCTGATGGCTGCAGAAATGTGGTTTTCTGAGGAAAATGCAAAGAATACCATGGACAGACAGAAAAACAAATGACCACGTACTACAAGAGACAAATGAACATCGTAAACTGATTAGAGAAATTAGAAGTAGACAGTCAAAATTTTTTGGACATGTTATGAGAAGAAATGGATTGGAGAACTTGGTGACAACTGGCAAGATCGAAGAGAACAGACCAAGAGGAAGACCGGGAGGAAAGTACCTGGATGGCTTGGCCACATGGCATGGACGAGACAGGAACACTGAGCTGATCCACGACACTGGTGATCGAGTGAAATGGCGAGTCATGACCGCCCACGCTTTCCGGCATGGCACATGATTGATTGATTGTGAATATCTTGCCCGGGTTGTAATAACAAACAGCAATATAATAACTTACTAATACGTTTATTGGAAATATACACTAAAAGAGAACAGCTGAGGATGACAGTATTTACAAAAACTATCAGAAAGCATATATTTCTGCATCCAAAGGACAAGAATCGAGGATCTGATGCTGTCAAGTCAACTCTGTTGCAAGACAAAAATAAATATTCACATCAACTTGAAGGTTCACTGCTGGATGTGAAGAGCGTGAAAGTTATCGGCGATCGCTACCTCATCGTGAATGGCTACCTCAGCATGGAGGTCGTGGCAGACTGTGTTGTGTTTAGTCCTAAAGTAGGCCAAACGCTTGAAGGTGTGATTAACAAGAAAAGAAAATGTCACTTGGGTTGCTTGGTGATGGACATATTCAATGCTGCTTTGGTCATCCCAGATTCCTTTGGGTTTGACCCACATGTTGGCAACAGCTGCACATTTGTGGTGACCAAGGTTGTGGTAGATGGCCAGTTTAACATCTTATGAAAACACCACCAACTTATTCAGGGAGATAGAAGACATGAGTATGGAGGAATATGCGACAGCTAATAAATTGTCACAATTGAAAACAGAAGATAACCATTCAACAACTGAAAATGATTCTGACATAGAGATCTCATAACAGTGATAATGAAAGGGCAATGGATGTGCTGCCTAAACAACATAGACTTTGTGGTGGAGGTGGTGGTGGTAGTTATGGTGGTGGTGAAAATAAGTCGAAGAAAAATCCTAATAAAGTTAAAATGTAAGAACTCAGAAAAGAAAAAAAAAATCAGTTATCCCGTTAACTCGTTTCTCTTCACAACGTACAACATCAGACCCATTGATTTAATGCTAAAAAAGTAATTTTTTCCGGCCTGTTTTGCAAACCAAAGTTTACCAGATAAGTCTACGGTTACACACACGTTGGGTATTTATAATGCCCATATTTTTCATGTTCAGGCTGACATAATTTCAATTTCAAAGTGATAAAAACTTGTGTATTTTTTCCGGATTTTGTGGTGATATTCGTTGGAGTTGATATTCTGGATATTTCCCCGGAATTATTACCGGAAACAAAAAATTTCAAGATGTATTCAAATATCACTGAATTCGTGGTCTCGGAAAATGACTACGATGTCCAGCTACTTCACCAGTTCGTAACGATAGTGTGTTCCATTACTGGCTGCTACTAAAGCAACACCTGCACTTATTATGAGTGCCCTAACTAGTCCAGGAGGTGTACCTTTTGGAGGAGTCCTCGATTTGCATAGGTTCGAAGTTCCCACTAGGTGGTACTTTCACCTGTCAGCAGAGGCTCAGAAAGTCGTGTATGGAAAATTACACGGCACAATGTTTTCTCTACCAAGTCTAGAGATAGACATATCTCTACAGCACCTAGAGAAAGAAAGAGACAGGCTGACCATCCACTGGTTACCCGTCACGATTGCTCCCCAAGGAATTAAAAAAACTTGTGCACAGCATCATATGAGATGAAAAGGCTGAGGTGTTTAGGATAAAAAATGGGGCTGGCAAGTGGGGAGCGCTCTGCAACCCAAAAAAGGAAGTCCCCCATTATATACGGATCTACTCCTCCTGGTATTACGAACAATAATCACAGAGTGATTATCACGATGCCGGGGAGAAAGACCAATTGTCCAGCGTGTGACCAAAACAACCACTGGGCAAATAAATGCCCAAGTCGACGACAACCGATGACACCAACAGCAGCAGCAGTTAGTGTACAAAGCCAAGAAGATTTCCCACCACTCGAAAGAGAAACTCCTCCACAGGAAGAGATTGAACTGACACAAACTTTCAATAGTCAAATCAACACACAAGAAGACAGGAACACACAAGAAAATAACACACAAGAAATCAATCCAAGGCATGAAGACTGACGGTTTTCAAATCGTCCGCAAACCAATGAAGAGAAAATGGGCTAACAGAAGACTACTGCAGTCAAAACACAGCGATGACACATAAACAGACGACTTATCACTGCCAAAGAAAGAAAAAATCAAAGCCACTATAGGCAAGACAAAGGAAACTGAACAAGAACAACAAGAGGAGACACAAGTACAAGATGAAGACGACACATACAGCATACCAGACACTCTCTTTGTAGACACCGACACAAGTGATAAGAACGAGAATCAAGATGATCCTCTCACACAAACTTTTGCTACTAAAGACTTGCTCGCCTAAATGTACCCATCATGGATAACAACTTTGCGTGTGAATCGATATAGTTATTATATCTCATTTATGGTTTTTACTTTAATTACAATGACTAGTGATTTAATTGCCGGTATCTCTGGCCGAGGGGTTACAACTCTTTCTCAGTAATCCCGTTTATCACGCAGTCTCGTAGCGGGCGAGAACTGGGAGCAGTTCGTCCCCCGTTGGTGACTTGCGGGATAACTGAGCCGGCCGCTCAGAAAGCAATGGCAAACTACTGAGCGTAATCTTGCCAAGAAATCAACAGACAGCTGAAAGATGCTGCTGTTGACAGGGATGTCCTGTAAAGGATATGCGAATTTAAAAAAAAGGGATTTAATTATTATTACTTTAAACATTTGTGGTATACGTTCAAAATTACAACACATTATCACACTAATAAACAAACACAAACCAGACTTTATACTACTACAAGAAATAAACATATGTTCCAAAACATTCGCACAACATATCACCACACAGCTAGGCCTCAAACATTCATGTTTTAGTTTAGGCATACACAAAATTTGGTCAGGAACAGCTCTTCTGCAAACAGGTGGGATATAATTAAAACACACACGGATAACTAGGGACGAATCTCCATAATACAGGTTGAAAACACTATACATGCATACACCATAGTAAACATACATGCACCACCTAATTACAATCATCAACCAAATTTTTACCAAGAATTAGACACCTTACTCATACAAACATACAGAGGGCAATATGTTATCCTTGCAGGGGATTTCAATTTTGTACTCTCAGATTTGGATATCGTAGGGGGAGGGAGCGCAGGAATCAAGATACAATTAAGGAGAAATGACAGAAATGGAATACATCAACAACTGGACATACTAAAAATACCTTAGACATACACATTTTAACAGACGCTTTCAGATACAGACACCCTAATAACATTGCAACAACACACAAAAAAGGGCTTGCAATAGATAAGCCAGACTAGATAGAATATACACACCTTCAACACACCACATAATACACACAAAACATCTACAAGAAACATTACAATATACAGATAAGGTACTGGTGAATCAACTGCCAGTTTCAACGTACTCACACTAGAACCACTCTTAGAAGCAATTAGACAGGACACTAACATTAAAAATACATTTATACAAGGGTCTGGTGAGCGGAAATTAATTGCTTATGCAGATAACACCACCTTCTTCTCTACAACAAACACTTCCATAACGAACATACTTCAAAACTTCAAACAGTTTGGTGAAGGAAGTGGGGCCAAAATAAACATACAGAAGTCTAAAATAATGGATCTGGGGAAGTGGAAAAATAAAGCAGATTTCCCCCCGGATGTAACAGTCATAGATATCATAAAAATATATAGGATCACATTTTCATCCAATCCCAGAAAAACACACACAGAAACATGGCAATCACTGACAAAACAAATTATAGACATACTACATAGGTTCAAATACAAGACATCAACAATTTTTGTAAGAAACACAATTGTAACCACCTTCATTATGCCTAAAATAATATATTTAGCCACAGTGTTAGGACCCCCCCCCCCTCCCCCTCCCCCCTCCCCGCCCGAAAAAAAAAAACAATCACAGATATAAACAAACACATCAGACAATTCATCTTCAGCAACACAATTCACAGTATAAAACACAAGACATTAATACACGATAAGAACAAAAGAGGGTAGCTTTACAGGACCTACACACAGAAATACAAGCATTAAGAATCAACCACATAGGGTGCATCATCAATCATCCAGATCATCACTCGCTAGCATTATGAGTAATCTCTAGCAGTAATGAGGTATAACCAAAGGGTGGTTATGGTATATAGAGTATTTTGACACCAATCTCATTATTTTTTAAATATGAGAATGGTAAAGGGTGTCAGAAACAACTGTTTTATATGTTGGGTTTTATATTCTTAGATCATTAGTTGCCTTAATTATGTAAGGTGGGTCAAGGAAAGTAGACCAAATTTGTGGTTGTTGCGTTGTTTGTAATAACATTGCATTTTTTCTTGGGGCAAATTGGGTAAATGTGTTTTGATAATGCAAATCATTCCCATGCCTGTATATGAAATTCAATGAGACTATTACACTTTCATGTATGTAACTGCAGATCTTGAATTAATACTTGAACTGTTTGTCCAAAAATTTGTGCTGTGTACATCAATTAAATGTGGTGTTCACCAGTGGCTGTTTATATGTTGTGAACAATCAATGTCTTCTAGCACTATAGTAAATTTAAAGGGTGATGAAGTGGGAAGGGAAACCTACACACAGATGACATTGTTTCAAGGATTGAAGTGTTTTCTCCTGGTGTTTGTGGTAAATATCCCTGATCATCTTGCATTCTAACAGTGACCAGAGAATCAACAAATCCCCTAGACAACTTAACAAAATATTCTCTTAAATTAACAACCACATCCCACACAGTGTTATTATTCTTTGCCTCCCATTCAGGCATACTACTGAACGTACTATTTGTCTATAACATTGGTTCTCAACCTTTTTTTGGCCCATGCATCCTTTCACCATATGTCAGAATGTCATTCCCCCCTTTCCAGCGAACGAAAGACGAATTTCCCCCTTTCCAAAATTGTCAGCCTCAAAAGGTGCATTCAAAATAACATGCCTATAATACTGAAAATCCTTGTTTTCTTCCATATCTATACATAACCTGTACATGCATAGATTAATTTTATAGTGTGGGTTTGATTGATTAATTGATTTAGGAATCGACATCGCAGCATTCGGGGCATTCCCACAAGTGCTCGGTCCCCATCCTCAGCAGCCAGCGAAGAGTTCCAACACCAATAGTACCAGTAGCAATCTGATTATAAGTCCGTCTCGCCTTTCCTCTGAGCGTTGAGCGTCGGCCAGATACCTTCTTCACTCCTCGTTGTCTCATTCTTGCCAGACCATGGTAATCCATTTGCTCCTCCGAGGTGTGCAGGTGCTCCCACAAGGCTGCAACCACGTCTGCCTTGTCATGTATCAATACTCCACCAAGTTCTGTAGAGCCAGCCAATCTGTCCGCCTGTTCATTTCCCAGCACACCGGCATGCCCCGGAGAAAAGATCCAGGCGATGCTTGTCACCCGTGACCTCCGAAGCGAAGCAAGCCACTCCGCACGAAGTCTGCCCGTCCTCACCCTCGTCAGCATGCTTTCTGAGTCAGTTACAATCACGATGTGTGTGTGTGTGTGTGTGTGTGTGTGTGTCGTATTCTCCATCCAGCGGAGAGCCGAAGTGACTGCCTCCACTTCCATTCTTAAGCTGGATGTTGTGGTATCATATGCCAGGCTCTCCTGCCCCAAACATCTACCATTAGCTTTGGCTATGAACCCCCAGCCACTTCTCTCACCTCTTGACACCGAACCATCTGTGTAGATAATCACAACACTCGAGTGAGCATTGTCCTGAATTAGCTGCTGGATTTCCACTTCCGTGGCCCTTGCTGGCCACTCCCTGCACTCCCGGCTTAATGTTATAACTCTGCATAAGTCTGACTGCTCCGCTGGCACTCTGACCCACTCCTCTCCACGCCTAATATTCTCCAAGGGGCACACCTGTCTGATCGTATCCTCCGCCTGAGCCATCCATGATTTCCCTCATATCAGTCGCTGGCCCTTAACTGCGTCCAGCGCCTCATGCAGTGGGTTGTCTGTGTCTGCAGCTACTCTGAGGTATGCCTTCGCCTGCATCACCTTGAGCCTACCAGCAACAGTCGGCAGATCAAGGATGTAACGCATACACACTACTGGGGTGTCTCTAGCGCATCCCAGAATGACCCGCATAGCTTCGTTCTGTATGCGCTCTAACTTCACCAGCTGACTCTCTGAGACAGTGAGCAGATCTAATCCATAATCAATTACTGAGAGGATCAAGTGCTGGTATAGTGTGAAAAGCATTCTCTGCTCTATGTCCATTGCAGCCAAGTTTTAAGTGCATTGAGTCCCTTTTGAGATCTTGTCACGACCGTCTCCACATGGTCCTTGAAGGATAGGCTCCTGTCAAATGTGATCCCCAGATACTTCAGTTTGTTCTCTCTGCGGACATTTCTACCATCTATCGCGAGGCTTGGGACATCAGCTCTCACAATCCTGTTGTCCAGAGAGCACCACAAAACAGCCGCCTTTTCCGGGTGGATGACAGCACTCATTTATGTGCACCAGTCAATCACTTTATCTACTGTCGCCTGTAACTCCTGGGCTGTTTGCGCCCTATGTCTCCCCTGCCTATATGCAAGAATATCATCTGCAAATGTTAGTATTCTTCCAACCCCTGGTGCTTCTAGGTTTGCAATCTTGCTCGTATACACACTAAAGAGCACCGGTGAGACTGCAGATCCCTGTGGCAGTCCCGGGGTTAACATATGTGGCTCTGAGGTCCATGCGCCCAGACGGAGAGCAACCCGACGAGAGTGCATGACGGCTGCTATCCAGTTCACCAACCAGGGATTGACCCCCTTCTCCATCAGTGCGGTCATCAAAATATCATATCGAACTCTATTGTACGCATCCTCGAGATCAAGCGCTACCGCCATCGTTTCCTGTCTACTCTGGAACCCCTCATAAACATCAAAGGCAAAAGTGGCTGCATTTGACCAGGTATCTTTTCCTGGCCTGTAGCTCCCCAGGCCTCTTGGAAGAAGCTTCCCCCTTTCCAAAAAATCAAGCAGCTTAACAGCGACTATCTTCTCTAAATCCTTCCCAAATGTATTTTGAAGGGTGATGATCCTAAAGCCGCTAAGCTTTGACTGATCCTATAGTGTGGTTTTATACATTTAATGGCAAATGAATATGCTGATGGATATTAACACTTAAATAAAAGCATTTTCTTTTTTATATTCACAATATTTTATTAACACGCCAAATTAATCATATTACAATAAACAAACAGTTAAAACGCCAAAGAATTGTCACTTAATACACGACACCAGAATGCCAGAAAAGTGTGCTTCATCAAACAAAACGCTCAATAAAAAACCAGGATATTGTGCCTGAAGGTATTTAAAGTCTGCCAATCTGTGGTCTTACCCCCCCCCCCCCCCTTCCCGAAAACACTAAACCCTCCCCTTTTTTTTCTTTGCGGGGGGGGGGGGGGGGAATGGGGGAGAGAATTCTCCACTGGTGAGAACCACTGGCCTAGAAGATCAACATAGGGTTTATAGCAATGTCCTGCGAAGGACATAAAAAAACGGTCACAATTTCGCAGTTAATCTTCATTTAATTGAACTAGCCGGTTCTGTGGCTTAGGTGTAATAAACACCTTCCACAATTCCCCGACATACGACGTCAAAGGTTTGAAATCAGCCGTAGACCCCGGGAAGGTTAACCCGGTCAACAAATGCCCGCAGAAGTCGGATGTGTCGGCCTAGCGGCGCAAGAACGCAGCTTTGCTGTAAACAGGCACAACGCAGTCACATCCGAGAAAAAAAACAACTCCGGATGAACGCAGAAGAAGAAGAAGAAGAAATCAACCGTAGACGGGAAAAAAAATTCCGGATGAACGCAGAAGAAGAAGAAGAAGAAGAAGAAGAAGAAGAAGAAGAAGAAGAAGAAGAAGAAGAAGAAGAAGAAGAAGAAGAAGAAGAAGAAGAAGAAGAAGACGAAGAAGAAGAAGAAGAATAAGAAGAAGAAGAAGAAGAAGAAGAAGAAGAAGAAGAAGAAGAAGAAGAAGAAGAAACTAGATAAAATATTGGACTGTAGCGAAAATTATGGAATGCTGCACATCTGCTTGAAACATATTGTACAAATATTAATAAGATTGCGACAATGTCCCTGTAGTTGAAATTGAACGGACATCAGGACAATATAACAGAGAGTGACGACAGCAAACTAAAACGAGCGCTAAAACATATCTGATATACCTTCTTGTGTTCTTACTGCACTTCGGCTCGAATGGTACATGGCTATATCATAATCATGCAACAAAAATAAATAAATAAATAAATAAAATACAGAGGTTCCAAGGAAGCTAACAGGGGGGGGGGGGGGAGGAAATGTGGACATCAGAGGACAAGCTAAACAACACCAACCTTAAAATGATGTCGTGTACAGAATGGTTTGTTAGTACGAATAATTTTTTTTTTTTTTTGCGCTACGAGGCGAAGTAGTTACAGAAGCAATTCGTAATCCCGCATACCCGCGTTCGAAACACATCTGAAGACGATTTGGCAGCAAACCGTCTTGCATTGGTTTTTTTATGAAGTGGTATGGATGCCGGTCATTCGGAGAGCGATGGAGGACTGCTGAGCGTTGGCTTGCCAAGAGATCACAACAGCAGAACATGCTGGTGTTGACTGCAACGCCCTGTAAATGATTTTTTTTTCACATATCCTTTACAGGACATCGCTGTCAACATCAGCATCTGTTAGCTGATTGTTGAATTTCTTAGCAAGATTGCGCTCGGTGGTTTGCCATTGCTTTCTGAGCGACCGGCTCACATACCCCGTAAGTTGCCGACGAGGAATGAACCGCTACCAATTTTCGCGCACGTCATGTCACGTTACAGAGTGTGCGGGATTACGAAGAAAGCCGTGTAACACCTAGACCAGTGATGCCGGTCATGTAAAAGATATGCAACTAATTTTATTTTATTTAGTATAAGGGAAATAATTGCATCTAGATTAAAGTCATATTACGGCTTTAGTGATCAAGGGGAACAATTATAGATTTCACTATATTTGTACTGACAGCTATTTTGCAAGAGAAGTGTATGTTTATTTATGTAACAATTTTATTCATATTCTAGTAAGTAAAAATTGAATGTTACCATCATAAAACTATAGACAGTTTTGAATATTATTTAAAGTTTTAGGCACCAAGTTTTTGTATAATACATAATGTTTAGTAAATTATTTATTTCTATATCTGCTAGGCCACGTCTGTCTAAACAGACGTTACGTATAGACTGGTTTCTCTTCACAACGTATAAATCTTTCATCTGGCACACATTCTGGAAGTCCCTTTTTTTGACTGCTAGATTGATTGATTGATTAGTTGCTGAATTTCCACTTCCGTGGCCCCTGCTTGACCTTGCTTATTTTTTGGTAGAATATTTTTGTCATCCAAAAATGTATTTATATTGAAATTCTGTCTTATGGCCTCAAGAGGCGAGTTTTATATCATCTCCCTCTTTTAAATTGGTTGGTTTAAACGGATTTAATAGTTTTCCTTAACGAAGATGTGTGCCAGATGAAAGATTGATACGTTGTGAAGAGAAACTAGAGGGGTGTGTGTGTTTGTGTGTGTGTGTGTGGGTGGGTGTGTGTGTGTGTGTGTGTGTGTGTGAGAGAGAGAGAGAGAGAGAGAGAGAGAGAGAGAGAGAGAGAGAGAGAGAGAGAGAGAGAGAGAGAGAGAGAGAGAGAGAGAGAGATGGACAGGTGTAACATTTATTCCACTTGTGGAGATGGAAATGAAACGAGGAATGTGTGTTTACATGTACTATGTCATAAATGCCATATTATCATAACTGTATATGCATGTATTTGTTTTATTAACACATGGGACACATAACACTAACAAACGGAAACGCTCTGTAATATACACAAACAAAGAAACACACATTATACCATTTTAAATATACATTTCTTTGTATGAAATAAACGTGTAAAAAAAATTCTGGCACACATCTTTGTTAAGCTCAAGGATTCTGTGTCTTCTCGCCGTGCTGTTGATACGAATGAGCCGTGAGTGCAAACATCACGGCCCACACAAGATTCAAAACCCAATGGCATCGTCACAACGTGAAGACAATTGACATATAGGAGAAGCATGGGGAGACAAAGAGAGAAGATTCGCTCGTCATTGGTTGGGGAAGTAAATTAAAATGCGGAAGTATTCCGCATCCAGTACGAAGCCGGAAAGTGGGGAGTCCTGTGCACCCTGACAAAACCAGTGCCACATTACGCCAAGATCACGGCGCCTGGGAAAATTACAGGCGATCACCATATCATGTTTACAATTCCTGGTCGTCGCACCCAATGCCCTACATGTGGTCTAGATTCCCACTGGGCCAACAAATGCCCGAGCCGGAGACAAAAGAAAGATAATCTCAAACAAACCACTGAAAGATCACAAGAGGAGTTCCCCGCACTCGGGGAAAAAGCTCAAACAACTTCGATTCACAAAAACCAAGAAGTCGCCGAGACAGCCGGCCAAAAAGAAGCCACGAGGCCAGACGAGGACTCAGTAACAGCGACAAAAACGACAACACAAGAAGACGAAGACGATGGTTTTCAAATCGTCAATCACGGCAGAAAAAGACAATGGGGAGAGAGAAGAAACTCGTCACCCAGCAAGGACGTGGAAGAAGAATAGGATGGAAACGACCCCTTCCAGCCAAACAAGAAATCTTCAAAAACACAAGACAAACAGAGCAAAAACAGCGACGCGGAAGGGCCGCTTTTCATCAACACAGATTCTGACACCGACGACGGAGACCACGAGGAGGATGACGACAATGAAAGAAACACCACAGAGGGAGGTAAAATCCCAAACTGAAGACAAGACAGCAAAAGGTACTAACTTCTCACCTACTCACTATTTAGTTTTTATATTATTTATAAAATTGCAGACAGTTTATGATGTTTAATTAGCTTAAATATTAGCGGTATGAAAATAAAATTAAAACACATTGTCACACTCATACACAAACACAAACCAGACTTCATTTTATTGCAAGAAACTAATATCAAAACAGACTTTGAAGCAGCAGAATTAGTGACACGGCTAGGATAAAAAAAAATTCATCTTTCAGTTTAGCGGAAAATAACACGGGATCAGGGACAGCCATCTTACAAATTTCGGACACGCAGGATATGTTTAGAACACACAGCGACACACATGGTAGGATTTGTACAGTTCAGGTAAAAGACGACACACACTCATTTGTCATTGTAAACATACACACACCGCCCAATTACAATTACCAACCTCTATTTTACGAACAGTTAGACGATTTATTAACACAGACATACAGGGGACAAAATATTGTTCTGGCCGGTGATTTCAACTGTGTTCTTGAAGGAATGGATGTGGTAGGAGGTGAAGTTAGAACACAGCTGAGAAGGTCCGACAAGGACAGCATACATCAACTAGACACGCTACTAGACACATCATCGATACACACAACCTCACAGACGCATTCAGACAAACACACCCCGACAGTAGAGAGACGACATACACAAACAAAGCACACAACAGATCATCCAGATTAGACAGAATTTACACACCCGCAACACACCACTTCATAAAAACCCTACACCTACGACAAACACTAGACTACACAGACCATAAAGGCATACTAGTGCACTTTAGCCAAAACAGCACAGACACGCAGCCACACAAGCGGTCACCACACTGAAAGTTTAGAACAAGTTATAGAAGTTATAGGAAACAACAAACTGGCGGTACTTAATGACAGGTTGATAACACGAATAGACTCAAACCCAAGAAGATATTACACAGCGATCGACTTGACAATAGTTACACCGGACCTTATAAGGAGTAACTGGGAGGTAAAAGAGGATACCAACAGCGACAACATACCGAGTATCACTGACATAAACACAAAAGCACAGAAGAGCCAGGAAAGCAATAAACCGACATTCAACTTTAAGAACTTGAGATGTGATAAATTTAGAGAAGAACCAGAAAGGATGGAGATAGACCAGGCAAAAAGGGAAAACATAGAAAATGAAAGATTAACCAACAGCATTCTCCGGGCCGCGATAAAACACATACCCAGTAAAAATATGCCAGCGCACCTGACGAATGACATATCTCGAACGCGGTCAACCGGAACGAAGTTGAACAAACAGCCAGCGAGATGGTGGACCCAAAAACTGTACAGAAGCCCTGGAAAAAAATAAAGGTTGCACTTAAACAATACAGAAGAATGAGGTCAAAGGAAACCTATAACGAATACAAAAAAGTTTGGAACGACGCCAACAGAACGATAAAAAAAGCCAAAGAAACAGCATGGAAGAAGTACTGTCAGAAACTGTCCCCAGACACACCTACAAAAGAAGTATGGGAACAAATAAACGCCATTAGAAGAAACCACACAAAGAGCAAGACTGCAACAATAAAAATCCCAACAGTAGCGATATCAGAAAAAGAAAAAGTAGACGCCTTTGGGAAGTACTTCTACGAATTCAGCTCCAACAAGGCACTGAGAGAGCAGGAGAGAATGAGACGAGAAAAATTCATAGAAGAGACAGGAGAAATACAACACGAACAAATAGAGGACTTTTACATGGATGCGGACATAACGGTAGACGAGGTAACATCAGCGATCAAAGAAACGGACGACACGGCAGCAGGGCCGGACATTTTAAACTACGCACTACTAAAAAAAAGGTTACCAATTACAACAATTATGACGATAACAACGTTGTATAAAAAAATATGGCACTCCGGAAAGATACCAGAACAATGGAAGAAGGCGATAGTCATACCAATAATTTAAAAAAGCAATTTAAAAACCCACAGAGATTAGACTCGTACAGACCGATTTCCCTAACCTCACACCTCGGGAAAATATTGGAAACAATCATAACGAAAAGAATTACCACTATCTCGAGAAAAACGGACTAATTAGCGACACGCAGTCTGGATTTGTCCTCTAAAAGTACTGGGGAGTTTTGGTCATAGACCATAACTTTAGGAAGGGAAAATCCCAACTGCACCTCCCCGCGGTAGAGGATGGAAACACACCACGGTGTGGCTAACACAGCTCTGGGGACCGAGTATCCACCGGAATAAGTGGACAACTCTGCAGCTGAGCAGAGCAGGGCACTCACTTGTCCTGACAGTCGGAAATGGCTGTCAAAGGCAGAGTTAAAAGAATACCATGTGAATGTGGAAGGCAAGGGGAAACCACCACATTATCTTCCCAAGATTTCATGGCGACACACATTTCAGAAATAGTGAACGACGTTAATGGCTGTCTTAGGACATCCTCGTCCGGTAGGGACAGTCATGAGCCACAGGTGACACCAGACCGTCATCCAGCTACTGATGGCAAAACTTAAACAATAACTAAACTAAATAAATTGAGAGTCAAATGTTTTGCGTATCCTTTTACAGGACTTAGCTGTCAACAGCAGCATCTTTCAGCTGTCTGTTGATCTCTTGGCAAGATTACGCTCAGTAGTTTGCCATTGCTTTCTGAGCGGCCGGCTCAGTATCCGCAAGTCACGAGCGGGGGTCGAACCACCTCAGTTCTCGCTCCACTGCGAGACTCTGCGTGATAAACGGGATTACAGAGAGAAAGTGTTGTAACCCCACAGCCAGAGAGACCGGCAAATTGAGAGTAGGAACATGGAATGTTAGGACATTAAATGAGCTAGGAAAGTTAAACAATGTTCTAAGAGAAATGGAAAACATGAAAATGAATATACTAGGCATAAGTGAGATGAGATGGAAGGGATCTGGCAAAATTCTAACCGACAAACACACAATAATTTATTCTGGAGGGGACACACATGAAAAAGGTGTAGGAATAATATTTGATGATTGATTGATTGATTGATTGATCTAGGAACCGACATCACAGCATTCGGGACATTCCCATAAGCGATCCGTCCCCATCCTCAGCAACCAGCGAAGAGTTCCAACACTAATAGTTCCAGTAGCAATCTGATTATATGTCCGTCTCGCCTTTCCTCTGAGCGTCGAGCGTCGGCCAGATCCCCTCGTCACTCCTCGCTGCCTCATTCTAACCAGACTATGGTGATCCATTTGCTCCTCCAAGGTGTACACGTGCTCCCACAAGGCCGCAACCACATCTGCCTTGTCATGCATCAATACTCCACCAAGTTCTGCCGAACCAGCCAATCTGTCCGCCTGTTCATTCCCCAGCACACCGGCATGCCCAGGAGAAAAGATCCAGGTGATGCTTGCTACCCGTGACCTCCGAAGCGAAGCAAGCCACTCTGCACGAAGCTTGCCTGTTCTCACCCTTCTCAGCATGCTTTCTGAGTCAGTTACAATCACAATATGTTTATGTATCGTGTTTTCTATCCAGCGGAAAGCTGCACTGACCGCCTCCACCTCCATTCTTAAGCTAGATGTAGTGTCATCATACGCCAGGCTCTCCTGCACCAAACGCCGACTATTAGTCTTTGCCAAGAACCCCCAAGCACTTCTCCTACCTCTCAACACCGACCCATCCGTGTAGATAATCACATCACCCGGGCGAGAATTTTCCTGAATTAATTGCTGAATTTCCACTTCCGTGGCCCCTGCTGGCCACTCCCTGCACTCCCGGCTCAATGTGATTATAACTCTGCACAAGTCTGACTGCACGGCTGGCACTCTGACCCACTCCTCTCCTCGCCTAATGTTCTCCAAGGGTCACACCTGTCTGATCGTATCCTCCGCCTGAGCCATCCATGATTTCCCTCTTATCAGTCTCTGACCCTTAACTACGTCCAGCGCCTCGTGCAACGGGTGATCTGTGTCTGCAGCTACTCTGAGGTATGCCTTCGCTTGCATCACCTTGTGCCTACCAGCAACAGTAGGCAGACCAAGGATGTAACGCATACACACTACTGGAGTGTCTCTGTTGCATCCCAGAATGACCCGCATAGCTTCATTCTGTATGCGCTCTAATTTCACCAGCTGACTCTTTGAGACAGTGAGCAGTCCTAGTCCATAATCAATCACTGAGAGGATCAAGTGCTGGTATAGTGTGAAGAGCATTCTCTGCTCTGTGTCAATTGCAGCCATAATTTTAAGTGCATTGAGTCCCTTTTGAGATCTTGTCACAACCGTCTCCACATGGTCCTTGAAGGACAGACTCCTGTCAAATGTGATTCCCAGATACTTCATATTTGATGAAAATACACCAAATCTATGACAGGATACTGGTGCATTTCAGATAGAGTTATAATAGTCAAAATCAAAGGCAAACCAATAGATATAAATATTATACAAGTATATGCACCAACAACAAACAGTAGTGATGAAGATATACAAAACTTTTACGATGAAGTAGAAATGGCAATAGCCCAAATTGGATCACAAGAAATAAAAATAATACTGGGGGAATTTAATGCAAAAGTAGGAAAGGGAAAAATAGAGGATATAGTGGGGAATTACGGTTTAGGTACAAGAAATGAAAGAGGAGAGAAACTAATAGAATGGGCAAATATTAATGATATGATAATTGGAAATACATGGTTTAAACACCATAAAAGACGACTATACACATGGAAAAGCCCTGATATGAAAATACGCAACCAAATTGACTACATACTTTTTAATAAAAGATTTAGAAATGCATTAATTAATGTAAAGACAATGCCTGGTGCTGACTGTAACAATAATCATGTACCACAATGTGGACAAATAAAAGTAAGATTAAAGAGAGGGGGAAAAATGGTTAAAAACTTGAGACTTAATAAAGAGGTTCTGAAAGTAGATAAAGAAATTCAAAAACAATACAGAGTGACTGTGAAAAATAGGTACAATGCAATAGCTAAAATACAGAGTATAGATGAATAATGGGAAATGTTAAGGGACTCCATTCATCAAACTAGCAAAGAAATATTACCGGAGAGAAGCCAAAAAGCTAAGAAAAAATGGATGAATGAAGAAATCTTAAGGATGATGGACAAAAGGAAACAGGATAAAAATGACAAACAAGAGTATGCTAAGATAAATAAAGAAATAAGAGATACATGTGTGAAGGCAAAAGAAAGTTGGTTAAACGAGCAATGCAAAAAAAATGAATTAAATTCCATTAAAGATCAAAAAAGTATGCACAGACAAATCAGCGAGCCCACAGGAAGAAAAATAAGAATAAATACAGGGTGTTTGAAATCAAAAACAGAACAGATTTTATTGGAGGAAGGTTCTATAATGAAGAGGTGGAATGAGTATATAAGAGAATTATATAATGGAGAAAGGGAAGAATTAACAGAAGAAAGTAACTTAGAAGGCCCACCTACTCTAAAAGAAGAAGTCGCTGACGCTATGAAACATATGAAGAAAGGAAAAACAGCTGGGCCAGATGAAATCACAGTAGAAGAATTAGAAGTATTGGGAGAATTTGGGGTAGATATATTAACCAGAATGCTGAATGATATTTACAACAGTGGATATTTACAGCGATATGCTAAAATCTGTATTTATAGCAATACCAAAGAGACCAGGAGCACTTGAATGCGAAGATTTTCGTACAATTAACCTCATAAACCATGTCACTAAGCTTCTACTCAAAATTATAATGAGAAGAACAAGAAAGAAAATAAAAATGGAAATTAGTGAAGAACAGTACGGTTTTATGGAAGGAAAGGGTACAAACAATGCAATATATATATATTACGAACACTAATAGAAAGATCAATAGAGAAACAGAGAGACATATATTTATGCTTCATAGATTATACTAAGGCATTTGATAAAGTAAAACATGATGAGCTGATTAAAATGTTGGAAGATATCAACATTGATGGGAAAGATTTAAGAATAATAAAGAATATATACTGGAACCAAGTAGCAGCAATTAAAATGGGAAATAAAGAGGGTAGTTACGAACAGATAAAGCTAGGAGTACGACAGGGGTGTGTCTTGTCACTCGATCTCTTCTCCCTGTATAGCGAAGTAATAATGAGAGAGATCAAAGAGAAGCCAGGAATACTAATCGGAGGATATAATATAAACAATATACGCTATGCAGATGACACAGTATTGGTAGCGGATAATGCAAAAGACCTACAACAATTGTTGGACAGTGTAGTAACAGAGAGTGCACAGAAAGGACTGTCCTTGAATATCAATAAAACAGTAACAATGGTGATATCAAAGAAAATGGGGACACCAAAATGTGACATAGAAATATAAGGGGAAATTCTCAACCAAGTGGATAATTTTAAATACCTAGGGGCACTTATAACATCAGATGGAAGATGTACAAAAGAGACTACGAGCAGAATAGGGCAGGCAAAGACAGAATTTCAGAAAATGAAGAATATCTTATGCAGTAAGTCGCTATCAATGAATGTAAGAAAGAGAGTACTAAAATGCTATATAGAACCAGTTTTGCTGTATGGCAGCGAATCTTGGAATGTAAATGAACAAATTAGGAAGAACTTAGAAGCAACAGAGATGTGGTTTTTAAGACGAATGTTGCGAATTCCTTGGACTGCCAGAGTAACTAACAACGATTGCTTGAAAGAGTCTAATGAAACTAGAACACTATATACAACAATAAGAAAGAGACAAACATCTTTCTTTGGTCATGTAATGAGAAGAGATGCATTAGAGAACATCGTGACAACTGGAAAGATCGAGGGGAAGAGAGGCAGAGGCAGACCAAGAGAAATGATGCTGGACGGACTGAGACGGTGGCATGGAGGAAGATCATCAGCAGAGTTGATCCAGAACTCCTAAGACCCAGATCTGTGGAGAGCCCTAAACGCCTACGCTAGCCGGCACGGCACTTGATGATGACGAGTCTGGATTTAGGGCCAACCGGAGTGCAGTAGACCAGATAATCAAACTAGACAACCATGCGAAAAGGGGATTTAAAAAAGGAGAAAAAACAATCGCTGTATTCCTAGACCTAGCGAAGGCATACGACCAATGCTGGGGGATGACCGCACTAATAAACATCAACAAAATAGGGATAGTAGGCAGGGCATACAGGTGTATCGGGAATTTCCTACAAAACCGAAAATTCACGGTACGAATTCAAAACGAAGAATCCAAAACTTATGAACAAGAAAACGGAATACCACAGGGACAGAAGCGATAGAAACACGAAAAACACAAGAATCCGATTGCAAATGCAACTGAACAGAATCGCCAAATGGATGGAAAAGTGGGGATTCCAAATTAACACTGAAAAACAGTCGGCGTGATCTTCAACGTGAGACGAAAAAAGACACACTTGGATGAAAACATAAAGATTAACGAAGAGTCCATAAAGAGGGCAAAGAACACAAGATTCCTGGGAATGATACTAGATGAAAGACTAGACTGGAGCAAACACAAAGACCACACAGTCGAAAAGGCAAAAAGACACTAAATCTGCTGAGAGTAATCAAAGGCAACGATGGGGAGCCCATACGAAAACAATGTTAATGGTATACAAGTCACTGATCAGAGGCAGAATAGAATATGGCAGCAAAATAAACGATGCAGCATCGGAAAACAGTAAATGAAAACTGGACACAATCCAGAATCAGGCGTTAGGCATCATATTAGGAACAGGCAGAAGAACATCTAAGGAAGCCTTGGAAGTAGCACTAGGTGTACTGCCACTTAAGCTGAGAAGAAAACAACTGATATACAACTACTGGCTGAAGGCGACACGGGATAAAAGACACCCAGCATTCAGTGCATTCGAGGAAAACAATAGTAAATGGGGAGGAATACCCATACGTAAAATCCATACACCAGCAAAATGGATAGCAGCACAGGAGATAAACGCTAAAGAGGAGCTAATAGCGACACTCAAACAAACAAAAGTCCACAGACCAAAAGTACCCCGATGGGAATTGAACCTACCACTCACAGATACTACCCTCGCAAACCAAATATGCAAAGCAACAGAGGACATGGAAGCAAAACACGTCTGCCATGTGTCGCCCACGTATAGGAATTAGCGGGAAAGTAAAAACAACAACAAGTGCGGCGCGGACAGTGAACGCACACGGAAGACTTGGAAACGAGGACGTCAGAGAGAAACAGACAGACGACAACAGAGATCAAGAACGAATATCATCAGAGCACAATCATGAGAAGCGAACTTGGAAAATGGCTAACATCTGGAGGACATAGCGCAAGGATAGAATGAAGAAATAATCGAAGATCTACATTGAGAACTAACAGAGAGAGATTATACATGAAACACGGATCCACAGCAGAAGAATGAAAGATGAAACACTAGTCGGTTTGATGGGCCAGTATCCAAGCCAAACAATCGTGGAGAGGTCGCCTAGCAAATAGTGCACCAACCTTCTCTGGTATATCTCATTTGGGTGTGAACTGTAAGTGTGTATGGGATAGAGCAAGGACATGCTTGACCATAATTTAGTCTGGTTAAAGAACGACTGAACGAAAGAATTCAATGAAAATGCGAGATAGTAAGGCAATTGGTTTTCCTGCATGTTGTGTCAGTAGTCGAGATACCGTCTCTAAAATTAATACAGACTGTAAATTGGGCCTACTTGTCGGGCGTTGTTTTATGGATACTTTAAAGATTTCACTTATTGAGTTCAATTGTTATATTGAGAAACAGTTACTAGACAATACGAGTCAATACTGCCATTAAAGCAAGTAAGCGTCTTGGCAACGTCGCAGAAGAATACATAAGGCCGATAAGCAAGGACAGCTTAGTTATCGGTACTTCAATTTTAATTCACCGCAAACAACCGCAAACAAAGAAGAATCCCTTCGAGCCTCATTTGCATCGGTCCGGCAATCATTTTCTACACAGATGGATCAAAGAACGAAAAGGGGGAAGTAGGGGCAGGGGTATCTGCACCATTCTACAAACTCTAAAAGAACTTCAGATTGACGGACAACACATCGGGCTACACGGCAGAGCTGGTAGGAATTATGAAAGGACTGGAAATAGCGACAGAGAACCCCCCAATAAAACTAACTATACTAACGGATTCACTATTTGCAGTGCAGGCACTTGGAAGCTATACTAACGGAAACAGACCGGACCTGAAGGATGAAATACTGTCACTAATAACAAATCTGAATTACATGGGATGTCAGGTTACAATGGCATGGATACCAGCACATAGAGGTGTAACCGGCAATGGGACGGCAGACAAAGCCGCAAAACGCGGAACAACCAGCCAAAATATAGTAAACACGGGACTTAGCGTAACGGAAGCAAAGAGTATTATCAAACAACACATTATTAAAAAGTGGAAACAACAATGGAGAGACAGCAATAGTGGAAGACATGCATATCACACCCTAAAAGAGCCCAGCATGAAAAGTCAAGTTAAAAACAATACGAAAATACCAACATATAAGAAACTGTGGCGAATGCGAATAGGATATTAGAAAGACAATATAAGCAGACCAATATACGTAGAATGTATAGTAGATAGCACGATAGAGCACTACTTAATATCATGCAAGATTTATGATCAGGAACGTAAAGTCCTAACAGAATACTTTCAGGCTAGAGATACCATGATGAAGATGACAGAATGTCTGCAGACAGAAGGAGACAAGGAATTGAAGAAACTAGCAACCCAATTCATAGCAAGAACAGGAAAAGATATATAATCAACAGAAAAAAGACATCAGCGAGTGAGATAACTAAGGAAATAACAGAACACAATCATGAATAACCAGACACATAATAGAAAAAGAAATAGCAAACGTGACGACAACAATGAATGAATAACAGAAGAGATGGGAGTAGGAAATAACAGCTACAACAGAGCAGAACAGATAGCAGATATGTAATAGTAAGCATATATATATATATATATATATATATATATATATATATATATATATATATATATATATATATATAAATAGTTTAGTTTAGTCGTTGGATCAACATCACGGCACACGGTTTAACCCATAAGTGCTCCGTTTTCCTCCTAACTCAAACCTGAGTTTGGAGAAACTCAGCTCAATGCACGAACTCCGTTGCATCGGCGAGGATCCTGAAATACTTTGGGTAGATTTTTAACTCGAAATTTTGTCCGGGCAGCGCCGTTAGACTACTCTTTTTCGATTTCCAACTGCCAAGGGATTTTTTACGTGCGCAATAATACACACGGGCGTCCGATCTCACTACCCAGAGACCAGGGGAAATTTTATTGCTGGAAGTTCAGGTGGATTTTTTAAATAAATCCCGGTCCTCATCGGGGCCTGAACCCGGGACCTCCAGCACTCGAGGCGGGCACCATACCTCGAATATATATATATATATATATATATATATATATATATATATATATATATATATATATATATATATATATAAAGAAACACTAACTAGGACAATAAATAAACTAGTGTAGGGACAGGCACATCCAGTGGCGGTAAAACAAGCATCGAGGATGTCGGTGGCGAAGGAAGTAATGGAGGATAATGGAACGGAGAAATCCTGACAAGGGTGGTATACGTCGGGCTCATGCACAAAGAAAGTCAACATCTCATAGTGCACTATGAACCACCCCGACAATAACCAATGCCACATGGGCTGGTTGACACGGTGGAAAGTTTCGATTTTTTTTTTTTCACAAAATGGACTCGGACTAAGTAAAGTGAGTTATGTCAGTTGAGTTTCTCTAGGAGGGGAAGTCGGCGAGAAGCCGCCAAACCCCTTAATGTTCTGAATATATTATATGTGTACGGTTGTCCAAGTAAGAGGACACGTCACAAACGTTATACATAAATAATTGTTTATGTTTGTCTACATCCGTAGATGTTGGGATTAGAGGACGCATTAGACAATACAAAACCTGACAGTCAATATTATATGATGGCAAAGTCGCCGATGTTTATAAACACGTTAAGAGTGTGCCCCAAACAAGAACAGACGGCAACAGGTTGTACATACATGCTTTCCAATGAACATGTTGTCTTTTTTCTTTTCTTTTTCATGCTGTGTGTCAATGGTCATGATGTTTGTCCACAGTCTTCTGTCTCTTGTGCTTCCAAGCATTTCTGATAGCCACTTTCCTCAATACCATGATCTCAAACTGTTGAGCATTTTCTCTTTCGGTATCCCTATGCTTCTCTTCCCCTCCAGCCTTCTTGTTGTGACTAAATGCTCCCAAGAATGTGGACTGTCCTCTTCTGATGCGAGTTAGCAAGTTCTCTTTGTGATTTATAGTCGAAGAGAATGATATGGTGACTAACTAATTAACTGACTGATTGACTGACTACTTTACTAACTAACTAGCTAGCCAGACAACCAGGCAACCAACCAACCACCCAACCAACCTACCTTTCTACCTTCCTACACACCCACCCACCAATCCACCATTCGATGTGTGGCAGTGTATAATGGCCCAGATTGATTTAGCTATAATACTTGGTGCAACTGAACTACTACCGCGTGGAAACATTCCGAGATCAAGCTATATAGTTGGGATTTCATTCAGCGGCTTGTCATGTGCAGAACTGGCCCCTCCCCCACAGTAGTGTTTAGAAATGCTTCTCTATCAAAAGTCAGGCGTCCTGTTTCTGTTATTATCATGCGTCAATGATCTGTCACATGTTGAATCTATCCGTTATACTATCATGGTCTAGTAAGATTGCGGCAGCAAGGGGTGGTCAGAGGATGTGGTCGACAGTCGTCACTCAGAGGTAAAGTAAGACGGACATATAATCAGATTGCAACATGAAATAAAGAGGCAAGTAAAATATTTTGGCCACGTTAAACTTTTATAAAAACCATACCGGAAGGCAAGATTAAGGGCAAACGAGTAAGAGGTAGACAACGATACAAGTGGGAAGATAACATCAAGAGATGGACGAACGTCAGCCTGACAGAATGTACAGTCAAGACGAGAGACAGACATTGCTGGAGATCCATTGCAGCCAACCTTCATTGTGGAGACGGCACCTGATTGATTTATTGTGGCCAGGAAGAAACACACAATCTCCTGCAGGTTAGTTAGTCGACAGATTATCCTCATCGCACATTGAACAATTCAGTCCATAAGTGCTCAAATCCTCCCCCACCCCTCCCCGAGTAAATCCCGCAGCGTGTAGCAACTGACGACACCAGTTCTGTGTTGGTTTATTAATCTTCTTTGGCTTCCTGCGTAGTGTTCTTGCTTGGCCACACCTCTTTTAACTTGCTGTTCTCACAGTCTGACCATGGTTGTAGATTCACAGTCATCACTAGGTTCTCGCAAACGACTTACGTATCGTAGAGTATTCAGTATATTAGCCTGTTCCATGGCTCGTCCGCCCTCCACATTAGCCTCACATGCAAGCCTGCTCATTTCCCTGTACACCCGCATCTCCTGGCACGAAAATTAAACTAAATTTTCCAGCTGTGACCGCTCAAGAGACACCAGCCATTGTCTTCGGGCTAACCCCATCCTGCAGATTAACATGGCCGTCTCATATGTTCTGACTGTATCAACATGCTGGACGTATCTAGCAGCTTAATTCATCTATGGCCTTCAGATAAGCATTCCTCCTCGGCTCAACATAATAAAGGAATGTTTTACAAGCCTTCATATATACGGGATACATGGTGCTAGACCCATATCTGTAAAGCAATTACCCTAGATTAATTATCTAGTTGGTAGAGGAGAGGCAAGGAACCATCCACAAGGACATTTGGGATACTCAGTAAAAATTTCATTTTTTCCTTGAGGTATTCCTTTGTTCTCCAAAACCTTATTTAATGGTCTCAAATCATTGAGCCGGACGGTGGCCATGGAAGTCGGAACCCGCTAAGGAGTGTGTAACAACTCACCTGCCGAATCAACCAGCCCTGAAAATGGATGACACTTTTGCTTATGACCTAAACCAGGCCGTCTCGGCAATCAGTCACTCGTAAGGACAAAGCTGAGACGAGTAGGAGGGCCGTCGGGGTGAGCGTGGAAGCCTGCGGAGTGATCCTGTGTGGAGCCGCCCCTGGTGCAGATTTTGGTGGTAGTAGCAAATATTCAAACGAGAACTTTGAAGACTGAAGTGGAGAAGGGTTCCATGTGAACAGCAGTTGAACATGGGTCAGTCGGTCCTAAGAGATAGGAAAACTCCGTTCTGACCGCACTCCCCCGATGTGTCTCCACCTTGCCGTGGTGGGGGAGCTTGCGTGTCCCATCGACCCCATTTGCTTGCCGATGGGTGAAAAACTACATATCGGACAGCTTATGGGATAGGGACCAGACTAAGAGAGACACAACCTGCTGCTCTGCAGGTAAGACTGAGGATAGCAGTCAAAAATTTACATCAGGTGCACGAAGGCAGAAGTTCTTGGTCCGGACAAAACTCTTAAGGTTCCCTGTCGAGGGCTGTGGCTGAACGCCTCTAAGCCACAAACCCTCGGATCTGAGTGCCGGGCCGATACCCATCTACCGAAAAATAGAGGCGAGATACTAAGCAAGCTACATGCTCAGGTCTGATACATGTTCGAAGGCTCTCAGCTGGGGGATATGAGAGATTCCCGGATGAGAGGGCCTGGTCGTTTCTCGTTCACTGTTGCACGAAGGTAAGGTGCTGGGCCAGCAGCACATGTAGCCTACCTCGTGAGCGAGTAAAAAAAGTCAGAAAAGTGCCCCAGTTGAAGGAAATGGTTACGAAATTGTCTGTATCTAACTCATAGAGAGTGTAGACAAAAGTGGAAGAACGTCTCACTGACGCGAAATGGAACGCACGGCGAGCGAACCTATTGCGTGGTCTAAAGTCAAAAGCAAAAGCTTACCGAGTGGATGTCGCTCGCAGTCTGACCGCTCCTGGTGTGAGCTTGAGCGACCAGTGGCAAGCGAGATGCCCAACACTAAAGCAGCCATGAGCAGGACGTGGCAACTCCTCGGTTGAGCCCAGTCTCGGAGCAATATGTGCCGGCTCTGCAATTATGGAAGCCCCCTTGGATGGCGAGGGAATGCCCATGGTCTGCCCCTGCCTTCCCTTGAGGGCCGACCGCGATGTCGTTGATCGTTCTATCTTGACCAGCTGAGACGTGGGCGACATCACAACAGTCTAACTTGCCTCGAAACCAGAGGAAGGCTAACCTCATTAAAAAATGCCCGCCGGAAGTCGGAAGTGTCGTTCTACGGGTGGCAAACTAAAAATTGACACTACGCAATTACGTCCGAGTGAAATGTCTCGTCCGAATGTCTCTCGTGCTAGGAACAGCTCTGACTACCTAGTTTCCGAATGCCGCTCTTGTTCGGAACAGCTCTGACTAGGTAGTTTTCCGAATGTCTGCAGTGCCTGGAACAGCTCTGACGGGCGCAACGACAACCACATGTCCGAAAACTCGCTGAGTGGATACCGTCTGCAAACCTGTCTGGTTTGTGCGGGAATGGCCCGGGGCAAACGAAATGACCAATATATTGAAGTGAGGATTTAAAGCAGCCATGAGCAGGACGTGACGATTTCCCTCGGTGAGCCCAGATCCAGGACGTTATGTGTCGGCCCTGCAACTATGGAAGCAACCTTGGATGGCGGGAAATGCTATGGACTGTCCCTGCCTTCCTGTGAGGGATGACCGTTGTCTTCTACCTTTCCAACTTGGTCAGCTGGGTTGTAGATGGCACCACAAAAGTGAGAGTCTCCCAGGAATGCTACCTGGTCAAAGAGCACGCTATAGTCGGAATGTGTTGGCCTACGGGTTTCGGCCCAAGGGCGCATAATAGACACACCGCAGTCACATCTGAAAAAACACTCCCGATGAACGAAAAGAAGAAGAAATCATTGAGCCAGTAACAGCTAAATTAATTTTAACGGGCAGGATCACATTGAGAAAGAGGGACTCTGGATTCTTTATCTCTTTGGGGTTGAGCCATCAACTATTTATCTGACAGCACCCATCGACGAAATGACCGTTTAATCAAACCTAATGCATGCACTGTTCTTTTTTCGGAATTTGTAATAGTATAAAACAGTTTCCTGCGATCAGCTTCTTTACAAAAATATGTGTGCAACTTCATAGCGATGCTTTGAAGCGTACAAAATTTCACATTCAGTCCCATTGAACAATATTCACTCATTTCAATGTTTAGCGATAAGTGGTAAGATATAAAAAAATAAATAAATAAATAAATAAAAAAAAAATAATTCAGGTTTCATGCAAGAACACATTGACGATACCTCTAAACACTTAACGATATCAAAATGGTTAAGCACGTAACATCACGGTGCAGACAAACATGGTGACGTCATAAGGACATTTTAAACAATGACCAGTCCACTTTTGACATGCATCAAAAAGGAGCAGAGTTCTGTTAAGGGTGAAACCTATAGAAACTCATCGGCGAACGAAGGTCCAGTATGGCAATGTTAGTTAGTTAGTTAGTTTAGTTTAGTAAACAGGCAGGTTGGTTGGTTGGTTGGCTGGCTGGCTGGCTGGTTGGTTGGTTGGTTGGTTGGTTGGTTGGTTGATTGGTTAGTTAGTTAGTTAGTCGAGGTTCCAACTTCACGGCAAAGGGGTCGCACCAGTTATGCTGTTCCTGTGTCAGTGAATATCACACAAAATACTCCTCACTGTCCAATGTGAACAGTGGAACAGACAGGAGTCTCGACAATCCAACAGCCGCACAGATACACTGTGACAATTCCGCCACCAGAATGCCAACACAAAAGTCATCCACGAAAATTAAAGTTTATCGTCGATGGAATCGGCAGCCACCGAAAGACTTCATTGACCCGGGTTTTCTCACATGGCTTGGTATTTTACCGCAGGGCGACTCGCCGAAAGCGCCGCACAATGCACGAATTCTATAGCTCCAGCGTCGACTCCCAGGAGTCTCCTGAAAAATGCACTCGTGAACCGAACAGGCAAATCAGTCAATTCAGCAACAGCCGGTAGCCATTATTCCGAACATGTAGTTCACTGTACAAACAAAAGCTGTCAGATGTAAAAACATTCCACATGAATGTCACAGCTCACAGAGTCGCGCCACGCACTCACTCAGTAGCAGGGCGACGGAACTATGCATTACTAGTCCAACATGAGTAAAATGTGAATGCAGACCGCAAACACAAGGATAAATACCCCAGAGGCCATAGCGGTTCAGTGCCTAACCGCCAAGCTGGGGACCGGAAGTGACATCATGGCAATGGAAGCCTGTCAGTCCAGCAAGTGTATGAGTGTAGTAGGATGTTTCAAAACGGCGTGACTTCTGTGACATACCATTCACGACCGGGCCAGGCAAGCGGAGTGGTGACCCCAGAGTGGTTACACGCGCAACCAAGAGAATTTATTTTCTACAAGAATCCAAGCACTTTATCGGCGCCGGAGGACTTGCATTGAAGCGGTGGTGACTGCATCGAAATATTATAAATTTGTTCTTTGCTTTTTCAGATTTTATATACTCGCCCCCCCCCCCCTCCACCGCACCATCGCACCCCCCCCCCCAAAAAAAAAAAAGAATAAAACATCTAAGGTTTTCATTTGATGTATCCTCGTATTAAAAGCCTCAGTGATTGAGAAAGGACAGTGAAGACAGGTATGGTTCCTGAAATCATAGCCAGGGGTCGCCTAGCACAAGGATGGACACGTGACATCGTAGACACCCTGGGCGTGAAAATAATGGGGCAGGAAAACTGGCAACGGTTTGAGAATTTTGTCTGTGGAACACGATGAGAGTGACATTCTGGCAAGGTCTTGCTAGGTGATGATGATGATGTTGATGACGACGATTATGTGCAACTCTGTTGCCAGGGAGTCTCCGTGGCGAAGTGGTCAAGCCGTTTGACTGGGGCTTTGAAGGTTCACATGGGGCTTTTGAGGTTCGAATCCGGGCCGCGTCCTTCGGTTCACGAGTGAAATTGTTTGGAGACTCCTGTGGGAGTCGCTAGAGCTACGGAGTTCGTGCCTTGTGCGACGCTTTCCGCGCTGCGGAAAGAGACCTAGCCATATGGGACAAAAACCCGGTGCAATGAAGTCGACCCTGTCGACTTTTAAGCGACTTTAAGCGGTTACAGTGTTATTATTCTTTGCGTCCCATTCAGGCATACTACTGAACGTACTATTTGTCTAGAACAGTGGTTCTCAACATTTTTTGGCCCATGCACCCTTTCACCATATGTCAGAATGTCATTTCTCCCTTTCCAGCGAACGAAAGACGAATTTCTCCCTTTCCAAAATTGTCAGTCTCAAAAGGTGCTTTCAAAATAACATGCCTATAATACTGAAAATCCTTGTTTTCTTCCATATCTGTACATAACCTTTACATGCATAGATTACTTTTATAGTGTGGTTTTATACATTTAATCGTAAATGAATATGCTGATGGATATTAACACTTAAATAAAAGCATTTTCTTTTTTATATTCACAATATTTTATTAACACACCAAATTAATCATATTACAATAAACAAACAGTTAAAACGTCAAAGAATTGTCACTTACTACACGACACCAGAATGCCAGAAAATTGTGCTTCATCAAACAAATGGCTCAATAGAAAACCAGGATATTGTGCCTGAAGCCATTTTGAGCCTGCCAATCTGTGGCCTTAATCCCCCCTCCCGGAAACACTAAATCCCCCCCCCCCCTTTTTGGGGGGATGGGGGAGAGAACCACTGCGCTAGAAGATCAACATAGGGTTGATAGCAATGTCCTGCGAAGGACATAAAAAAACGGGCACAATTTCGCAGTTAATCTTCATTTAATTGAACTAGCCGGTTCTGTGGCTTAGGTGTAGTAAATGCCTTCCACATTTCCCCGACGTACGACGTCAAAGGTTCGAAATCAGCCGTAGACGATTTGAAAGCAGAGCGCCTTGCGTTGATTTCGATGGTATGAGCGTTTGTAGTTCAGCAAACAACGGCAGTCTACTACACGTAAAAATTGTCTTTGTTTCTCTGTGAACTCCAACGTTGCCCAAACTGGACTGACTTTTGCGTGTGGGTTAGCTTTTTTAATAACCAGTATCCCCCTCCATTGTGTGAACCAACTACCACTTCTGGGGTACTTGTAATTTACTTCCCCAACCAATGACGAGCGAATCTTCTCTCTTTGTCTCCCAATGCTTCTCCTACATGTCAATCGTCTTCTCGTTGTGGCGATGCCATTGAATTTTGAATCTTGTTTGGGCCGTGATGTTTGCATTCTCGGTTCTTTCGTTTAGACAGAAATGCGAGAAGTCAGAGAAAAATTACGCCACAAGTAGTTTTGTGCCAGATGAAAGACGTATACGTTGTGAAAAGAAACCAGAGTATGCATAACTTGTTTTTAGACAGACGTGGCCTAGCAGATATAGAAATAAATAATTTATTAAAGATTATTTATTATACAACAACTTGGTGCCTAAAATTTTAAATAATGTTCAAAACTGTATATAGCTTTTATGATGGTATCATTCAATTTATACTTTCTAGAATATGAATAAAAGTTTTACAGGAATAAACATATACTTCTCTTGCAAAATAGCTGTCAGTACAAATATAGTGAAATCTATAATTGTTCCCCTTGATTGCTAAAGACGTAATGTGACTTTAACCTAGATACAATTATTTCCCTTGTAGTAAATAAAATAAAATTAGTTTCATATCCTTTACAGGGCCGCCATCCCTGGTCTAGGTGTTACACGACTTTCTCCGTAATCCCGCACACTCTGTAACGTGACTTGACGTGCGCGAAAATTGGTAGCGGTTCTCTCCGCGACGGCAACTTACGGGGTATGTGAGCCGGTCGCTCAGAAAGCAATAGCAAACCACCAAGCGCAATCCTGCTAAGAAATTCAACAATCAGCTAAAAGATGCTGATGTTGACAGCGATGTCCTGTAAAGGATATGTGGGGAAAAAATCCTTTACAGGGCGTTGCATTCAACACCAGCATGTTCTGCTGTTGTGATCTCTTGGCAAGTCTACGCTCAGTAGTCCTGCATCGCTCTCCGAATGACCGGCATCCATTCTGTAAACAAACCATTCTGTACACGACATCATTTTAAGGTTGGTGTTGTTTAGCTTGTCCTCTGATGTCCACATTTTCCCGCTGTCAACTTCCTTGGAACCTCTGTATTTTATTTATTTATTTATTTATTTATTTATTTATTTTTGTTGCATGATTATGATATAGCCATGTACCACTCGAGCCGAAGTGCAGTAAGAACACAAGAAGGTATATCAGATATGTTTTAGCGCTCGTGTTAGTTTGCTGTCGTCACTCTCTGTTATATTGTCCTGATGTCCGTTCAATTTCAACTACAGGGACATTGTCGCAATCTTGTTAATATTTGTACAATACGTTGCAAGCAGATGTGCAGCATTCCATAATTTTCGCTACAGTCCAATATTTTATCTAATTTCTTCTTCTTCTTCTGCTGCGTTCATCCGGAAAGTTTTTTTTTGTTTTTTGGACGTGATTGCGTTGTGCCTGTTTACAGCAGAGCTGCGTTCTTGCGCCGTTAGGCGGACACATCCGACTTCTGCGGTTATCTAGTTTCTGATGGTAGGATTTCGAAAAATTAAAGTTTTTCAAAATAAAGAAAAGTTGCATTGAAACTGAAGTTTACGACTCTACAGAACCAAACATCTGTAAAAGATAAGGTTACCTCCCTTTGATAAAACAAATTTGTTGATAGTGCCCTTGTCTACTAAAACGGTTCGGTTTCAGTCCCCAACAGTAGCAGCAGGTTTACTGCTTTTTCAACCAGAACAACTGTGGCACCGACCCAGACTAATCAAAATTCAATGGCATCGTCACAACGTGAAGACAATTGACATGTAGGAGAAGCATGGGGAGGCAAAGAGAGAAGATTCGCTCGTCATTGCTTGGGGAAGTAAATTACAAGTACCCCAGAAGTGATAGTGGGTTCACACAATGACAGGGGATACTGATAATAAGAAGAGCTGACCCACACGCAAAAGTCAGTCCAGTTTGGGCAACGTTTGAGTTCAAAGAGAAAAACAGACAATTTTTACGTGTAGTAGATTGCCGTTGTTTGCTGAACTACAGACGCTCATAACATGGAAATCAACGCAAGGTGGTCAGCTTTCAAACCGTCTACGGCTGATTTCAAACCTTTGACGTCGTATGTCGGGGAATTGTGGAAGGCGTTTACTACACCTAAGCCACAGAACCAGCTAGTTCAATTAAATGAAGATTAACGACGAAAATGTGCCCGTTTTTTTATGTCCTTCACAGGACATTGCTATCAACCCTATGTTGATCTTCTAGGCCTCTGGTTCTCAACCAGAGGAAATTCTCCACCCACCCCATTCCCCCAAAGGGGGGGGGGGATTTTAGTGTTTCCGGGAGGGGGGAATTAAGACCACAGATTGGCAGGCTCAAAATGGCTTCAGGCACAATATCCTGGTTTTCTATTGAACGTTTTGTTTGATGAAGCACAATTTTCTGGCATTCTGGTGTCGTGTATTAAGTGACAATTCTTTGACGTTTTAACTGTTTGTTTATTGTAATATGATTAATTTGGTGTGTTAATAAAATATTGTGAATATAAAAAAGAAAACGATATTATTTAAGTTTAAATATTGATCACAACCTACTACTGGCAACGCCGAACGCATTCTGGTATGAACCTAAGGCCTATCCACGTCAATATGGAAGCACTACACTCGAGTTTCGCTCTCGTTTGAGCTCCTCAGTAGTGCATATCCCTGAAAGGATACTGAAACAAGCCCCGGATCACTGGTGTGTGAAGCGGGTGTGTAACCACGCGGCACACGCTGGACACGCCAAATTATCATAACAGAATACTACAACTTTACCCATCGTAGGCTATGCTCAAGATTGCCCAATCGCCGCGACTGACGTCCGTCAATCGATGTGGCCCGAACGATCAGGACTTCTCACTGGCAAGGAACACCAGGCCTCCTAAATCCCTTCACATCCCGAAACAACCAAATAATCAATCTGATTATTGCTCACTGGATTAGTCTGGGTTAGTACCTTGACGTGAAACCATTTGAATATAGTATTGTCAGCTGCCACCTGTCCTTTAATTTTAGCCCACACAAGTTCTATAGGGTTAAAATGAGAATAGTACGGCGGAAGTCTCAAGCTCCCATGACGATGCTCTTCTATCAACCTGTCGATTTGATATTTCTTGCTTTTTGGCGTCTGTTTTACAAGGAAAACAATTATAGCTAGAAATACGTTTCTGGAAATGGTATGTTTTCCATTCGGAGCCATATCTTTATTGCCCCCTTTGTGCTCGATGCTGCGGGTATTTTGACTTCTTGGGCAACAACATTGATATCATGCATTGTTCATAATTGGACACTAGGGTCTACCTAGGGATGGAAGCACTGTATTCTCGAGCCAATCTCTAAATACATTATCATTCATCTTATTATGATAATCCCTTTTGTCTAGATGCTATGATACGAACACGAGCCAAGCATTCTGTAGTAAGTCATTATGCGTATTACCAGCATGGGCCATGACCAAAAGCTGTCCTATACTGCTGGGCACATATTGCTTTATCTGTCCAACCACTGATTGCCATTCCTATATATATATATATATATATATATATATATATATATATATATAAACACAGGCGGGCGCGCAGTGTGCAGAAAGAGTTAACCTAATAACCTTTGATTGTGATAGTAAAGTAGTATACATGGCCAGCGGCTCATCCCTGGCCACACAATGAATGGAGTGCGCCCTCTATGAAGCTCCTGAAATTTCAGTAAATATTCCGCTGCACGAGCTTCCAGCATTAAATGTATATCAAGCCAACATTTGATTATCGCGTAAATAGATGCTTAAAAGAATATCTTCTCATGCGCTAAGCCTAGTATATGTGCGCAAAAGGATAAAATATGTGCATGTTAAATTTTTGAAGAAACGTAACTGTCCAGCAAAATTTGTGATACAGATTAATTTTCCATTTGAGGCATTTCCTCATGACTGTAGCTCTGAAGTAAATTTAGTCCACTAAAACAGTTGCTCCGTAATACCGTTTATCCACGCAGAGCACGCAGCGCGCGAGAATTGGTAGCGGTTCTCCCACGTTGGTGACTTGCGAGATATGTGAGCTGGCCGCTCAGAAAGCAATGGCAAATTACTGAGCGTAATCTTGCCAAGAAATCAACAATCAGCTGAAAGATGCTGATGTTGACAGCGATGTCCTGTAAAGGATATGCGAGTTATAAAAAAACAAACACAATTGCTAGCGATGTCGACTGTCTGTGCACTGCCGGCTCTAGATGACGGCAATACGAGCACTGGCAGCCATTTGTAAATAATTACGAGAATGGCTCGTATATAGCGTCAATTCTGAAGTATGGAAGTGTGTCATGGCCAACTAACAGATTAGTGAGACGGATGGTCGGTGTGTTCGTTTTGAATCAATTCTCTGGAAGTTTCAACTCTTGGCGCTGGGTCATTGGCCATGTTATGAGAAGACAAAAACTGGAACATTCTGTGACAACCGGAAAGATTTGCGGAAAGAGAGATAGAGGAAGACAGCGTGAAAAGATTATTGACAGTCTTGTGTCATGGCACGGAAGGGAGTCAACACAGAAATTGATACATGACGTCGAAGATCGTAATTTGTGGCCAGGTATGATCGCCCACGCCAGCCGGCAAGGCACCGGATGATGACATATTATAGTTTATGACGTGTTTAACATTCAGAATTAATACTCAATTTTACAAACAAACAGCATGCGCATGTCGTAATTGTAACGGACTCACTACGTATGATGAGACATGCAAACACAGGCTTGCTTCGGGCAGAGTGGCAGGCTAGCATTCAGCATTCAAAAATATAGAATTTCCCCCAGGTGGATTGGACCCGTTATCTATTACAGCGTCCAATCTAGGAGATGGAAAACTCCGATTATAAACCCCTAAGTTTAAGCTGGACCGATGTTCCGATGACTGAATGGCCACGGGTGAGTTAGACTGAACATGGAACGTCTGGTATGCGGGCGGGGCGGCGCCAGGCATATATACTCCTGAGGGATATCCCCTGCCCCTTCCCCAGTAAGCAGGCAATGCTAGGGCGACCGGTTATTTCCTGCAATATCCAAACTTTGTTTATGGATTTAATTAAACACGGGAATCGTCGCCGGAGCTATGGAGCACGTGCTCAGCCCTTGACACATCTTTCAGAGGCTAGCGAAGAGAGACTGAGGAGGAGAAGGCGAGGAAATGGTGTGAGAAGAAGACATAGAAATAGGAGAGCAGGCGCCAGGAGAACAAGACGAAAAGTGGAGAGACTAGAGTGCAACCGTGTAAGAGTGGGATACTGGAACTGTCGTAGTGCCAGGCAGAGAGGTACTGTGTTGGAGAGGCTAATATATGATTTTGATGTCCTCATGCTCCAGGAGTTAAATGCAGACAAATACCATTGCCTGGGTACGTCAGTTATATAAACCCCACTGGGCGGAAGAGACATGGGCAAGGTCTGCTGGTGAAGAAAGGAGTGAAGCATGTGGTACTTGATTTGAGCCAATGGAATCACAGTGCAAAAGAGATCCAGAGTATTCAAATGGAGATTGATTGATTGATTGATTGATTTAGGAACCGACATCACAGCATTCGGGACATTCCCATAAGCGCTCCGTCTCCATCCTCAGCAGCCAGCGAAGAGTTCCAACACTAATAGTTCCAGTGGACATTGGTGGCTTAAGTTGGAACATCATAAATGTATATGCCACAGTGGATTGTTTTGTCAGAAAGGAAAAATGGGACTGGCTTAAGGAACTGGAGGAATTACCAGGTGATAGGCTACTCATATGTGGAGACTTCAATGCGAGGAACAGAGATTGGGACAGTAGTGGAGAAAACCGACAGAGAATTGCCCTTGCGGATGCCATGGTGGACTCCGATGTGGTCTGCATTAATGATGGTAGGCCGACTAGAATGGCAATGAGGCATGGCGATGCAGACACAGCTATTGACTTGGCACTTGTCTCCCGGTCATCAGTCCTTGATATAAAGTGGACCGTTTCGAATGACCATGGAAGTGATCCCATGCCATGCTCTGTCATAATTTGTAAATCCAGGAACGTTAAGACTGGGAGAGTGCGCAAGACCTTCCGGTATGGGTGGACCGACAGCCTTCTTGGACGCCTCAGAAAGGGGGCATGCAACAGGACTGTTAAAACTCCTTTTTTGCATCCCCCATGGTGGACCCCAGAAGTAGACAATGCTTGGCAAGCAAAGAGAGCTGCAGTGAAGAAGCTAGGGAAAGTGCGACAGACACCCCGAAGCTCACGAGAGGAAGTGGACACAGCGGAAAATGTCAAGAAAGACAAGGCGGAGGCTTTCAAGCGCTGTGCTGCAGAGGTCAAGAAAGTAAAATGGGAATGTTTTATGAAGGAGATTGGAGGTGATAAAGCACTGCAAAAATTCTGGAAACTGCACAGACAAATGCAAAGGAAAGATCGGCCTATGACAGTAGGAACAATTTATAGAGAGGATGGTGTGCGCGTGACAACAGACAAAGAGAAAGAGGAGGAGTTTCTCCAGAGATATTTAGAGCAGACCAATCATAATGATGCGGATTACAGGGATGCAGTTAGAGAGGAGTTATCTGGCACAATGGAGAATATGTATTATGAAGATATCATAGGGGTGGAAAATGTTAAACATATTTTGAAAAAGGCAAAAGACACGGCACTAGGGCCCGATGGTGTTAGTTATGGCCACATGAAGGTTTTGAGCGATGTAGACCTGAAGGAGATGACCGACTGCTTTAACCAGAGCATTAGGACAGCATCAGTACTGCAGGATTGGTTACATAGCTATCTCATCCCTCTCCCAAAACTATTCAAGGATCGTTCAAAGCTGAGCAGCTTTAGGCTCATAACCCTGCAAAATACATTTTGGAAGGTTTTAGAGAAGATAGTCGCTGTCAAGCTGCAAGAGTTTTGGAAAAGGGGAAGCTTCTTCCAAGAGGCCTGGGGAGCTACAGGCCAGGAAAAGATACCTGGTCAAATGCAGCCACTTTTGCCTTTGACGTTTATGAGGGGCTCCAGAGTAGACAGGAAATGATGGCGGTAGCGCTTGATCTCGAGGATGCGTACAACAGAATTCGCTATGATACTTTGATGACCTCACTGATGGAGAAGGGGATAAATCCCTGGTTGGTGAACTGGATAGCAGCCGTCCTGCATTCTCGTCGGGTTGCTCTCAGTTTGGGTGCATGGACCTCAGAGCGACATATTTTAACCCCGGGACTACCGCAGGGATCTGCAATTTCACTGTGATCTTTAAAGTGTATACGAGCAAGATTGCAAAACTAGAAGCACCAGGAGTTGGAAGGATACTAACATTTGCAGATGATATTCTTGCATATAGGCAGAGGAGAGATAGGGAGCAAACAGCCCAGGAGCTACAGGCGACATTAAACAAAGTGATTGATAGTTGTACTGAAATGAGTGCTGTCATCCACCCGGAAAAGGCAGCTGTTTTGTGGTGCTCTCTGGACAACAGGATTGCGAGAACTGATGTCCCAAGCCTCACGATAGATGGTAGAAGCGTCAACAGAGAGAACAAACTGAAGTATCTGGGAATCACATTTGACAGGAGCCTGTCCTTCAAGGACCATGTGGAGTCGGTTGTGACAAGATCTCAAAAGGGACTCAATGCACTTAAAACTATGGCTGCAATGGACACAGAGCAGAGAATGCTTTTCACACTATACCGCATTTGATTCTCTCAGTGATTTATAATAATGGATTAGGACTGCTCACTGCCTCAAAGTGTCAATTGGTGAAATTAGAGCGCATACAGAACGAAGCAAAGCGGGTCATTCTGGGATGCACCAGAGACACCCCAGTCGTGTGTATGCGTTACATCCTTGGTTTGCCGACTTTTGCTGGTAGACTCAAGGTGATGCAGGCGACGGCATACCTTAGAGTGGTTGCTGAACAGATCAGATCATCCGTTGCATGAGGCGCTGGACGTAGTTAAGGGTCAGCGACTAATAAGAGGAAAATTATGGATGGCTCAGGCGGAGGATATGATCAGACAGGTGCGCATCTTGGAGAACATTAGGCGAGGAGAGCTGTCAGACTTGTGCAAAGTTATAATCACATTGAGCCGGGAGTGCAGGGAGTGGCCAGCAGGGGTCACGGAAGTGGAAATCCAGCAACTAATTCAGGATAATGCTCGCCCGGGTGATGTGATTATATACACAGATGGTTCGGTGTTTAGAGGCAGGAGAAGTACCTGGGGGTTCTTAGCAAATGCTAATGGTCGCCGTTTGGTGCAGGAGAGCCTAGCATATGATACCACAACATCTAGCGTAAGAATGGAGGTGAAGGCGGTCAGTGCAGCTTTCCGCTGGATGGAGAATACGATACACACACACATCGTGATTGTAACTGTCTCAGAAAGCATGCTGAGTAGGGTGAGGACAGGCAAGCTTCGTGCAGAGTGGCTTGCTTCACTTCGGAAGTCACGGGTGACAAGCATCGTCTGGATCTTGTCTCCGAGACATGCTGGTGTGCTGGGGAATGAACAGGGGGACAGATTGGCTGGCTCTGCAAAACTTGGTGGAGTATTGATGCATCATAAGGAAGACGTGGTTGCGGCCTTGTGGGAGCACGTGTACACCTCGGAGAAGCAAACAGATCACCATGGTATGGCAAGAATGCGACAGCGATGGGTGACGAGGGGATCTGGCCGACGATTGACGCTCAGGGGAAAGGCGAGACGGACATATAATCAGATTGCTACTGGTACTATTAGTGTAGGAACTTATCTCTGGGTTCTGAGGATGGGGACGGAGCACTTATGGGAATGCCCCAAATGCTGTGATGTCGGTTCCTAAATCAGTCAATCAATCAATCAATCAACCAACCAATCAATCAATCAATCAAATATACCACATCTGTTGGATTTTCCCGCAGGACATGCTGGTGTGGTGGGAAAGGAGCAGTCGGACATCTTGGCTGTATCTGCACACCTTGGTAGGGTATTGTGCGTGCTAAGGCATATGTGGGCGGGGCACTTTGGAATCGTGAGCATAGTGCAGAAGAACAGATGGATCAACACGGCTGGAGAGAATGGTGCTGTAGGGCAGTGCTCCCCAAACTTTTCACTTTCGCTGACCAACATAAAATTTTCCTTTTGCACCAGGGACTGGTGCCGTTTATAAGAATGTTTCTCCTTGTAATCTGGAATTTTATACGACCTCAATATACCTTTTAATATAAATATAAGATTTAACGTAATTGTGGGTGTTGTTCCGGTGCGCTAAATACTACTCCATAATATTATGGATGACGGTGATTTATTTAATGGTGGTCCCATTTTCATGAGTAAAAATTTTATCTGTTTCTCAGCTGGTTATTAATTTTAACTTTCCCATTGAACCAATGATTCGTTCTCCTTAAAAATAAATACTCCTTGGGCTATACTGCTGCAGGCTCAATTTATTTTAAAATTAAATCACCATCAAAACGGTGCGGATATCATGTTTTGAGAAAAGGGCAATCTTATTTTTAAAAAGTTCTAAACAATCCTCAAAGGAGAAAATATTTGACTTTTTTCTTACTTTTTTTCAACTCACGTTGCGGACCGGCACCGGTCCGCGGACCACCACTTTGGGAAGCATTGCTGTAGGGAATGACCACAGGATCTGGCCGACACTCAAACTCCGAGGAAAGGCTAGACGGACACATAATCAGGCTGCTACTTGTACCAACAGCATTTGGACTCTTCGCTGGCTGTTGCAGATTAGGACGGAGCACGTATGGGAATGCCCTGAGTGTTGTGATGTCAGTTCTTGGCCCAACTCAACGCAACTCAACTCAGTTGTACAAATGTTCTCAACGAGAAAGGCATCGGCTTGTTCAGTAGCTACTTGGTCAAGATACCGATTCTAGGGATAGCTACAGTATATCCGTTGGATGCGGTAATTATATCCATCTGCTGTCGTTTGGTCTCCTTCCTGTAAGTAAGTTATGATGTGGCTTTGACAATAATGGAGCCACCCAGAACATTGTTGGATGTAACACGTCAGTGTGAAACAAAATCAATGCATTTGAACAAGATCATATCTTGTCGGCTTGGGTCAGGATGGCGAGACGTGTTTTCTTCTAGCTTGACTTAAGTCGGCTTATCGGTGGCTTGACAATCCGGCATTATAAAACTCGCCGTTGTTACAGAATCAGATTTCTGACTCTAAATGTTAGCGCTACGCACAAACATGGAGAGCCACATCTTCTGCCCTATGCGCCGCCTTAGGCCCAGGAGGAAATCATCATGGACTATAAACTTCTTCTTCCACTTTCGTTCACTTAAAATTTGTCTATAACTGCAATGTTGTCTCGTGTATGAATTTAACTGTATGTTTTCGTTTATTCAGTGGTCCATAGAGTGTATCTTTCACTGCTGTTTCTGTAGGTCAGAAGGTTTGTCTAGATATGTCGTAGTTTGGGCAGTCTTGGAGTATGTGATTTACTGTCTGCGGCACCAATCCTCATATGCACATGGCCGATTCCCCAGTCTTGAACTGTGTATACTTTTCTTGCATAATCTATTGTGTTCCGTTCTGATGCGCTAAATAGTGATTTGTTCTGGTCTGTCCATAAAGTGGCAGTCGTCTTAATTAGGCATGTTTTGGTGGCTTACTGGCTGATTTGATCATTGTTTTCTTCTGGTGATGACTACAAACTAAAACTAATCATTGTGGGTTTGATAGCCAGGACTTTCATGCTACTACTAATCGTTGCTGATCACTGAGTGCTATATTCCCATGGACTCTACAAACTTCTCGGGTACAGCCATGCCAACTAGGTCGGCCCATAACAAGGCGGAGTGGTGGGCACTCAGATTAAGCTCCGTGACTAACTAGACGTCATAGCGAAGTCTGAAGACCCACACAAAACACCACCGCTAGAATGTGGACAAAGGGGAAAGCTCTCACTAACAATCTGGTGTTGTTGATATAACAATAAGAAAGAAAAATGGAACAAAGTCTGGACAGAAACCAACCAATGAAGATAACAGGTGTCTTCGTTAGAAGTAGATAATTTTGAGCGGTGTAGTCTGAAGGGGTAAAGTAGCAGCTGGAAAGTTGAAGGGTAAAAGAAACCGGGGAAACCGAGTGAGACGTGAAACAGATCGACATCTTGGCATGAGGATATATGGACAGAAGTGGCTACTAGCGCAAGTAATCAATGATTAATGGTTTTCTTCTTCATTCCTCTCTCGAGGGTAGTACCTCAAATCTACTTATACACCCCAAAGATCAGATTGTGTGATTTCGGCATGTATTTGTGTAAAATTTACTTCCTCTAGACAGATTCCATCTAAGGTCACGGACTCTTTCTACCAATGATAAGGTTTTCTTGTCTATCAGGTTTGTCCGGGCAGAGGCCTTACTGCCTATTCTTTGCCATTTCCAACTTTTGTAGGATAGGACCTGGTACTCCTGAACCTTTCTATCTTCTTTACACTTGTAGAGAGAGAGAGAGAGAGAGAGAGAGAGAGAGAGAGAGAGAGAGAGAGAGAGAGAGAGAGAGAGAGAGAGCGAGAGAGAGAGAGAGAGTGAGAGAGAATAATCCAAGCATCTTGCACGACAGGGTGGGTCTAAATCGTGGCTGGGTGTGGATCCAGTCCTAAGTAGCCGCTTGAGTCAAATCCCCCCTCGCGCCCTCCCCTTCCCCTGTTAAACTGGCAGAATTCCAGAGATATGCTGGTATGCCGACTGTGACATATTCACCATCCATCATTATACAGAGCGTTAACATTTCACACCAACCCAGAGATTATCAAAACAATTACTGCACGATTGAGAATCGAACTCACCAAGTGACACTCATAACAGGCAGATGCCAAGTTAAAAATAGGAAAGTTAACGTCAACAGATTGAAAACCCATTGGGAGAAAGACGTCACATGAATATAGCGTCGCCCCAGCTCAGGCGTCGTTTTATTGAAACCGCGCACTTCCCAAACTTCAGACTTAGGCGACAGTTGCAAAGCCTATGTGTCCAACTTTCAAAATTTTACAACCGCCAGTTTGATTCTAGTTCTGAGGTAAGCTTGTGAATTCTCAGATCTAAGTGATACCAAGATGTATGAAGCGAAGGTATCCAGTGTTGTGCGTTTAATTAATTGTATTTTTGATAAAATAAATCTCTGAAAATGTGAACATTGCCGACCACAACTTCCAGTTACACAGCGCCTTTTCCCCGGCGAAACCAACATCTCATACTTTCTCAAAATTGCAAAACTCTGACATTCTACACTACATCTACCAACTTCACTATGTGCATACGACTATAATCTATCACAGAATAATGTATGAGGTGAAACTTCAAATGCACTCAAATGCATTTCATCAAAAACTACTGTAAAATGTTTCTGCAAACGATTCACTACCTCACTTTAAAATGTACTTATTTCTGTCTATTCGCAATCTAAAGAGATGAAACAGGAATTATATTCTTTCTTTCCTCTTTACGAATTGAAAAAAATAGTATTTGATAGAAAAAATAATTGTATTCATGTGTCAGATTTAATTTAAACAAAGCACTCCATAAACTGCATTGCTTAAAATAGGTTTACGCTCACAGACGCCATTTGTGAGAGAAGGCCTAAGTAATCTGTCCAGACTTAAAGGTGAAAAATTACCTCGGTCTATACCCAACTGTGACCGCCAACAGAATGGACATGATGTGCACTGGTAATAGATGTAGGGAAAGTATAAGTCGACGAAGAGAAGGAGGGAATTAGCAAAGGTACTTTAAGTAATAACCTTTTTACTAATGTATTGTGTCATGACCTTGTATAGATTACATTTTGTAACAAATACACATCAGAAATTCTGTATGTTGGACATGAACCACAATAAAACACACTAGATGAGTTAAACTCAGATTAACTGCTGGAGGTGAGGGAAAGTAGTACAAGCTATAAAACCCCACACAACAGAAGTTAACTCAACACAATACACCTCACAACACTCGATTCAACACCACAACAACAGCAGGAACAAGGAAATGATTTAGAATAAGAAGAAGAAGACAAATAGTTGCTTTGGAAGGTACAGATAAACAATTATATACACAATGTAGAACAAAAGGAGTTAATGTAGATGTTTAATTGTGTGTCATTTTTACAAATGTATCTAATCCTTGTCTTGAACTTGCCTGTCAGCTTGATTACAATGATCCAAGGAACATCACATCATCACTCTTATCTGTGTCTGACTGTACACTTCTCACTGAACTACAGGTCCACTGAAGAAATGCATACAGCAGGTACCAGACAACAGAAGATGCATCCAGTCTAATAATCTCTGACCCCACCCCAAAGTAACACAACAACACTTCTTCTGATCTTATCCTTCCTGTTATGTTGTGTTTACTCTATGAACATGCTGTAAAGGATTATACATACTTGTATGAATTTTGTACAATGATGTCTTGGTGCCAACCTGACTAGAAAGAGGGAAGATGAGTGAAAGAGATGACCAACACCTGTGATGGAAGATAACTCCAGCCTTAAGCAGAGCATGGGAAGCCTTCAGGGAAGCTAAACTGGCCAAACCTGAAGTGGATCCATCAGACCATGGACCCAGGCTTATCCACATCTCCCATTCACAAGGTTACCTTTTTCCTTGCCACAAACTTCACCCCTCTCAGGAACTGATTTTCCTGAATAATGGTTATATTTGACAAACTTAGACTGTACAACATTTTAACAGTTACCATGTCTCACTACACATTGAATGTGTTTTATTGTTGATTGACTGTGTTTGGTCCTATGGGCATTTTTCTATTTAATTCTGTATATGCCAAACAGATGTTGAAAAAAGAAAATGTTAATAGGCCAAAAGACACTGGCCCAGTCAATAAATCATTGAACTGTCGCTATATTTTCTATTAATTTGTCAGTCCAAACTATCTGTTGATTCTCTATCTTGTTTGTGTAAAACATGTTGTCAATGACCACTTGTGTTTGTTAAATGTTTAATTAACAAAAACACATTCACACAAAATGAATTAAATAAGATGAGGAAAAGAGGAGACTCTACATCTCTTGACTGTTCCAGATCCATGTTATATTTCACCTGATTCTTACTGAGAAAGTCTTTTCAGACATTTTCTTAAGCTATCAAAAGGGGGTTCGTGAGCTATTACCATTAAATTCCAGGTGAAAAGACAAGGGACAAACCTAGTGCTTACTTTTTCCCCAAAAGAGGACCACACACTCCTAGACAAATAACGAAATTCGAGTCTGTAAATTCTTCAAGGGTCGTATTCTTGATTTATTTGCATACAAGAAGTGGATGGGGCCCAGCTTCCTTTAACCGAAATGGGTCATGCACATTAGTGATTACCAGTCCCTTCAGAATATACGACACCGACCAAGAATCGAAGTTGTAAGAAAATAGAAAACGTTTTACTCCAAGCAACGTAATTACGATAAACAAAGACATCAAACGATCACCTCGTGTTCAGTGTAGTATCGATGGAAACCTGCCGCAAGTTCGATCGTAGCAGCGGTTCTCATCTTTATTTCCCCGTAGACCTCTTGAGTGTTGCGATAGCGTAGTGGCTATACGCTTCACTGCCGGCGCGGTGGTCATGGATACGAAGTCGCTATCTGTCGGGTTCCAAACGTTGCTGTATGTAGCCGTGGCGCAGTGTTGGGGTGAGCGCCCAACATTGCTTAAATACCCCAATGGCTCGTGAATACATAACCTCTGCAGCAAAAGTCCAACTCCTGGCCTTCACGTGGCGGAACTGTATTTTACTAACAGGAGAAGGGGCGACGGCGAGTTTCTGGCGCCGAAAAATAACCAGTATGCTCTAGATGTGTATGCATGTACATGCATGCGCAGACACGTGTGTGCGTACACATCTAAACTCGAGTCTGACCACAGCCTGCTCTAGCAAAAGAAAAGTGCTGAAGACGGAGGCAATGAGCCACGAGGAGCACCATAGAAATAAGAATTCCACGCAATTACGCAAAATGGAATATGTCGACTACTGCTAAATGTTATAGTGCTCGCCTGCTTTGGACCCCCAGGCAGGTGCAGTACCGGGCCCTATGTCTCGAAAGGATCCAACTCCAACTACTGGAGGTCCTTCTCAGATGTCCTGTGGAGCGAGGGGATAAGAGAATAGAACGGCTGTCCACAATAAACAAAGACTTAAAATAATGCACTGGAATGCGGAGGGAGTCAGCAGAAACCAAAAAAAAAAAAAAAAAAAAGAATTAGAAAACATCATGGACCAAGAAAAGGTAAGCGTATGTTGCTTGCAAGAAAATCACCTCAACGAAAATATAGCCTTCAAAATCAGAGGCTACCAGTGTTACCGATCTGACCGAAAGGACAGACCGAAAAGGTGGGATACTAACCCTTGTAAAAAATAACATCACTGCTTCCCAAATCGAACTCTACGTGGAAGGAGCTGAGTATCAGACACTTAAACTTAAGACAGGCAATACAGACCTACATCTGATCCAAATGACCTCCCACAGTCACTGGACACACTACCATTAACAGGAAAAATGATTGTGTGTTGCGATTTCAACAGCCACTCGCAGAGCTGGGGCTATGATGACATGGACCAGAGAGGAGAGAGACTGGAAGACTGGCTGAATGAGAATAGATTCATCTTGATTAACAAGCTGTCCGACCCACATACTTTCTACTCGAGATCATGGCACACTACAACTACACCTGACCTGGCTTTTCGTTCGCCAGATCTGGAGTGGAACATTACACGACTTGTTGGGAAACAACTTGGTGGCAGTGACCATCGACCAGTCTTTCTAACTGTAGTGAAAGCAGCACCCTCTCGAGGTGGAACTACAAGAATGCAGACTGGGCAATGTACAAGAATCGCACCAGCATACTGGTTAGAAACCTGAACACTGAGAAAGACATAAAGTAGTTGAAGAGTTTGGGAAATGCATACTACAGGCAGCGCGAGAAATAGTACCAAGAGGAGCCCGTAAACAATATACACCCTACTGGAGTAGTGAGCTGGAACAGTTGCATAATAATGTGGAAGTGTGTAGAAAGCAAGCAGAGGCCACACCCAGCCAAAAGCACCACAATAAATTCCAGCACGCACAAGCAACTTAACGATGAGGGCACAGGGAGAAAATAAAAAATTTCACTACATAAAGATGGAAACATCTTAACAAGAATGCAAGCAGCTGACCATTTTGCGGACTCATTCGCACAAGATAACAATATCAAAATTAGTCTAGAGAAACAACAAGCGATTCGAGAGAAATGGCAACATACAGGACATAAGGAAATAGTACATGAGGTTCTGGAGGCACCCATCACAATCAGCGAACTGGAGCTAGCCATATCAAAACTGAAAATGAGAAAGTCACCAGGAGCTGATGGTATCTCCAATGAAGTGATCAGGAACCTAGGAACAGAGGCCAAAGCAAAGCTGTTGCAGATCTTTAGTAACAGTTGGACCTTAGGCAGTGCTCCACAAGCCTGGAGAGAAGCAATTATGATACCCCTCTAAAAATTAGGGAAACATAGTTCCATTGCATCTAGCTACAGACCAATTTAGCCTCACCAGATGCCTCTGCAAAACACTGGAGCGCATCATCAATCACAGACTGCGGTGGTACATTGAAAGTAAAAACATCCTTGTGCCACAGCAGGCTGGCTTTCGGCAGTGCTACTCTACAGTAGATCAGACAACCTACCTTTCTCAAGAAATTGAGGATGCATTCCAAGAGAAGAAGCTGGTGCTTGCGGCATGGATAGATCTGAAGAAAGCCTTTGACAAAGTCTGGAAAGAAGGTCTGATGAAGAAACTGAAAAATTGCAAAGTCAATGGAAGAATGTACAAATTGGTGAAAGCATACTTGCACAACAGAAGAGCCCGAGTACAGATAGACGGACTCAAGAGCAAGAAAGTACTACTGCGTCACGGTGTTCCCCAGGGCGGAGTCTTGTCCCCCACACTTTTTCTAATCTTCATCAATGATCTCGTTCCTAATATACCGCATGGAATTAAAGCGGCAATGTACGCCGATGACCTGGTTCTATGGAGCACAAATGAACATGCATCAGTGATCACCAGATTGCTACAAAGTCTGTAGATACCTTTGTTGCATGGGCAAATAGATGGTGTGTCAGCATAAACACTGACAAGTGCAGCACGACCCCATTTACCCTCTCTCCAAAAACAAAAGGCAGGGATAATCCAGATAAATGGAACACCCCTAAGAGAAGATAAAGAACCAACATACTTTGGAGTAACCTTTGATGGCAGGCTAACATGGAGAAAGCACATCAACAAAGCAGTAACAAAAGCCCGAGGGAAATAGCCATCCTGAGAAAGCTAAGTTGAACCACATGGGGAGCCAGTGGGAAAATAATTTGCAAAGTTTATCAACAGAGCATACGATCACACCTGGAATACGGATCAACTGCGTGGTGTTCGGCATCAAAAACCACACTACAAGAGCTGGACAAGGTGTAAAATCAAGCACTTAGAGTCACCACAGGAGGGATGAGATCAAACTCTATAGTGGAAATGGAGAAGATGGGGAGGACACAAGCACTGAGAGAGCGCAGAGATACGAAAACGCTAATACAAGCAGAAAAGTTCCTCAGCTTGCCAGGCCACCCTACGAAGAACAGATTTGAAAACCTAGCTATGGGACGGTTGAAAAGAAGTAGTTTTATCCACCAGGCCAAACGACTCTGCAGAGAAACCACATATCTTCCCACTGTCGGTATCCCCCTAACAACTATTCCAGAGCGAACTCCATGGAAAGATGAACATAGACTATCATTACAAATCCAGACAATAGTGAGAGGAATATTTGACAAGGAAGAACATAACAGTGTACAGCGCAGAACAGCCACTCTCAGCTTCCTCGATGAAGAATACCCACAGGACCTCTGGATCCGAGTGTACACAGATGGGTCGGCACAAAATGCTGTTCGAAATGGAGGAGCGGGAGTGTACATAGAATACCCAAATAATACTAGGGACACAGCCAGAGTACCGACAGGAAAGTCTGCCTTAACTATGATGCTGAAATTGAGGCAATCAAGATAGCAACAGAGAAATTACTAAATACTAGCAATGGTACACAACCTGTGGTGCTATTGATAGATGCAAAATCAGTTCTCGAGGCGCTCCTGTCTGGGGAATTGCCAGTACTAAGGACACTACTTTCTGAACTTAGCAGTCAGCATAGGGTCACCATACAGTGGATACTGTCCCACTGTGGAGTACCCGGAAACGACAGAGCTGATCAACTGGCTAAGGGAGGAGCCAAAGAAGAACAGCCTGATGTGCCCGTTACATACCACCAAAAGAAAAGAATGATCAAATCAGTCAGAAAGTCTCCAAAACCTGCTCAAAATGACTACCACGTTATGACAGATCATAACAAGTCATTTTTCTGCATCTCAGAACAGGGCACAATAGATTACGCAACCACATGTATACAAAATTCATGATTGGTGAAACAGCCATGTGCACATGTGGATTGGCTTAGCAGTCAGCAGAGCACATACTCCAAGACTGCCCAAAATATAACATATCTAGGCAAACCTTCTGGCCTAGACACGTGACAGTGGAAGATAAACTCTAGGGACCGCTGTGTGAACTAAAAAAGACAGTTAAATTCATACAAGAGACAACATTACAGTTATAGACATATGTCAAGAGTACAAAAAAAGAAGAAGACGAATTGTCTTCTCATGATGTGGCCAAATATATGGATGTCAATTAAAAATGTAAAATTAAGTTGATGTGAAAATTTTCGAAAAAAGGCACCCCAGTATGTCTTGTTCAGGCATATTAGTCTACACAATTGCTTGAGCAGCGTCATAGCAAGCAAGGTTAATTATGGACTATTGTTAAAAGAAATGATACTCTTATAAAACCATACTGAAGGGCAAGAGGTAGACAACGATACAAGTGAGAAGATAACATCAAGAGATGGGCGAATACCAATCTAACAGAATGTACAGTCAGGGCGAGAGACAGACTGTGTTGGAGATCAATTGCAACCAACATTCATTGTGGAGATGGCACCTGATTGATTGATTGATTAGTTATTGAACTACCCTGACTGAAGTTTTGAGAATGTGCATCTTTCCTGTGGCAACTTACAGATGTAGGTCGTGAACAATTTCACAGTGGCTAAAAAAAACAAACAAACGCTGTTTATCTTAAATGTTACAGAAGTCTTAGAATAATGTGGACCAAGAAGAAGAAACAAACCGGCATTCTACAAGCTCTGAACATCAAAGAACACTGGCTCATTAACAGCATCCATTTATGGAAACTGAGATATTGTGACCGAAACTGAAATATTGTGACTGAAACTAAGATATTGTGACCGAAACTAAAATATTGTGACTGAAACTAAGATATTGTGACCGAAACTGAAATATTTTGACTGAAAGTGAAATATTGTGACTGAAACTGAGATATTGTGACTGAAACTGAAAATGAGATATTGTAACTGAAACTAAGATACAGTATTGTGACTGAAACTGAAATATTGTAAAAGAAATTGAAATATTGTGACTGAAACTGAAATATTGTGACTGAAACTGAAATATTGTGACTGAAACTGAAATATTGTGACTGAAACTGAAATATTGTGACTGAAACTGAAATATTGTGACTGAAACTGAAATATTGTGACTGAAACTGAAATCAGAGTGGTTTGGAAAGAACAATAGCAGAAGACATGCTAACGTACATGTCTGATGTACTTGGATATGAATGAGTTATGAAATAAGAACCAATATCACTGCACTCAGGACATTCCCACACGTGCTCCATCCCCGTGTTCAACAGCAAGCGAAGAGCAACTTGGATTGGAAAGTTTTGATGAGTCAATATGTCAGAAATTGCATCATCTTGCCGCTTGTTACGAGAGTAAATTAATAAGTAAGTCACAAATGGCTGTAGAAAAAATAACTACACATGACAACAGCTTGAAACCAGTTTATTTTTATACATAAATTGTCCCTTTATTTCTCAACAGCCTCTGATCAGTGACTTGTATACCATTAACATTATTTTCGTATGGGCTCCCCATCCGTTGCCTTTGATTGCTCTCAGAATATTTAGTGTCTTTTTGCCTTTTTCGACTGTGTGGTCTATGTGTTTGCACCACTCTACTTTTTCATCTAGTATCATTCCCAGGAATCTTGTGTTCCTTGCCCTCTTTATGGTCTTTCCGTTAATCTTTATGTTTTCGTCCAAGTATGTATGTTTTCGTCTCTCGTTGAAAATCATGCTGACTGTTTTTTCAGTGTTAATTAGGAATCCCCACTTTTCCATCCATCTGTCGATTCTGTTCAGTTGCATTTGCAATCGGATTCTTGTGTTTGTATGTTTCTACCGCTTCTCCATATTGCACAGTCGTCGGCGAACTGTGATATCCCTATTCTGTCGTCTATTTTTTCGTCGACTAGGTCATTTACTAATATTGCGAATATCGTCGGTGATATTACTGATCCCTGTGGTATTCCGTTTTCTTGGTCATAAGTTTTGGATTCTTCGTTTTGAATTCGTACCGTGAATTTTCAGCTTTGTAGGAAATTTTCGATACACCTGTATGCCCTGCGTACTATCCCTATTTTGTTGATTTTTATTAGTGCGGCGTGCCTCCAGCATTGGTCGTATGCCTTCATTAGGTCTAGGAATACAGCGATTGTTTTTTTTTCCTTTTTTAAATCCCCTTTTCGCATGGTTCTCTATTTGATTATCTGGTCTACTGCACTCCAGTTGGCCCAAAATCCAGACTGCGTGTCGCTAATTAGACCGATTTTCTCCAGATGATGGTTAATTCTTTCCGTTATGATTGTTTCCAATATTTTCCCGAGGTATGAGGTTAGGGAAATCGGTCTGTACGTACGAGTCTACTCTCTGTGGGTTTTTAAATTGCTTTTTTTAAAAATTGATATGACTATCGCCTTCTTCTATTGTTCTGGTATCTTTCTGGAGTGCCATATTTTCTTATACAACGTTTTTATCATCATAATTGTTTTCAGTTTAGTTTAGTTGCGGTTCCAACTTCGCGGCAACGAGTCGTCCCCATATTGCTCTGTTCCTGTTCCAGTGAATATCACACAAAATGCTCCTCACTGCCCTATGTGAACAATGGAATAGACAGGAGTATCGGCAAGCCAACAGCCCGGGCAGACACACTGTGCATAATGCCGGCGCCAGAATGCCAACACAAAAGTCCTCCACGAAAAATACAATTCAACGTCGATGGAAACGGCAGTCACCAGAAAGACTTCATTGACCCGGGTTTTACCCCAAATGGCTCGGTCTCTTTCGCGACCCGCCGAAAGCGCCGCACAAAGCACGAACTCCGTAGATGCAGCGACGACTCCCAGGAGCCTCCAGAAAAATGAACTCGTGAACCGAAAAGGTAAACCAGTCAATCCAGTAACAGCCGGCCGCCATCATTCCGAACATGCAGTTCACGCAATAAACAACCGCGGACAGATGTAAAAGCATTCCAAGCGAAATTCACAGCTAACAGCGTCGCGCCACGCACTCACTCAGTAGAAGGGCGACGGAACCATAGCCTCCTTAGTCGCCTTTTACGGCCTGCATGGTAAGCATCAGTGTTACTATTCTTTGCTCCCCCGTTTTCATTGGTAACCTTTTTAGTAGTGTGTAGTTTAAAATGTCCGCCCCTGCTGCCGTGTCGTCCTTTTCTTTGATCGCTGATGTTACCTCGTCTGTTGTTTGTCCATCAAGAATGATGATGACCATTCATTTCATCCAGTAGGGTTGAAACTATGGAGCCGTGAGTTCTAAGATGGCTGATAAGGCCTATTTTGGCTCGAAATGTTCTTTGACAATGTGGCCAAAGAATGCTTGACGTTTCTGGAGGAGGATCTTCTGCAGTGGTTTTTCTGTTCTGTCTTTTCTTCACAGCTCTTGCAGTCCTGGTTGCCTCACAAGTGACTGCACCCTTGCGTAATGATGCACGCCATGAATTTCGGTCTCTGGCTGCAGTCTCCCAGGTGTCATGATGAATTCCAAAAAGCATTCAGTGAGATTTTCAGAGTGTCTTTAAAGCGTTTCCTCTGGCCCCCCTGGGAGCGTTTACCACAACGCAATTCGCTGTAAAAAAATTCGTTTAGGGAGCATGTGATCTGGCATGCGAGTCAAGTGACCAGCCCAGCGAATCTGATTCTTCATTAGTAGACTGTGGATACTGGGCATGGACGCTCTTTCTAGGACTTCTGTGTCTGGGATCTTGTCTTGCCATTTAATCTTCAGTAACTTTCTAATGCAGACTGTGTGGAAGTGGTTTAATTTCCTAGCGTTTCGCTGATAAACAATCCAGGTTTCATAAGCATATAGCAGTGTGGATAATACAACTGCTTTGTAGACTTTCAGCTTTATTTGCAGGCTTATTCCATTTCTGTCCCATACATTCTTGTACAGTCTGCCAAAGGCCGCGCTGGCCTTGGAGATTCTTGCATTCACTTCATCATCAATTGTGGCAGCTTGTGACACAGTGCTGCCAAGATAGGTGAATTTGTCCACAACACTTAGACTTTGACCATTCACATTGATATTCGGCACAGTGTGATTATTCCCTGGAGCTGGCTAGTACATAACTACAGTCTTCTTCAAGTTGATATTGAGCCCAACGTTGGCACAGGCATGTGAGAAAGCTGAAACATTATGTTGCATGTCCGCCTCTGAGTTGGCGTATAGAGCGCAATCATCAGCAAACATTAGCTCTCTGACGGTGTCGCTGTTAAATTTGGTTTTAGCTTTGAGCCTTCTGAGATTGAATAACTTTCCATCGATGCGGTAGTTGATGTCTATTCCAATGTCGTTGTTCTCGAAGGCATTCGTCAAAATAGCTGAAAACATGAGGCTGAACAGTGTTGGTGCCAGGACACATCCTTGTTTCACTCCATTGGTGACAGGAAAGGGCTCAGAAAGTTCACCATTTTCCTGTACTCTTGCCTGCATGCCATCATGAAATAGCCGCACTATTTGGACAAACTTTCGGGGACAGCCATATTTTGCCATAATCTTCCACAGTCCTTCTCTGCTGACTGTATCAAAAGCCTTGGTAAGGTCAATGAAAGTGGAGAACATTTCGCAGTTCTGTTCCTGACATTTACTTGCAGCTGCCTTGCAGCGAAAATCATGTCAACAGTTCCACGTTCTTTTCTGAAGCCACACTGGCTCTCGGGAAGAAGACCTTGATCGAGATGGGCCGTGAGGCGAATGAGAAGAATTTTGGCGAGTATCTTCCCTGCAATTGAAAGCAAGGAGATGTCTCGGTGGTTGTCACAGAATTGGCGGTTTCCTTTTCGTTTGTAAAGGTGGACTATTGACACCGTCCTTTAAATCTTGTGGCATGGTCTCGTTCACCCATATGTTTGTAAAGACTTGGTGAAGCTGCTCTGTTAGGTCCGTCTACCTCGTCTACCATTATGTCCGCATCCATGTAAAAGTCCTCTATTTGTTCGTTTTGTATTTCTCCTGTCTCTTCTATGAATTTTTCTCGTCTCATTATCTCCTGCTCTCCCAGTGCCTTGTTGGAGCTGACTTCGTAGAAGTACTTCCCAAAGGCGTCTGCTTTTTCTTTTTCTGATATCGCTACTGTTGGGATTTTTATTGTTGCAGTCTTGCTCTTTGTGTGGTTTCTTTTAATGGCGTTTATTTGTTCCCATACTTCTTTTGTAGGTGTGTCTGGTGATAGTTTCTGACAGTACTACTTCCATGCTATTTCTTTGGCTTTTTTTAAATCGTTCTGTTGGCTTCGTTCCTAACTTTTTTGTATTCGTTATAGTTTTCCTCTGAACTCATTCTTCTGTATTATTTAAGTGCCCTCTTTCTTTCTTTTTTTCCAGGGCTTCTGTACAGTTTGGGTTTTACCATCTCGCTGGCCGTTTGTTCCACTTCGTTCCGGTTATCTCATTCGTCAGGTGCGCTGGCATATTTTTTACTAGGAATGTGTTTTATCTAAGCCCGGAGAATGCTGTTGGTTATTCTTTCAGTGTATTTTTCTATGTTTTCCCCTTTTGCCTGGTCTATCTCCATCCCTTCTAGTTCTTCTCTAAATTTATCCCATCTTGCGTTCTTAAAGTTCAATGTCGGTTTATTGCTTTCCTGGCTCTTCTGTGCTTTTGTGTTTATGTCAGTGATAATCGGTAAGTGGTCGCTGTTGGTATCCTCTTTTACCCCTCCCCCCCCCTCCAGTTGCTCCTTATAAGGTCCGGTGTGACTATTGTTAAGTCGATAGCTGTGTCATATCTTCTTGAATTTCGATCTATTCGTGTTATCGACCCGTCATTAAGTACCGTCAGCTGGTTGTTTTCTATAAATTCTACCAGTTTAGTTCCCGCTGCGTTGCTTGTTGTCCCACCCCACATTTGATGATGGCAGTTAAAGTCGCCGACTATTATTGTTGCTGATTTGATTCTTTTCTTTACCTCTGATAGGTCTTCTTTTTCAATTATTCCTCTGGGGCAGTAGATGTTGATGATGTTTAGGTTGTGTGGTTTGCTTGCTATTTCCACCGTAATGCCCTCAAAGTTGGTTGTTCTAAACGTCGCATTTGTTAGTATTTGTAATTTATCCTGGACGAGTAGGGCCACCCCGCATCCTGCTGATTCTGTTCTGTCGTTTCTGAGGATGTTAAAACCATTGCAGCTGTATCTGTCTTTAGGTTTGAGGAATGTTTCCTGCGGGGAGTAAATGCTGTTTTCTCTCCCCAGTTGTTCTATTATGCTGGGGAGGTTTGCTTTCACGCCCCTGCAGTTCCATTACACTAGTCTAATAATATTTTCGTTCCCCATGGTATTTCTTGTGGTTGAATTAATGGTTGGGTTGGTTGTTCTTTTTAATTTTCAGACATTTCGCTCTCCTCCCCGCTTATTTCACCCAGGATTTCTGCTAGTATTTCAGGGAATTCCTCATGTGAGATTCGGCCGTCTTTCGCTCTGTTACATAGTTTTGTTAGTATGTCGACGATTTGATCTTTTTTCGGTCGATTCTGCACTGCTTGAGTGAGTCTCTTTATATCTGCGCCGATTTCTCTCTTCCATTTTTTAATGTCCGGTTGCCTCCTTTTTTCCTACTCTGGTTGTCCTGTTTTAATGTCCTTTATTTCTACCTTCATCTGTTCTGTATTCGAGTTGTTTTCGTGTAGTTTTTGGTTTGTTATGGTCATTTCTTGGGTTAATTTTTCTACCTTTAGTTTGAGAGTGTTGTTGTCTTTTGTCTGATTCTTTAGCTCTGCTTTGGTGGCCTCCAGCTCTTTAGCCATTTTACGTGTGCGGTTTATTTCGTCTTCGATTTCTGTTTTGGTGGTTTCTATTTGTTTTATGTATTTTTTTTTTTTTAAACTTTTATTGAGTGTAAAACCTTCTGCATTTGTATTGTTAGTATTTTAACAGGCGTGCTGCGTGTATGGTATTTGTGTAGGTCTGTTTAACAGGGCGTTTGTGTGTCGAATCGGTGTGCAATGCATTTCAACATCAAATTACGAAGTATATTTACATAGTATGCATAAAGTATAAACAATAATATTAACTTAAGAATGTCCTTTCACACACCGTGTGTTCTCTTTCACACCCACAACATTGAATGAAATGTTAGTGTGGTTGTCGGCTGCCCATGAAGCAAAACAAACCGCTGGAAAACCTGACGCTGACCGCACACGGCCAACCCTTGTTCCACCTTTAAAAAAATATATATGTAAATATTTATTTCATACAAAAACAATGTATTTTTACATTAACAAATAAAGCATATACATTTTATGCAAGTGTGACAGCATTACAGTCTTGGCATCGTGTAACCACCCATATATGGTGGTTGAGTAATCATTCTTTCCCATTCAAACCAAACCATTTAATAGAAAACCCTTCACATTTTGACGTTTACAGGAACGAAGGATTTATTTTTCCGTTCGCTAGACTGGGAGAAGGTCAACACAAAGGATTTACCTGTTTCAGCTAAGCAAGGGTCGAAACCTTGATCGACAACGAACACTGACTCACAAAGAATGTGTGTGCTTGTGTGTGACAGGGTAAGTGAGAGAGAGAGAGAGAGAGAGAGAGAGAGAGAGAGAGAGAGAGAGAGAGAGAGAGAGAGAGAGCATGGAAGAGGGGGAGGTGGAGGGTCTCACGCAATGAATCACAAAGGATGCATTCTGAGTTAGCGGGATAATGGATGCAAATAGTTCTTCATACACCCGTGTTAACCGCCAATTATGATTTAAAAAAAAAAACACGTTTATTTCATACAAAGCAGTGTATATTTACAAGGTGTAATGTGTGTTTCTTTTGTTTGTGTATATTACACAGCGTTGCCGTTTGTTGTTAGGTTTCACATGTGTGAATAAAACAAATACATACATATATATAGTTATGATAATATAACATTTATGGCATTGTGCATGTAAACACACATGCCTTGCATATGATTCATTTCCACTTACACAAGCGGAATGTATGTAACACCTGTCCATCTCTCTCCCTCTCTCTCTCCCTCTCTCTTTCTCTCTCTCTATCTCTCTCTCTCTCTCTCTCTCTCTCTCTCTCTCTCTCTCTTCTCTCACACATTTTATCTTGATCTATCTCATGCTTTCTGGAGACAGCAGTACATTGAATGCCGTGAGCTTGGGCAATAAACTTTAAATTATCATTCCCATTAAAATGTGACTTCTTTGAAATTTATGGGTCACTTAGCTACCGAGGTGAAGGTTGACATTGTTGGTGTTGTTTGGCCTGATGCCAAATTACAGGATGACGCTCTAGTGTCCTGTAAATGTCCATGACCCCTTTTGTTTGGGGGACAAGAATCAGGGATTTATAACTAGCAATTAGAGTCCATGGCCTGTCCCTATGGAGGTAATTGGTTCAAAGCTGTGATAGTGACTGGGTTTCAGATACAATGGGAAGGACTTAACATCTGACCACTACAAGCTACTTTAGCTTAGGGTACTTAAAGGGCTTATTTAATTTGTTTATACGTGGTGGTGCATATTTGTTTCTTTTAAAAAATATCATTACCATTTAACATCATTTTAATACTTGAGATATCGCCTTGGTTTAAAGGCTGCTACACGCGCACACATACACACACACAAACACACACTCGTACACATGCGCGTGCCAATACATGCACACACACACACACACACACACACACACACACACACACACACACACACCTGCATCCACACCCAGACGCATACATATGATACTGCCAACGACACAGACACACATCCACAATATATTTCATATTGCACATTCAAATATAATAATGGGAAAATTAATAATAACGGTAGCAATAGTAATAAACGTATTAATAATATTTGAATAACGAAGACACAAACAATAGATTGCACGATTTATTGCCTGGCATATTTCGCTGCATCTCGTCAGGTACATACTGCAGTAATCACACAACGTTAAGTGAATTAACTAGATACATCTTTCAAACTGAAATATACACATGTTCGCACAGTGATGTCGATTGTCTACCACGGTAATTTTAAACTGACTAACATGTCTTTCTGCTTGCACAAGGACGGCTTACGAAGGTTGATTATTATAGCTTCAGCAAACTTTAACAATCGACTGCTTTGTGTGTTGAACAACACGCTGAAGGCACTGTCTCTTTCAACCACGTAACCGCTCTCGAGCACATGTCTCGCTACCGATGAAGCAGGACTGTTCCGGTGTGTCGGCCTGCCTAGGCTACCATGTTCTGTGTGTAGTATCTTGTCCACCCAATTCGGAATGTGTTCCGAAACCCTGCAATGTAACTGTCGCTCAGTTCTACCAATGTAGATGGCCTCGCATCTGCATGTAAATTGGTAAATACAATTTGATTTGGCGTTATTCAAATTCATCACGGGAAAACATTGTAATAATAATAATAATAATAATAATAATAATAATAATAATAATAATAATAATAATAATAATTGTAAGATTATTAATACCGTCAATAAACACATTTACAGTTGTGGTATCCTTTGTTTAAAACATGTTATTTGCTTCTTCTGTAATATGTGCTGTCTTCAGGCAAAACTCTTACGGGATTTGCGCTTGTGGGGCTAAGGTTAGAATGTTTGAGACTTTTTGTTGATAAAGTTGTTGGACAATTTCTTTGTTGATTGTTCTGTAATTGTATAATGCTTTGTTTCTTAATGTTCATATAAGATTTCTGTACTCTGTGTAACAGAACATAGTTTCTGTTAACAGTTAGTAGGGTTTGACGCGAAAGAGCTGGGCACGGTTGAGCATCCTAGGAGGACGTAGGGAAGGACGCTCAAGCCGTGACGCAGGGCTTAGGGTAGTTAGTTACCGCCTGGATCTGTACATGTCAACACCGATTGTATTCTGAAATCATCATGTAACTTATTTTATACTTGTGGACTTATTTCGGTAAATAAAACCTTTTGTAAATACCATCGGGACTCAGCTTAAATACTTTATTCTAATCGTTTACTCTGTAATAGAATAAAATTGGAGCCGCTCAACCAGGATTTTGGACTTAGATGTCGCGGACACAATGCAGAAGTACTAACAAAAGATGCAGCACAACGGAGAACTTTCATTGAACGCTTTTTCTCGGCTTGCTGCGACGAGAACAATGTATGATGTTACCGAGTGAATTTTGAATCGTATTAAAAGCAGTACTTAAAGGATGATCCAGACCAGACCACCTTATGAAAGCGTGTAACTTACAATAGAACCACCACAAAGCATTTTTTCGGCTACTCGATTGGAGCGCCGCCATACATAGTCGAATTGGTAGATCTTACCATCCTAAGCTGTATGTCAGAATTGGAAGCTGTTTGCCATCATGAACTGGAGTGATCTGACTGTCGTCACTATGCTGTGAGTTTTGACCTGCCGTCATTGCAGCCGTTGGTTGACCTTGCTTGTCTGAAGGTCACTTACTTACTTGAACTGCCCAAGATCGACGAAATTTTTCAACTTTCAAAATTAAAACAGCTGCAACCAACTTGAAAACTACAGATTATCGAGATGTCAAGAAGAATGCGATTTACTTGCTTTCGTCCTTTTGGACGTGGGTGGGCATAGTGGGTTGTCGACCTGCTGAAAAAGAGAGCCTACTGTAATCGCTTCATTCCTCTTAAGCTGTTTCAAGTCGTCTAGAAGTGCCATTTTTTTCCGGGTGAAGTCGTCTAGATGTGCCCTGTATCGGGTGAAAAGAAGCCGCAAGTCTGGTGTGCCCAACCATGAGTGAAAGTGGAAGTACTTCTCGCACTAGAGAAGCAGCCAGAGATGTCTGAAGATTGAGGTAACCACCAGAGATTGCTTTCCGGAGATCCAAAAATCAACAAGACAACTAGAAGATAAGGTCGTCGTTTAGAGAAAGCTAAGAAATTGCAGCTTCAAGTATCCTTATATGAACGGTATGGATTGTGATTTTAAGACAATTATTATAATTGTGTAATAGTTTTTGCTTATTGATTAGGTCGATCTTTTTAGATTTTGGCAACACAGAAGAACCCAGATGAGATAAATGAGACAATGGCAGAAATAAAGAGTCCAGAATTGTCCTCTTGCTGATGGAGTAGAAGAACACGACACGCTTGTTTTTTATGTAAAGTCTACACTTGTCAAACATTACCCTCAGCCGATGTATGTGGATTTACTTTCCCGTTGGACCAACGGACGATGTGTTTAATTAAGGTTTAACCAAGATAAAATAATGTGGTGTGTTAGATAAAATTAATTTTTTAAATTTGAACGCTTAATCTTTGTAAGAAGAACAGTGAACAGTTGCTTACGTCCCTTGTTTAGTTTAAATGGGCCTATACAATTGTTGATATTTATTGACTAAATTATTATAATTGTGAGTGTGATTATATGAATTGAATAGTAAATTTCAGCATATTTCAGCATGGCAGAAGAACAAGTTTTATTAACACAAGTGTTAACTGGAGTAGGCACGGCAATAGGTAGACTCAACACTGCAATAAAACAACAAGGAATAGGGACAGAGATTGTAAAATTTAGTGGACAGGCGAAGGACTTTAAGAAGTGGATAACTTCGATAGAAAAACATGCATTTTTGGTGGCAGCAACGGATGAGGAAAAAATGAAAATTGCTTATCAGGCCACTATAGAACCAGTTTCAGATCACATTCGAAGAAAATTAGAGTCAAGGACTGATGAGACATGGGAGCAATTCAAGGATGACCTAGCCCGCAAGTATGCTGAAATCACAGATCCTCAGCATGCGTTTTCAGTGTTGAGACAATCCAAGCAAAACACTGGAGAAACTGTACAATTATTTAGTGATAGGTTGATTAACCTAGCTGAAGAAGCATTCCTGGGACAGAATGTACGAGGGGAGGAGGTGGAACGAATGTTGGTCGGGACTTTTGTAGATGGTATCAAGTCAGATGGATTGAAATTTAAGTTAATGAGAGAAAACCCTGAGAGATTATCACAAGAAGGAAATAAAAAGGACCCCTGTTCATGCATAATATAAATAGGGAAATATAGAATCCGTACATTAATTGATTCAGGAGCTCAGGTTAGTGTAATCAAGGAAAATTTTCTATACAAAATAATGAAAAATTGCAAAATATTCAGGAGTCATGATAATCTTCACTCTGTTACAGGACAAAATTTACAAGTAGTTGGTCAAACGATAATAAATCTCAAATTAGGAGGAATCAACGTAAGACATCTTTTTCATGTAGTCATCATCATCATCATCATCATCATCTTCCACTTCTGCCGTCAAGCGTCGTGGGGAGGAATAATTTGCGTTCCAGCGCCCGGTGGACGGCACTGGATTCATGTAGTGAAAGACTTAAATAGAAACATGCTTATAGGTAGGGATTTCTTACTAAAAATGGTGTAAGACTTTTCTTTGATCTGCACAAATTAAGATTCAAAGACGTGTATGTAGATTTGGAAGAAGACATGCACATATCAGCACTGGTTAGAGTTAAAACGTCTACGACGTTAAAACCACAGACGGTTAATCTGATACAGGCAAAAGTGAAAAGAAATCCGTATTATTTAGTAGGACATACAGTTAGAATCACTGAATTACAAAGGGAGGTAATTGATGAGCCTGGTCTAGAAGTCCCAGATGGAATAATGACATTAGATAAACACTTAACTTTTCCAGTAATGATTATTAACAACACAGGCAGAGAAATTAAATTGTATAGAGGATGTGTAATAGCCAAAGTAGAACATGATACTAACAGTGTAGAGTAGAAATGCCGAAATGTTCAGAAACCCGTATGGAAAGAATCAATACCAGGAATAGACGTGGAAGAAGATGGAACGTGCAGAATGATGAATTGATCAATCCATTCAGAAGACATACATCTCAAATACATTCAGTAGACAAAATAACAAGAGAACAAGAATTATTAGCACAGTTAAAAGCTCCACCAGAAAATAAGGAAATATTAGAACAATTTGTAAAAGAGAATCAAGATGTTTTGCAATTAACGACTTAGAATTGGGGAACTAAAACAGTTACTATGGAAATAGATACTGGAGATCATCCACCAATTAGTTTGAAACCGTATAGAACTCCCTTAAGGAATAGAGAAATTGTCGAAAAGGCAATAGAAGACATGTTGAAAGCAGGAATAATAACAAGATCAAAGTCAGAATGGTCATCTCCGATCGTAATAGTGACCAAGGCTGATGGTTCACATCGATTTTGCTGTGACTACAGGGCGTTGAACAAGATCACTAAGACTGTAGCTTACCCATTGCCGGTGATCGACGATATTTTAGGCTTACTTAATGGGTCTACCTTCTTCACCACGTTAGATGCAAGATCAGGATTTTGGTGTATACCTATGTCCCCAGATGCCCAAAAGAAAAGTGCTTTCTGTACACATGCAGGGTCTTACGAATTCTTACGAATGCCTTTTGGAGTCAAGACGGCGCCTTCTCATTATATGCTATTAATAAATCAAGTATTGGAAGGCATGCAAAAGTTTGCATTAGCATACATAGATGACATTTTGATCTACACAGCAGGAGACGTACAAGACCACCTGAAACATGTAAAATTGGTATTTGACAGATTAAGAATACATGATGTTAAATTGAAACTCAGTAAATGTGAATTCCTAAAACCAGAAACTAAGTACCTGGGATACATTATTGATAGAGAAGGAATTAAACCAGATCAGGATAAAGTAAAAGCTATTAAAGAATTGCCTCCTCCAACCAACGTAAAAGAAGTTCTGGCATTTATCGGTACATGTGGATACTATCGTCGTTTTATTCCAGGTTTCTCAAAAATAGCAGAGCCTATTACTAATCTGACTGGCAAATACGCTAGATTTAAGTGGAATGATGAGTGTCAAAGAGAATTTGAGTTTTTAAAAAATAGCTTAACAGTAGTGCCACTATTTACACATCCAGATTTGGATAAACAGTTAATTTTGTATACAGATGCTTCAGATAATGCAATAGGAGCATGTTTAGCACAACCATATGAAGGAGAACGATCAGGAATACTAGGAGTTAAGAATGAAAGACCAATTTATTTTTTGTCGCACAAACTTAGCAAATCTCAGCGCAAATTGTCGACTATAGAGATGGAGGCCTACGCTATTCATTATGCTCTTCAAAAACTTAATTATTATCTACATAACGCAAATTTCATTATTAGAACTGATCACATGCCTTTAAAATCTTTATTAGAAGCTCAAGTGCAGAACAGAAAAATACAGACATGGGCGTTGAATCTGCAGGGATACAATGCGAAGATAGAATACCTGGCAGGTAAAGACAACACCTGTGCAGATTTATTGTCCAGAATCCCGTATGCAGAGTCGCCAGGAAACACGCAAGATGAGGGTGAACCCGAAATAGACGACAGAAACTGGCAAGTAAATATATTAGATTCTGCCATACTAAATAGAGAAGATATTAGGAGTTTACCTTCGGATCTGGAATCTGAACCAAAAGCAGAAGACCCACATTTAATGCAATTTAATATGAAGGAAGAACAGGAATTAGATCCAAAAGTTGTAGAAATAAAACAGAAATTAAACGAAACAGGTGAGAACAAGTATAAGAAGAATTATTTAGTCTTACAGGATGACGATCAGTTATATTACGTGAATGAAAGAAGCGAACAGTTGAGAAAATACATTCCAAAACATTTGGAAATTGAGGTTTTAAAAGCATATCATGATGAGAATGGTCATCTTGTTCGTGATAAGTTAGTAAAAGCACTCAATGATAAATATTATTGGCCGAACTTATTTAGAACTGCTTGTAAATACGTCGATGCGTGCGAGAAGTGTAGATTAAGGAATATGAAAACGATCAAATGTCCATTACAGGATACAGACATTCCTCAGTTTCCTATGCAGAAAATCAGCTTAGATATATCAGGTCCTCACCCTAGAACATTATAAGGCAATGTATATTTACTTCATATCGTGGATAACTATAGTCTCTGGCCGGAAGTTTATGCAATTCCAGACAAGAGCGCAGATACTATCATTAATATTTTTCTACAGGAATTCATACCAAGATTTAGTTGCCCACAAATCGTACACACAGATAATGGTAAGGAGTTTGTAAACAAGAAGTTCGAGAAGTTATTACAAGATTTGAATGTAAACCATATAAAAACCTCGTATTATAGACCTTCTTCAAATGCTAAGAATGAGAGACAACATCGAACATTGTATAACATTATAGCAAAGATTGTCGATGAGCATGAAAAAGATTGGGATCTTTTCTTGGGATCTGCACTAAGCGCGATACGCACAAATCAAAATGAGGGAACAGGGTTTTCACCATTTTATATATTGCACGGAAGAGAGCCTATTCTCCCAATTGACAATCTCTTAAAACCAAGACGTAAATATATGGGAGAGGACTTTCGAGAAGTTATTATGCAAGAAAAGCACAAAGCGCATGTAAGATTAAGAAACAATATAATTAAAGCCAGAGAAAGACAAAAATGGTACGCGAACAGAAATACACAATTACAGGAATTTAAAGAAGGTGATAGAGTTTATTACAAAAAGCATAGAAGAAACTCTAAATTTGATGCTCATTGGATTCCAGGGTATTATATTTTAGAAAAGTTAGGTAATGTATCATACATTATAAAGAACCAAATCACAGGACATGTAGCAAGGGCACACGTAGCGCATTTGAGAAGAGATAATGAAGATGAGAGAAACAATAACAATAATTATTATTATTATTATTCAGACGACTTATATTCAGGTAGACAACTGCCAGATCCGGTACAAAGCCAATTAATAACAACACCAGTTGACGATGATACTTATGAACAGACAATACCGAAAACTTTGATGAAAGAAGAAAGAAATACGTATGATGGTTGTTATGATAGTGAAAAATCTATGGAAGAAGAGGTAACCGCTCCATTTAAAAATACCAGACAAGCAGTGAAAAGGAGAATAGAAAGACAGAGAGAAAGAGAGGTGAAAAGACAGAGGAGAATCAGAAAAAAATCATCAAGCGACGACGACATGCCACTACTCGAAAGATCGTTAAGAAACTATGATAAACAAATTAGATTGGATATAGAAAGGAAAAAATTAGCGGCTGCTAGCAATAGACATATAGATGAAGAAGAAGGAATGGATGAAAATTCAGAATCTAATAGAGATAGTAGCATGAAGGAAAATATTTCTTTTCGAGAGGATGAAGACATTGATGTGGAGATAGCACTTATACAGAAAAATCTGGAGTTACTGAAGAAATGGAGACACAGTAGATAAAGTGATAGAAAATACTGCAGATAGCAGGATGAAAACTTTGTGGTTTAAAGAGGAAATTGATAATGGTCGAAATACGGTAGCTGTGTACTACCGGTGTTTTATAGGAACAGAGTGGCAAATGGCTTGATTAATACTGGTACTGAGTTGTCTTGAGGAGTAGACATGATGTTGTGTAGGTTAGATAATATGGATGTAAATTCTCGTGTGGTCTTGAAGATGTATTTTTATTGCCATTTGATTTTAAGATTTGACTTGTCGAGTTTTCTTAATAGATAAATAATTTATTGTTAGTCCGTAAAAGTGACTAACAATGGATAGGATGTATGTCATATTATTTTGAATAATGTCTTTCTTTGAATTGGTTAATTACCTTTTTTTGATATGAGGGGAAAGGAAATGATATCCTGTTTTGACTTCGTTTTGGTTGACTCATGATTTTGTCTTGTGTATTGAATAGTAATTACCCTTGTTTACAAATAAGTTGAAAAATTGTTAAAATTTTGTTCACAAGCAGTTATTGTTTTGTTTAGAATAAAGACGAATAAGACGGGGCTTTATTTAAAACCCTTCGTTCAGAAAATAGTTAACAAACGACTGAGGACTAAAAGAGAGACACATTCTCCTTATCAGTAAGTTCATGAGTACCTTATGATAGTAAGAAGGCGGCTGCACCAGTCAGCATTAATGGTTGGATTATGAGGGGGGGGGGGGGTTAATTACATGCCATGCTTGGATGATGGGGGTATAAAGCTGGTAGAAATATATGGTTCTGGGAGGTTGAAATAAGAGCTGCATTAAGTCAGCATTGATTGAAGGTATATGGATTGGATGCCATATTATAAACGTGACTAACGTCTATAGCGGGTGTAAAAAGAGATTATGATAGTTAGAAAATATAAGAAGATGGGGAATGGATATTAAGGGGGCTGTAGGTAGCAGCACATATGGTTTAGTACAAAGTTAGGACAAGAATGCTTGTCATGGGATGTGAGGGAGTGAAAATAGGAGCTGTGATAAACAGCGTTAATTAATTTACAATATGTTCATAGAAAATGAACATGGTTAATGGTTTCATGATGGAACATAAGACAGGTGAAATATGGTCATGGGGGTGGATGGCAGCACAAATATTGAGTATATGGAAGAAATTTTGGATCAACTTAAGTTATAACAAACGGAGATGTAGATGTGTTTTTGAAAAAACTTTTATTTGTAAACGTTTTTACGTTTTCAAGGGAGGTAAATGTGATTGTTCTTGACTACTTCTTTATATCTTTATAAACTGGGTGCGCACCCCATCTTTTCTGTCTATCCTGTGTTGTGTTGAGAAAGAATGAGAAGTTACATAACGCAAAGTATATACCAACGATTTTTTGAACAATTGTATATATGAATTGAAATATCCTTATGAACTATGTTTTTTTATGAAACCTTGTAGACTCAGAAACGAAGAAGTATAAATATCACTTCATGACATAGTGGTTAGCTATAAGAAAGTATTATGAGAGATAAGAGAGTATTATAAGAGACAAGTGGAGAATTAGATTCGAAGGATGTAGAGGTAAAGTTCATTAGTTAGTTTAAGATGAGTTGGAGAAATAATATGGGGGTTAAAGTTTTAGTGAGGGAACGAATAATTAGAATAAGTAGGTTAGGGATTAAGACTTTTGAGGAAAAGTCTTTTTAAAGAAAGGAAGGTCTGTAACAGAACATAGTTTCTGTTAATAGTTAGGAGGGTTTGACGCGCAAGAGCTGGGCACGGTTGAGCATCCTAGGAGGACGTAGGGAAGGAGCTCAAGCCGTGACGCAGGGCTTAGGGTAGTTAGTTACCACCTGGATCTGTATATGTCAACACCGATTGTATTCTGAAATCATCATGTAACTTATTTTATACTTGTGGACTTATTTCGGTAAATAAAACCTTTTGTAAATACCATCGGGATTCAGCTTAAATACTTTATTCTAATCGTTTACTCTGTAATATCTGCCAATAGAACAAGTAGCTTTGTGTGGATGTTTTGTGTGAAGTAAGGAATGGAATTTATCATGATTGCTTTGTAAACATCTGTTCTTTGTTTCGTTTGAGTGTTTAGGATGTTTTGTAGGAGATTTCATTCCTGTTGTTGGAAAGCAGCCCCTATGTGTGGTGTTTCTGTCTGCATGTTTCCCTGCATGTCTGATATTTGGCTTATTTGTCTCCTATGCTGTGCGTTCTGCTCTATTGTAATGTATTGTCTACTGGCTGTCTCTTGTGTAATTGTGTTGAGCTTTGTTCTCAGAAGAGCACCCAGATATCTGTGTTGTTGGTGTTCTTCTAGTTGTGCTTCTTGTGTGTGTAAGTGATGTGCATCTCTGTCTGTGTGTTTTGTTAGCTGTATGGCTGTCTGTATGATACGCCCCTGTCTTAGTCTGTCTTTGTGGATCATGGTTGCTAGATGTTGTGTTCTGCTTTGTATGGTGTTTTTCAATAAGTCCCAGTATTGTGTGATGTTCTCAGTTGGTATATTGTCTGTGTAGAGTGTATGAGCTGTATCATCATCATCATCATCATCATCATCATCATCATCATCATCATCATCATCATCATCATCATCATCATCATCATCATCATCATCATCATCATCATCATCATCATCATCATCATCATCATCATCATCATCATCATCATCATCATCATCATCATCATCATCATCATCATCATCATCATCATCATCATCATCATCATCATCATCATCATCATCATCATCATCATCATCATCATCATCATCATCATCATCATCATCATCATCATCATCATCATCATCATCATCAAGTGCCATGCCAGCTGGCGTAGGCATTCATGGCTCTCCACAGATCTCGGTCTTTGGTCCTCTGGATCAAATCTGCTGCTGATATTCCTCAGTGCTACCGTCTCAATACATCCAGCATCATTTCTCTTGGTCTGCCTCTGCCTCTCTTCCCCTCGATCTTTCCAGTTGTCACAATGTTTTCCAACGCCTCTCTTCTCATTACATGACCAAAGAAAGTCGTTTGTCTCTATCTTATTGTTGTATATAGTGTTCTAGTTTCATTAGCCTGTTTCAGGCAGTCGTCGTTAGTTACTCTGGCAGTGTAAGGAATTCTCAACATTCGTCTAAGGAACCACATCTCTGTTGCTTCTAATTTCTTCTTAATTTGTTCATTTACATTCCAAGGTTCACTGCCATACAGCAAAACTGGTTCTACATAGCATTTCAGCACTCTCTTTCTTACACTCAGTGATAGTGACCTATTGCACAAGATACTCTTCATTTTCTGAAATGCGGCCTTTGCCTGCCCTATTATTCTCTTAATCTCTGTTGTACATCTTCCATCTGATGTTATAAATGTCCCTAGGTATCTAAAATTATACACTTGGTTAAGAATTGCTCCTTCTATTTCTATGTCACATTTTGGTGTCACCATTTTCTTTGATATCACCATTGTAGTGTTTTCTTGATATTCAAGGAGAGTCCTTTCCTAGCACTCTCTGTTACTACAGTGTCCAACAATTGTTGTAGGTCTGTTGATTTATCTGCCACCAATACTGTGTCATCTGCATTTTTTTTTTTTTTTTGCATATCCTTTACAGGACATCGCTGTCAACAGCAGCATCTTTCAGCTGTCTGTTGATTTCTTGGCAAGATTACGCTCAGTAGTTTGCCATTGCTTTCTGAGCGGCCGGCTCAGTTATCCCGCAAGTCACCAGCGGGGGTCGAACCGCTCCCAGTTCTCTCCCGCTACGAGACTCTGCGTGATAAACGGAGAAAGTGTTGTAACCTCTCAGCCAGAGAGACCGGCGTCATCTGCATAGCGTATATTATTTACTAGCTGACCCAGCCCGGCTTCGCCCAGTTCCTGGCGGGGATCTGTCTGTCTGACTGTCTGTCTGTCTGTCTATCTGTGTGTCTGTCTGTCTCCCTGACTGCCTGCCTGCCTGTCTGCCTGTCTGTCTGTCTGTCTGTCTGCCTGCCTGCCTGCCTGCCTGCCTGCCTGCCTGTCTGTCTGTCTGTCTGTCTGTCTGTCTGTCTGTCTGTCTGCCTGTCTGTCTGTCTGTCTGTCTGTCTGACCCGACACGGCTTCACACAGCCCCTGGCAGGGAGCATCTCATATTCCTCCCGTTCCCGTTCCCAAAGCGGGGAGCGTCTCATTTAATTCATATTCGGCCCCTGCTCCCGTTCCCGTTCCCAAAGCGGGGAGCGTCTCATTTAATTCATATTCGCCCCTGCTCCCGTTCCCGTTCCCAAAAAAGACGACACGGCCCGGCTTCTCTCAACAATTAACTTGGGTAATGGAGCGGCAGCAGTAATAGCAGAAGAAGAAAAAGGAGGAGGGAGAAGAGGAAGAAGGAGGTGGAGGAGGGAGGAGGAAAGAGGAGGAGGAGAAGGGAGGAGGAAGGAGGAGGAGGAAGGAGGAGGAGGAGGGAGGAGGAGGGAGGAGGAGAAATTAGGAGGAGGAGGGATTAGGAGGAGGAGTTAGGAGGAGAGAGGAGGAGGAGGGAGGAGGAGGAGGGATGAGGAGGGGAGGGAGGAGGAGGAAGGAGGAGGAGGATGGAGGAGGAGGAGTAGGGAGGAGGAGAGAGGAGGGAGGAGGAGGGAGGAGAAAGAAGGAGGGAGAAAGAGGGAGGGAGGATGAAGAGGGAGGGGGAGGAGTGAGGAGGAGGGAGGAGAAAGGAGGAGGGAGGAGGAGAAGGAGGGAGGGAGAAGGAGGAGGGAGGAGGAGGGATGGAGGAGGAGGAGGGAGGAGGTGGAGGGGGAGGAGGAAGAGGAGGAGAGGAAAGAGGAGGAGGGAGGAATAGTGGGGAGGAGGGGGAGGAGACAGATAAGAGATGAGGAGAAGGGAGGAGGAGGGAGGAGGGGAAGTGAGGAAGAGGAAGAGGGAGGATGAAGAAGGTGAAAGAGGGAGGAGGAGGGAGCAGGAGGAGAGGGGAGGGGACGAGAGGAGGATGAGGAGGAGGAGGGATGAGGAGTGGGGAGGTGGGGGGAAGAGGAGGAGAGAGGAGGAGGAGGCAGGAGGAGGGAGAAAGGAGGAGGGAGGAGGAGGGAGGAGGAGGAGAAGGGAGGAGGAGAAGGGGGAGGAGGGAGGAGGAGAAGTAAGGAGGAGGAAGAGGGAGGATGAAAAGGAGAAGGAGGGAGGAGGAGGAGGGAGGAGGAGGGGAGGGGAGGAGAAGGGGGAGTAGGAGGGGAGGAGGAGTAGGAGGAGGAGGAAGAGGGGGAGGAGGAGGAGAAGGGAGGAGGAGGACTGAGAAGTAGGGACGAGGAGGGAGGAGGAGGAGCGAGGAGGATGAGGGAGGAGGAGAAGGATAAGAGAGGAGGGGGTGGGAGGAGGAGGGTGGAGGAGAAGTGAGGAGAAGGGATTAGGAGGAGGAGGGAGGAGGAGTGAGGAGGAGGAGGGATGAGGAGGAGTGGAGAGGGAGGAGAGGGGAGGAGAAGAGTAGGAAGAGGAGGAGAGGAGGTGGGGGAGAAGGGGAGGAGGAGGGGAGGAGTAGGGAGAAGGAGGAGGGAGGAGGGGGAGGAGGATAAGAGGGGGAGGAGGAGAGGTGAGGAAGAGGAGGATGCAGTAGGAGGAAGGGAAGAAGGGGAGGAGGAGGAGGAGGATGAGAGGGAGGACGAGGGGTAGGAGGATGAGAGGGAGGAGGAGGGAGAGGAGTAGAGGAGGAGGGGAGGAGGATGAGAGGGAGGAGGGGGAAGAGGATGAGAGGGAGGATGAGGGGGTGGAGGAGGCGATGGAGGAGGAGGAGAGGAGGAGGGCCGAAGAGGAGGAGGAGGATAGGGGAGGAGGCAGGGGAGGATGAGGGGGAGGAGGGGGAGGAGGAGATGGAGGAGGAGGGGAGGAAAAGGGGGAGGAGAAGGAGGAAGGGGGAGGAGTAGCAAGAGAAGGATTAAAACGCATATGTCTGTAGATAACTATAGCGAAAAGGTTCACCTATTTGAGAAATATGCAACAATTTTACATATATACAATACTATTAAAAGTTATGTCCCCTCGCTATATATAAATTATAATGTTAATTGAAATATTAAATAATATTAAGTAAATAACTGTTTATACACTAACAAACTATGACAGTTGGCAGCACGGGAATGAGAGGAAGACGTGTAGAAAATTTCATCTCAATCGGATGGACCGTTCGCGAACGCATAAAGGACATACAGACATTCAGACATTCTATTTTATATATATAGATATTATAACCTCCAACTAGTATTCCTGGCATCTCTTTGATCTCTCTCATTATTACTTCGCTATATAGGCAAGACACATCCCTGTCGTACTCCTAGCTTTATGTGTTCATAACTACCCTCTTTATTTCCAGTTTTAATTGCTGCTACTTGGTTCCAGTAAATATTCTTTATTATTCTTAAATCTGTCCCATCAATGTTGATATCTTCCAACATTTTAATCTGCTCATCACAGCTTCATGTGTCATGTATTTTATATATTCTCAGTGTTTCAATAGTGAGCTATTGAACATCCAGTGCGTGAACATACAAGGGAGAGAATTTTTTTTTTTTTTTTTTTGGTGTGAAAACAGTGTGCGTTAACTTTATTTCATCACTGCAAATTAAATGAACATTTCTATAAACATTGGAACCAGTGAACATGTATATTAACATTGTGAATTTAAGTTCAGTGTATTGTGTGAACATGTCTATCTATAAACAGTGTACATAGTTAATCAACAAGAAAATTCATCTCGATGGTAATATTGTTACTTTAAATACTTGTGTTAAAAACATTAATTTTGTGAAATTAACTAAACGTTAAAACAGTTAATAGACTTAACAATCAAATCATAAACACCTTAATGTCATAGCTATATTATGAACACAAGAAGAATGAGTTTGTGAATGAAAGAATAAAAGACAGAGCAAATGCAATAAAATGGCGGTACGAAAGCACAGGTGCAAATCACTTTGCACTGTTGAGTCCTGTGATATATTTTGGTTTTATTCATGTATCAATATTGTATTATTCATTGGGTGAATGTTTTTTGGTTTTTTTTTAGCATATCCTTTTTCAGGACTTAGCTGTCAACACCAGCATCTTTCAGCTGTATGTTGATCTCTTGGCAAGATTACGTTCAGTAGTTTGCCATTGCTTTCTGAGCGGCCGGCTCACATACCCCCTAAGTTACCGATGCGATTCGAACCACTGCTGATTTGAACCGTCATCACGTTATCTGACGAGAGTATACGAGATTACGGAGAAAAGTCATAACCTCTAACCCACGAAGCCGGCTGGGTGAATGTTACATTTCCATAATGCATTAGACCTATGTATATAAATCTATAATCATTGTTCATGAATTTATATCATCTATATATATAAAAACAAAGTGTATGTAAATATGTATGTCCTTTATTTTTTCGCTAACGGCCCATCCGATTGAGATGAAATTTTCTACACGTCTTCCTTTCATTCCAGAGCTGCCAACTGTGATATATTTTTTCTTCCTCCTCCTCCTCCTTCCTCTCCCTCCCTAAAAACGTACGTAAATATATGATGATGATGATGAAAACATCCCCGAACCAAAACGCTACACAGAATCGTCACACAGATATAAATTTCTATATATCAAGGGGACTTAACTCTAGAAAAGTTATTTCAAGGGGCATAACTTTTAATAACATTGCTGTATAACTTATAGTCATATTGTTGTATCGTTTTCAAAGATTTATAAACTCTTTGTCTATAGTTATTTACCGGCATATGAGTTATAATAAATAATGATACAATCTTTAAGGCATTTTCAAAGTTTACATAAAAATAATGCATAATGCATAACATTGTAACTCATCTTTCTATACTTAAGAAGTTGTCTAAAAGATGTTGAAGAATATCATCGCATCTTTAGTGTTTTCCGCCATCATATCGACACGATTCGCTTGACAGCACTTCTCAGCGCTATCAAGCCAAGACGCCTTACACATTTCAAGCAGCCTGATACGGGGGGGGGGGGGGGGGGGGGGGATGGCAAGTCGTAATAGCACAAAGAAACAAGCAGCTTCCAAGATGCATAGTGAGAAAACCGACCAGACTATCAAGAAGACGAACCTGCCTTTGGAGAGTCTGCATGCAAGCTGTAATAAAGTATCTGAACCTACAGTCAATGAAACTACCAATAAGAAGAGCGACGACTACCCACAGACGATCACAAAAACTTGTGAGAGGAAGGAGGACCAAGACACCAGAATCAGAAACACTGATTCACACACAGTCAGATGGGTGGTCAAGCGGCTAAAAATGGAGCTTACTGATCAACAAATACAGAAGCAGCTGCAGGAAGAAAATCTTCACGTCAACATTTTGAAGGCAGAGCGGATTCTTACCTACTCAGAATTAAATGAGATGCTCCACACCAGGGACTGGGCGAACCCGGGCCGGGTCAGGCAGACAGACAGACAGACAGACAGACAGACAGACAGACAGACAGACAGATAGATAGATAGATAGATAGATAGATAGATAGATAGATAGATAGATAGATAGATAGATAGATAGATAGATAGATAGACAAACAGACAGGGAGGGAGGGAGGGATAGACGGAGGGAGAGACAGAGGGATGGGTCTATTAGACAGACAGACAGACAGACAGACAGATAGATAGATAGATAGATAGATAGATAGATAGATAGATAGATATATAGATAGATAGATAGATAGATAGATAGATAGATAGATAGATAGATAGATAGATAGATAGACAGGGAGGGAGGAAGGGAGGGATAGACGGAGGGAAAGACAGAGGGATGGGTCTATTAGACAGACAGACAGACAGACAGACAGACAGACAGAGATAGATAGACAAACAGACAGACAAACACAGACAGACAGACAGACAGACAGACAGACAGGCAGACAGACAGACAGACAGTCGGTAACGGGAACGAGAACTTATATGACTACTTATATGAATTAAATGAGATGCTCCCCACCAGGGACTGGGCGAAGCCGGGCCGTGTCAGCTAGTGAATTATAAATATTACAATATTCATGACCTGAGAATATTTAGCAAATGACACATAAGGAATAGCACTACAGACATTACAGACACACGCGTACATTACTAGTTAGCAAACGCAGCAAAACAAACATATACAGAAACATATGTACCAAACAGTACAGTAAATATATACACCATCGGGAAAAGAGGTATAACTACAAAACATCACACGTACAAGGGGACATAAGATTCTCTAAGAGCAACACATTTGAATCTACATAGTTACTTATAACTACAAGCGGAAGCAATGAGTTAATCTCAATATGTAAATACATGTTCGACCATACGAGTTGAACTAAAATTATCTTTTTGTGAAGACCTTGGGAGAGTATCTCTCCCAAGATGAGTCTCTAACGAGACCATTGATCGTAGCATGGAAATGCTGCGACAGGAATTGCAGTTAGAGGTAGTCCTTTGATAACATAAGCCAATGATCCTGCGTCCGTATCAGTCTTCAGTAGCAAATTGAGTATGGGTTTGAGACTCTAAGGTCAACTGGTCAACGTGGAAGCATTGACAGAGACGAGAAGGTATTAGCTTCTAATGTTCATCAGACTCTCTCAGAGTACAGTTGTCACCAGTACGAATAGAAACCATGACTAGTTAGTATCTCCCTATAGGTCTCTGACAAATTAGTGCAAACTAATTAACTAGATACAAGACAGCATGTCGCTGGTACTGTGGGTATAAGCGACACACGGGGAGGGGGGGGGGGCGTGTCATAGCCCTATAGATTACCGCGTAGGACGAAGCCCGACTATAGGACAAGGGACACATGGGTTAAGACTGTAAGGGACAGACCGGACGATATGGAGTTAATTAGAAGACCGTTAGCAACAACGGACGGACTAACCTCAAGGACTGACCCAGAGGTGAAGGACAAGACTGAAACGCCGTACTGGTCACGGCAAACCACGACCCAGGTGAAGTGGCACGTGGTGCTTCACCACGGGATAGACGACCGAGGCCAAAGGCTTACACGGACGGGACAAAGCTGTAGACAGAGACGGTTGTGTTTGGAAATTGATTGATTGATTGACTGATTTAGAAATCGACATCACAACATTCGGGGCATTTCCATAAGTGCTCCGTCCCCATCATCAGCAGCCAGCGAAGAGTTCCAACACTAGTAGTACCATTAGCTACCTGATTATAAGTCCGTCTCGCCTTTCCTCTGAGCGTTGAGCGTCCGCCAGATCCCCTCGTCACACCTCGCTGTCTCATTCTTGCCAGACCATGGTAATCCATTTGCTTCTCCGAGGTGTGCACGTGCTCCCACAAGGCCGCAACCACGTCTGCCTTGTCATGTATCAATACTCCACCAAGTTCTGCAGAGCCAGCCAATCTGTCCGCCTGTTCATTACCCAGCACACCGGCATGCCCCGGAGAAAAGATCCAGGCGATGCTTGTCACCCGTGACCTCCGAAGCGAAGCGAGCCACTCCGTACGAAGCCTGCCAGTCCTCACCCTCGTCAGCATGCTTTCTGAGTCAGTTACAATCACGATGTGTGTGTGTGTCGTATTCTCCATCCAGCGGAGAGCCGCGGTGACTGCCTCCACCTCCATTCTTAAGCTGGATGTTGTGGTATCATATGCCAGGCTCTCCTGCCCCAAACGTCGACCATTAGCTTTGGCTATGAACCCCCAGCCACTTCTCTCACCTCTTGACACCGAACCATCTGTGTAGATAATCACATCACCCGAGTGAGCATTGTCCTGAATTAGTTGCTGGATTTCCACTTCCGTGGCCCCTGCTGGCCACTCCCTGCTTAATGTGATTATAACTCTGCACAAGTCTGACTGCTCCGCTGGCACTCTGACCCACTCCTCTCCTCGCCTAATGTTCTCCAAGGGGCACATCTTTCTGATCGTATCCACCGCCTGAGCCATCCATGATTTCCCTCTTATCAGCCGCTGACCCTTAACTGCGTCCAGAGCCTTATGCAGTGGGTGATCTGTATCTGCAGCTACTCTGAGGTATGCCTTCGCTTGCATCACCTTGAGCCTACCAGCAACAGTCTGCAGACCAAGGATACCAAGATGTGTTTGGAGAATGCCTGAACGAGTGAAGAATTGACAAAAGCACATGATAGCCTGAGCTGGGAGTATCTGCTACAAGATGTGTGTGTGCACTGTCTGCGAGCGCGAGTATATATAGTTAGAAAAATATACAATATACATGAATTGTGATGTCATGTTATTATTATGACTATGCTATATATTGTACACATTGTAGGATTGAAATGATGTAGATGCTAAGTTGAATAAATGAGCAGTATATTTGTACACACTCACAACGTTGATTCAGTGAGACGTGATATGCCAGACCTCAGTAGATAAAACGAGGCGCTGACACAACCCTTCATCAGCAAGAAACAAACAACTCACAAAAATGGAAATTACATTAAAGTAACTATGAGCAAAAGTCATTAAGTAACAGGAATTTTATTATAAAGTGAATGAAAGATTATGGATGGAAGTAACACCCCGTGTAGGCTTCATGAGAATCCAGCAATTAGCGCATGCACAATATCGATTACACAGTGGAGGCCTCACCATCATCTTGCATCAGGGATGAACAAAGGTATTATTTGTGTGTGTGTGTGTGTGGTCAGAGGGTGTGAAACTTGACATCTACAGAAGAATGATGGTTTAGTACTGAGACAGTTGTTTGCGTCAGGGGAAGAGCGTATGGTTGGGCAGAAAGATTTCAAAATGGAAGACAAGATTTCATTGTTAATCCGCTGGAAAAGTCATGATGACCATCTATTGGGATTTCAAAGGTCGTACATTGGTTCATGTCCAGGAAAGGGATGAAACTGACTAGTGCTCAATACAGTGACATGCTGGTGAACAAACTGAAGACCCGCAATACAATGAAAACACCTGGGGCTTCTCTGAAACGGCACAAAAACTAGATCAAAGGATGAATCCTTCTAAGGACTTCATCCACTCAAAACAGACGAGCCAGAAGCCAACACAGAGAGATGGAAAAGCGGGAAGAAATGGACACAAAGGAGAATCCACCGACCAAACCCCCAGCTGATGTCACAGGCATGAACTCTGCAAAATCGAACAGTCAGCTAACACTGACACAGAAGATGAGAGAAACTAAACCCGCACACTAAACCTCCACAATTATAACCAATGCTACACAGCAGGTTAACCGAGGTGGAAAGTCTTTTTTTCTCTACATATCGGATCGGAACCACCTTCTCTCAAACAAAGCATTACTGCTGAACAACAAAGCCCGCCCTCGCATGACTTTGTATACAGTGATAACACTACGTGTTTAGAAATTTAAGGCCTTGAAACATCCAGCATACAGTCCAGACTTAGCGTCATCAGACATTCACTTGATTGGACCCTTGAATAAACATTTGCGGGGGTCATGGGTTTATAGATGAAAATGAGGTATTGCAGGCTGTGAAAAACTGGTTTCAAGCCACACCCAAACTTTTCCCCAAAAGGCATCAACAAGCTATTGCACAGGTGGACTAAAGGTGTTGCCAGCCAGCGGGACTATGTTGAGAAATATGCATCACACAAAATGTCTGGCTCACACAATTATAAAACAGTCATTTATAAAATTTCTGCTACTTAATGACTTCCCTTTATACATTAAGGCATACTATAAAATCATTACTTAATGTAGCTACTCTAGCGTCATTTCCATTTTTGTGTGCCTCGTTGTAGTTTGTTATTTGCTGATGAAGACTTGTTGCCGCGGCCTCCTCTGTTTCTTGTAATGGTTATTCTGTACAGGTGACCTATACTTCATGTTTTGTGCCCCGTTGTAGTTTGTTATTTGCTGATGAAGACTTGTTGCCGCGGCGTCCTCTGTTTCTTGTAATCGTTATGTTATACAGGTGACCTATACTTCATGTTTTACTACTGCTTACAGGTTGTAATCCCTCATACCACATTTAAAACACAGTTGTGGGAGACATGGAAGCAGACCGCCGTGTGCTGATTTGCATACGATGGTATGAGTTCCGGTCATTCAGAAAGCAATGGCAAACTACTGAATGTAAACTTGCCAAGAAATCATAAACAGCCGAAAAATGCTGGGGTTGATTGCTATGTCCTGTAAAGTACATGCAATTAACTATTTTTTTTTTTTTACATGCACAAGGATCTGGAAATGATGCACAGACAACATCCTCAAACAGTCTACAACAGAAAGGGCATAGGTCTCATTCAATGCAATGCAGCCATTATGTGGTTCTTCCCCTACAACAGTGGTTCCCAAATTATTTCCTTGGGTCCACACTTTTGAAACAGAAACTTTCTGGCACATAAAATAATATTTCACTTGTTGATTGTTCAATATTGTTGACTGTCTCTGATTATGCACAGCAATCTATCGTAGTAAACCTGTACGACACACCACACAATTTAGTAACCACTGCTCTACAACATACACTCGCAGTTACAAAGCTTGATTATCAATAATAACACATGACAGTGCCATGGTTTCAGAATACAAAACATCCTATTACCTCCATGTACTGAGCTTGTTTCGGAAGGAGTTACGAGCGCAGTTCGTAATCCCGCATACGCCATTCATAAACATAACTGAAATGTGATTTGGCAGCAGACCCCATTACGTTGGGTTTTTTAATAAAATAATATGAGTGCCAGTCGTTCGGAAAGCGGTGGCAAACTACTGAACATAAACTTGCCAAGAGATCACAAAAAGCCAAAAACTGCTGGAGTTGACTGCGACGTCCTGTAAAGGATATGCAACTAACTTAAATGATTCTGCATTATTATTCTAACATTGAGAGGTTCAGTATGTACAGTCTTATGACTGTATAGTTAGAACTCTGGCAAATTATCCTCATAAGAAAACCTATAAGAGTCAACATGTTTATTGAGTGTGTATGTTCTGGTATACACACATTGGAGATTCTGGCCAGTGCTAAACCTACGAGAGATAGAATGTTTATTGAGTGTGTAGATTCTGGTATGCACACACTGGGACCCTGTGTGTATACCTACAAGAGAAAGAGAATGTTTACAGTAAGTGTGGATTCTTATATACACACATTACATAATGCTAAGCCTACAAGATATTGGACGTTTATAGAATGTATAGATTCTGTTATACACACACTTTGACCCTGGTTAGTGCCAAACCTACAAAAGATGGAATGTTTATATAATGCATAGATTCTGGTATACACACATTGGGATCTTCACCACTGCTAAACCCACAAGAGACAGAATGTTTATAGAATGTGTGGATTCCAGTATATCATGTTGGGATAATAACCAGTACTCAATGTATAAGAGACAAATTGTTTATAGAATATTTAGATTCTGGACAAACGTAGGATCATAGGAGTTTTCCTCATTTATTTTTATCGAGAACATTACAAACTTTGACCTTTCTGAGGTTCTTGCTGCAACTTCTGTGATAGATTTATTAACTTTCCGGACACCTTTCAAAATCACATTTCTACACCTGCATACACTTTGGGGAACATAGATAGAGACATTGTAGGCAATTACTTGCTTAATCTATTTGGAAACTAACATGGATTCAACAAATCTGCCCAGCTGCTTGGAAAAGCACTTGCACTTAAGAAATATTGCTCAAACAAAGGTGTCAAACTTTGTATTTAACAAACTGTTTGTTTCTGTTTCTAAAAGTGGCATGCAGTATTCTAAGCTTTCCTCTCCATTCCTGCCATATTTTCATGACAAGCACAAGCTAAGTTAATCTTTAATGTGGACATATTTTTGTCCAGGCTGTTCAAATACTTCTGCGCTGTGTTTGTCTTTCTTGGCACTCCGGCTTCTTTGGCTCTTCTTTCAGTCTTGTTTGTTTTTTTTTTTTGTTTTTTTGTCTGTTGATTTTCCGCTTCTCTACTGATATCTTGTTATCACGCAAGAAGCTGAACTTGTAGGTATAATACGATTCTATGTGGATAATTACTTCAAGGAGGCAGAAATCCAAATTATAATCGGGACTTCGAAACGGCCCGGTTAAGCCGTGGCACATAATTATACATCTCCATACATCGCCGGGGCCCATAAGGGAAGCAAAGGATAGCAACACTGTAGCCTACCACGCATGTCGTAAGAGGCGACTAAGGAGGCTATGGTTCTGTCGCCCTGCTACTGAGTGAGTGCGTGGCGCGACACTGTGAGCTGTGAGTTTCGTGTGAAATGCTGTTGAATCTGCCCGAGGTTTTTTGGAACGTGACTGCATGTTCGGAGCGATGGCAGCTGGCTATGTCCCAGAGTTGACCGGTGTTTACCTTATGCAGAAATGCGTGGCTGCTGGGCTTCTGGTTGACTGCCACTGCCATCAGCGATGAACTGTATTTTCGTGGACTGTGTGGGTGAACATATAGGAAACATCCAGATGGGAAAATGACTGCCGATTCCATCAGAGATAAACTGGATGTTTCGTGGGGGACTATTGTGTTGACATTCTGGCGGCGGCATTATGCACAGTGTATCTGTGCGGGCTGTTGTTTGTCGAGACTCCTGTCTTTTCCACTTTTCACATTGGGCAGCGTTTTATGTGATATTCACTGGCACAGGAATGGAGCATAATTGGGACGACCCGTTGCTGTGAAGTTGGAACAGTGACTAACTAACTAACATAATTATACATAAGTCGAATGATCAATGTACCATCATTGATACGAATACTATCTCCCAGACTTATGTGTGAACGGAAATGTACTTTACGAGAAGGGGACATAATCAGCCTTGGAAGGGAGAGAAGGCGAAAGATTTATAAGTTGTGAAGAGAAACAAGAGTACATGAAACGTTTATTTAGACAGACGTGGCCTAGCAGATAAAGAAATAAATAATTTACTAAACATTATTTATTATATACAACTTGGTGCATAGAATTTTAAATAATATTCAAAACTGTATATAGCTTTTATGATAGTAACATTCATTTTATACTTTCTAGTATATGAATAAAATTGTTACAGGAATAAACATACATTTCTCTTGCAAAATAGCTGCCAGTACAAACATAGTGAAATCTATAATTGTTCCCCTTGATTGCTAAAGCCTTTATAATACTTCAACCTAGATGCAATTATTTCCCTTGTAGTAAATAAAATAAAATTAGTTTCATATCCTTAACAGTAGTGGTGGGGAAACTTTTTGTGTGCGGAGGGCCGCATTGGCAAATGTAAAACTAGTGGGGCGAAGTATATATATATATATATATATATATATATATATATATATATATATATATATATATATATATATATATATATATATATATATATATATATAATGTCCATTTTGTTAACAGCAACCTATCACAATAATTAATTATTAATTATTTACAGGTTATTAAGCAGTATAATTTATACTTTAAATAACTAATTATTGCAATTTTATTTTACTTATACACTTATACATTATATTTGACAATATGGACAAAAAGGTTTGCTAATTTGTTAACAAGATTTTACAACTTGTTATTATAACAAATATTATTTATTATCTATCAATGACTTTAATTTAGACACAAACCGGCTACCATCCATCCATCATGTGCCATGCCGGTAAGCATGGGCGGTCATGTTCTGCCATCTCACTCGATCACCAGAGTCGTGGATCAGCTCAGTGTTCCTGCCTCGACCATGCCACGTGGCCAAACCATCCACGTATTCACTTCTCGGTCTTCAAATTGGTCTCTTCCCTTCGATATTGCCAGTCGTCACCAAGCTCTCCAGGTCATTTCTTCTCATAACATGCTCACAAAATGTTAACTGTCTACGTCTAATGACTCTAATCAGTTTACGATCTTCATTTATTTCTTGAAGGACTTGTTCATTGGTTTTTCTGTCTGTCCATAGTATTCTTTGCATTCTCCTCAGAAACCACATCTCCACAGCCATCAGCTGTTTTTCAGCTTGACTGCTTATTGTCCACGCTTCGCATCCATACAAAAGTATAGGTTCTATGTAGCACTTCAACACTCTTTTTCTCGTTTCAATCGATATCTTTTTATTGGTCAGTATGCTTTTAATCTTGCAAAAGGCTACCTTCGCAAAGGCAGTTCTTGTTATAATCTCTTCAAGGCATCTCCCATCAGATGTTATGACTGTGCCGAGATAATTGTATCGATTCACTTGCTTAAGAATATGCCCATTTACTCATTGTGGTATTTCCTTCTTCTCAGTGAGACCATAATCTGTATCTTCTTAATATTCAGTTCTAACCCTAGTTGTTCACTATGTGCAACAACCGCATCTACTAAATTTTGCAGGTCCTGTTCATTGTCTGCAGTCAAGACTGCAATCATCTGCACATCTAATGTTACTGATGTATCGTCCCCCAATGTTGATTCCTTCCATATCCTCTATATTTCTGAAAATATTTTCACTGTACAGGGAAAAAAGATCTGGAGACATTACACATCCCTGTCTCACACCTCTCTTAATAGGCTGACATTGACTTACATCGTTATCAATTCTGATGGCAGCTTGTTGTTTCCAATATATGTTTTTTACAAGTCTAAGGTCTTTTCCATCAATTTGTTGATCTTCAAACATCCTTATCATGTCGACATGTCGCACTTTATCGAAAGCCTTTGTGTAGTCAATAAAGCAAAGATACAGATCTTTGTTTACTTCTATAGAACGTTCAATTACTGTTCTCAGGATATACACAGCATTTACTGTGCCTTTGCCTTCTACAAATCCACATTGTTCATCTCCTATTTCGGGTTGTTGTATTTTCTTCCTAACTCTTTGCATGATAATTCTCAGCAGAATCTTCGTGATGTGGCTCATTATACTAATTGTTCGATGTTGATCGCATTCCAAGGTTCCTGACTTCTTTGGGATTGCAATAAATCTAGAATTACATAATTCAGGAGGTATATCTCCAGTATCGTATACCGACTACATTGTCACTATAATTGTTGATTTCTAATGAGATGTATGTAACTGCTCGCAGTTTTTGACAATATTCTTGCAATCTGGAGCAGGTTTATTTGTTGAAATTCGCATGACAGCATGCAAGTTGCAGTCCGACAATAAAGACCTATTCTTAGATTTGTTAATCTTCAAGGAAGAGAATGCTTGCTCGCACATGTGTGTTGATCCAAACAATGATAAAAGTTTAGCTGCAATGTTTTTAAAGATGGGAAATTATTCTTGTGATAAAGATCCATAGAAATCCAGCACACCAGGTGACTTGAATTTCTCTTTCAGGTCATGATCTGCTTGTAAGTCAAGCAGCTCCAACTGTATGTCCTCTGTGGCTGTATCAGCTTCGGCACTAAAATGGGAACTGAGAATATTGAATGTGGCTCTAAGTTCTTGAAATCTTGGAATCTCCATCCAAATTCTTCAATCAATGCATCTAATTGGGCTTTGTACTTTCCAGTCATTTCACCAGAAATGGTTTCTTGTTTCAGCAAATGGAAGTGACAAAATATTTTTCACTTGCTTGTCTGGAGAGCAGTGAGAGTTTTACCTGAAATGATTTTACATGTACATACAATTCATGTGCAAACACACCATTGCTCTGACGTTTGACATTTATTCATTTAACCTTTCCATAGTTTCAATGGCAAACATAAAGTCTAACTTTCACTCTTTATTGACAATGTTAGTATTAAAGTCACACTCAATGCCATTCATCTCTAGGAACATCACTATTTCTTCTCTGAGTTCCCACACAACACCATGCCGAGACTCAGCCATCGAACACTGGTGTGGTACAGGACATCGGAATGTTCAGTTTACAAATCGTCAAGTATGCCTTGAACTGTCTGTGATTAAGTCTTCTTGATCTGATGAGGCTGATGACACTGACAACTGTGTCAATAACATGCTTGATATTCAAAACAGTTTTACACAGACTTTCTTGATGAATCACACAGTGAAGTGGTAATAATGTGTGGTCTGGATATTCTGCTTTAATCTTATCACTTATCACCTTTACCAGACCTACATTTTTTCCAGTTAAAGCACGAGCTCGGTCAGTTGTAACACTTGCCATCTTGTTCCAAACCAACCCAGTTCTTTCAATACAGTTAGTAACAGCATTGAATATATCATGGCCTGTGGTTGTGTTTTTGAGCGACTCAACACTCAATAACTCTTCAGTGAGTTTGAAAGAAGTGTTTATTCCACGTATAAATATCAATAATTGGGCAGTATCATCTACATCAGTACTCTCACCCAATGCAAGAGAGTACCACAAAAATTGTTTACTTGTATCTTGAAGTTTATGCATCAAATTGTCACTTATCTTGTCAACACGTCTGACCACAGTTCTCCTTGATAAAGTAATGTTGTCAACTCTGTTTTTTGTATGAAAATAGATAAATTCGCATTTTACAATTAGCAATACATAGTTCCAAATGTTGCTGTATGTAGCCGGGGGCGGGGTTGGGGTGAGCGCCCAACCTTGCATAAATACCCCAATGGCTCGGGCATTCATCACTAATGCCGCAAAAGTCCAATTCCAGGCCTTCTCGTGACGGAACTGTTTTAACTAACAGGAGAAGGGGCAGCGGCGAGTCACTGGTGCCGAGAAATAACCAGAACGCTCTAGATGTGTATGCACGAACATGCATGCGCAGACATGTGTATGAGTGTCTACACACCTAAACTCGAGTAAGACCACAGTCTGCTCTAGCAAAGGAAAGGTGCTGAAGACGGAGGCAACCAGCCAGGAAAGGCACCCCAGAAATCAGGATGCCACGCAATAACGCGTAATGAAATATGTCGACTACTGTTACATGTTATGGTGCTCGTCCGGCGTTGGACCCCCAGGCAGGTGCAGTGTCGGGCCCTATACCTCGAAAGGGTCCAATCACAACTACTGGAAGTCCTTCTCACATATCCTGTGGAGCCAGGGGGGCCTGATAATAAAGCGTCTGGCCATACCAATCAAAGAATATAACTAATGCACTGGAATGTGGAGGGAGTCAGCAACAACAAAAAATAGAACTAGAAAACATCTTGGACTAAGAAAAGGTAAGCGTATATTGCTTGCAAGAAACTCACTTCAACGAAAACGAAATTATGTCTGGGAAATTGCCAGTACTAAGGACACTACTTTCTGAACTTAGCAGTCAGTATAAGGTCACCATACAGTGGATACCACCACACTGTGGAGTACGCGGAAATGACAGTACTGATAGATTGGCTAAGGAAGGAGCAAATGAAGAACAGCCTGATGTGCCGGTTACATACCACCAAAAGAAAAGAATAATCATATCTGTCAGAAAGCCACCAAAACCTGCTCAAGACGACTACCACGCTATTTAAAGACCAGAACAAGTCATTATTCTGCGCCTCAAAACAGGACATAATAGATTACGCAACGACATGTATACAAGATTAAAGATTGGTGAATCAGCCATGTGCACATGTGGATTGGCGTCGCAGACAGCAGAGCACATATTCAAAGACTGCTCAAATTACAACATGTTTAGGCAAACCTTTTGGATTAGAGAGACGACATTGGAAGATAAACTCTATGGACTGCTGAGTGAACTAAAAAGGACAGTTAAATTCATACAAGAGGCAGCACTGCAGTTATAAACATATTTAAGGCGAACGAAAGAAGAAGAAGCATTACATTACGAAAGTCAAGGACTGTTTACAAAAACAGATAATTAGATAGAAATTTTATCAAAAATGTTAAAACAATCACAACAGTACATGAAAGTCTGTAAAATTCAATAAAGTAACGTAAAAACAAAGTAAAAAGTTTTATTTCTAAATGCCCTTGCGGGCCGCATAAAACCAGTGGCGGGCCGCCTGCGGCCCGCGGGCCGTAGTTTGCCCACCCCTGCTTTACAAGGCCGGCATCCCTGGTCTAGGTGTTACACGACTTTCTCCGTAATCCTGCACACTCTCGTAACGTGACGTGACGTGCGCGAGAATTGGTAGAAATCTCTCCGCGTCGGTAAGTATGTGAGCCGGTCGCTCAGAAAGCAATGGCAAACCACCAAGCGCATTCCTGCCAAGACAATCAACTAAAAGATTCTGATGTTGACAGCGATGTCCTGTAAACAATAAGTGGAAAAAAAAATACTTTACAGGGCGTTGCAGTCAACACCAGCATGTTCTGCTGTTGTGATCTCTTGGCAAGCCCACGCTCAGCAGTCCTCCATCGCTCTCCGAATGACCGGCATCCATACCATTTAGTAAAAAAAAACCCAACGCAAGACGGTATGCTGCCAAATCGTCTGCAGCTGTGTGTTTCGAACGGGTATACGGGATTACGAATTGCGTCTGTAACTCCTTCGCCTCGTAGCGAGAAAAAACAAAATTATTCGTAACAACAAACTATTCTGTACACGACATTCTTTTTAAGGTTGGTGTTGTTTAGCTTGTCCTCTGATGTCCACATTTTCTCCCCTGTCAGCTTCCTTGGAACCTCTGTATTTTATTTATTTATTTATTTATTTATTATTTATTTATTTATTATTTATTTTGTTGCATGATTATGACGCTACAGTCCAATATTTTATCTAGTTTCTTCTTCTACTTCTTCTGAGTCTTTCTTCTTCTTCTTCTTCTTCTTCTTCTTCTTCTTCTTCTTCTTCTTCTTCTTCTTCTCTTCTCTTCTTCTTCTTCTTCTTCTTCTTCTTCTTCTTCTTCTTCTTCTTCTTCCTTCTCTTCTTCTTCTTCTCTTCTTCTCTTCTTCGTCTTCTTCTTCTTCTTCTTTTCGTTCTTTTCTTCTTCTTCTCTTCTCTTCTTCTTCTTCTTCTTCTTCTTCTTCTTCTTTCTTCTTCTTCTTCTTCTTCTTCTTCTTCTTCTTCTTCTTCTTCTTCTTCTTCTTCTTCTTTCTTCTTCTTCTTCTTCTTCTTCTTCTTCTTCTTCTTCTTCTTCTTCTTCTTCTTCTTCTTCTTCTTCTTCTTCTTCTTCTTCTTCTTCTTCTTCTTCTTCTTCTTCTTCTTCTCTTCTTCTTCTTCTTCTTCTTCTTCTTCTTCTTCTTCTTCTTCTTCTTCTTCTTCTTCTTCTTCTTCTTCTTCTTCTTCTTCTTCTTCTCTTCTTCTTCTTCTTCTTCTTCTTCTTCTTCTTCTTCTTCTTCTTCTTCTCTTCTTCTTCTTCTTCTTCTTCTTCTTCTTCTTCTTCTTCTTCTTCTTCTTCTTCTTCTTCTTCTTCTTCTTCTCTTCTTTTCTTCTTCTTCTTCTTCTTCTTCTTCTTCTTCTTCTTCTTCTTCTTCTTCTTCTTCTTCTTCTTCTTCTTCTTCTTCTTCTTCTTCTTCTTCTTCTTCTCTTCTTCTTCTTCTTCTTCTTCTTCTTCTTCTTCTTCTTCTTCTTCTTCTTCTTCTTCTTCTTCTTCTTCTTCTTCTTCTTCTTCTTCTTCTTCTTCTTCTTCTTCTTCTTCTTCTTCTTCTTCTTCTTCTTCTTCTTCTTCTTCTTCTTCTTCTTCTTCTTCTTCTTCTTCTTCTTCTTCTTCTTCTTCTTCTTCTTCTTCTTCTTCTTCTTCTTCTTCTTCTTCTTCTTCTTCTTCTTCTTCTTCTTCTTCTTCTTCTTCTTCTTCTTCTTCTTCTTTC